>LNAC01001122.1:1796-98306 GCA_002007465.1 Ailurus styani
GCAACGACATGGATGGAACTGGAGGGTATTATGCTGAGCGAAATAAGTCAATCAGAGAAAGACAATTATCATATGATCTCTCTGATATGAGGAACTTGAGGGTCAGGGTGGGGGGTTGTGGGGGGTAGGGAGGGAAAAATAATGAAACAAGATGGGATGGGGAAGGAGACAAACCATAAGAGACTCCTAATCTCACAAAAGAAACTGAGGGTTACTGCGGGGTGGGAGGGTAGGGATAGGGTGGATGGGTTATGGACATTGGGGAGGGTTTGTGCTTTAGTGAATGATGTTAGTGATGTTAGTGAAAGATGTAAGCCTGATGATTCACAGACCTGTACCCCTTGGGCACAGAATGAAAATAAAATAAAAAAAAAGTTTTATAGTTTAAGTTTATATTGATGATTCATTTTGAGTTAATTTTTATGTAGGCTGTCAAGTTTAGGTCAAGTTTCTTTTTCTTTCCTTTCTTTGTTTCTTCTTCTTCTTTTTTTGCATATGAATGTCCAGTTGTTCCAACATTATTTGTTGAAAAGCCTTTTTTCACCAATGAATCTTCTTTGTATCTTTGTCAAAAATCATTTTACCATATTCATGTGAGTCTATTTCTGGACTATCTATTATGTTCTATTGACCCATCTGTCTATTCCCTCACCAATATCACACTGTCTTCATTAGTGTACCTTTATAGTAGGTCTTATAATTGAAGAGTTTGAATATCATGACTTTATTCTTCTTTTTCAAAATTTTTTTGGCTGTTTTAGTTTCTTTGCATTTTCATATACATTTTAGAGTAGTCCTGCTTGTATCTATGAAAATTCAGGCTTGGATTTTGGTAGAAATTGCATTAAGTCTATAAATAATTTGGGAAGAATTGATATCTTTAATATGTTGACTCTTTCAATCCATGAATATAGGATGTATCTCCATTTATTTAGGTCCTCTTCAGTTTCTGTCATCAATAGTTTGTAAGTTTCAGCATATAGATGCTATAAAGTTTAAGTTTAATTTTCTTGGAGTTATTGTAAATGGTATTTTTCTAATGTTTTGTTTCCAAAGAATGCAACTGATTTTTTAAAATGTTGACCTTGTGTCTTGTGACTTTGCAAAACTCACTGAAGAGCTCTAACCAAGATTTGCTCATTAACCTCATTTATAATCCCTAGGTCCTAGGTTTGTTTGTTTGTTTGTTTTTGTTGTTGTTGTTGTTTGTTTGTTTTTTCGTTGTTGTTCTTTGAAATTTTCTATGTAGATAATTATGTTGTCTGCGAAATGAATAGTTTTCTTTCTTTCTTTTTAATATGTATACTTTTTTCCTTCTTATTAATGTTCTGGCTAGACCTTCCAGTATGATTTTTAATAAGAGAGAAGAGTGTAGACTTTCTTGCCTTGTTCCTAATTTTTGGATAAAAGTATTTAGTTTTTTACCATTACATATGATGCTAGCTGTAGGTTTTTGTAGCTATCCTTTATTAGAATAAAGAGTCTCTTCTCTTCCTAGTGCATGGAGACTTTTTGTCACAAACGCGTATTCAATTTTGGCAAATTTTTTTCTGTATTGATTGATTTGATCATGAGAGTATTCTTTTTTAGAATACTAATATGGTATATTACATAATTGATTGATTCTTGAGTATTGAACCAGCCTTGTGTTCTAGAATAAACTCCATTTGGTCATGGTATATTATTATTTTTATATATTGCTGGCTTGAGTTTGCTAAAATTTTGTTTTAGATATTTGCATGCATGTTTATGAGGCATACTGCTCTGTTTTTTTTTTAAATTTTCTTGTATTATCTTTCGTTCTGTGCTGGGCTTTTAAAATAAGTCAAATTCTATTCTGGAAGAGATTGATGTTATTTCATCTTTAAAGATTTGGTAGAATTTCACATGAAAGCATCTGGCCTGGAGATTTCTTTTTCAGGAAGTTTTAAAGTATGAATCGCCTATCTTTCTTCCTTCCTTTCCTTCCTTCTTTCCTTCCTTCCTTCCTTCCTTCCTTCCTTCCTTCCTTCCTTCCATCCTTTCTTTTTAAAATATTTTATTTATTTATTGACAGAGGGAAAGAGAGATTGAGAGAGAGAAAGAGTGTACACAAACAAGGGGAGTGGCAGGCAGAGGGGGAAGCAGGCAGATGGAGAAGCAGGTTTCCTGCTTAGCAAGGAGCCTGATTCGGGACTTGATCCCAATCAAGGATCATGACCAGAGACACCAGGAGGCAGGGATCATTGGGTACCACCTGTCCTTCATAGATTCTTGAATACTCCTTTCTCAATAATCAATAGAATGAGTATACAGATAATCATCAAATATATAGAAGAATTGAACAGCATCAACCAACTGGCTCTAATTGATATAAAGAGAATAGTTCATTCAATACACCAGAATTCTGAAAACAGGGGAAAAGATCCATGATGTTGGTCCTTGGCAATGATTTCTTAGATTTGATACTGAAAGCTCAAGCAACCAAAGCAAAAAGTGGGACAAGTGGGACTATATAAAATAAAAAAAATTTATGCAGAGCAAAGAAACAATCAACAGAGTGAAAAGGCAATCTATAGAATGGAAGGAGATATTTGCAAACTGTATCTCTGCTAAGGAATTAATCTCCAAGATTTAAGGAATTCCTGTAATTCAACAACAAAAAACCCCAAAACAATCCAATCAAAAATTGGCAAAGGCTCTGAGGAAACATTTCTCCAAAGAAGACCTAGAGATGGCCAACAGGTATAGGAGAAGGTGCTCGATATCACTCATCATCAGGGAAATGCAAATTAAAACCTAAATGTGGTATTGCCTTATACCTGTTAGGATAGTCATTATAAAAAAAAAATTAACCAATGTTAGTGAGGATGTGGAAAACTTGGAAGCGTTGTTCACTGTTAGTGGGAATGTGAAAGAATGAACCTGCTTGGAGAACAGTGTGGAAGGTAATTATTTGCACCCAATTCATTTATGAAAAAATATGCTCACTTTTGTGTTTGGATCCCTGAAGACAAGAGGCAACTCAAAGAACTGAAATTTTACTGGGTAGGTCTAAGTGGGAAGCAAATGGTTATTTAATCAAAACAACTCCTGTTTAAGTTCTGCAGTGTTTCGGTTGAGCAAGACTGCATCTTAAAAGGACTTTTGAATGTTAATTGACCATGTACTTTGGTTATCAGATGCTTCAATTTAGATTCAAGACTTCTTTTCTGATGGTCTGCAGGATGTATATCAATAAATAACCCCTCTATTACCCAAAAAATCCTCTATAAATTTTCCAACAACGCACCTTAAAGAATTAAATGATGTTGTGTAGTTAAGCATATCTGCTTACATGATGCTCTTTACCTCTCTTCACCACATCACAGAATGTCCCAATGAAAAGTACTTTTGACACCGTGACTCTCATCCCCTGAGATAGGCAGGGACATAGGACCACAGACAGGAAGTGTATTTCTAGCATACACAGTTACTTATTGGCAGCCTTAGACTAGAATCCAAGAAGAATGACTCTCAGCTTTACCACTTTGTCAGGCTACTTTGAAAATCTTGTGTCCTTGAAGGGTGACTATTCATTTGGCCATTTAGCAGAGTTATCAGGGCACATTCATTAATTAGGCAAGAATGTAAAACAGATTAGGATCAATATGTATGTCTTTCACTGAGAATGACTAGAGGCTTTCTGGAAAAGATGTTGAAAATGAGTTGGCGTTGGTGGACATGCCAAGAGGGTAAAGGTATTGGTTAGAGGATGGTTAAAACTTGGAAGAAAAATATCCCCATTGTCACAGCATGTTGCATAAGCCAGATATTGCCAGTGGGCCCCGTTCTCTGTATTATCTAGACAAGATGGGCTCCATCTTCCATCTCATGCCCTGTAGGAAGTCGAGTGCCTTCACCAAGGTTTTTGTGAATTCCTGTTTATACTTGTTTCTAGTTATTCCTCACTAGCTTTCTGGCTTTGCCAAATTATCATTTTCTGCTGTGCTTTTTTGAAACTGCTCCATAATTTCTACCCTGGCCCTGACTCAAACATGTGAAAATGATTCATCTTATTTATTCCCTTGCATGCAAACAAACTCTCCAAGACTATTGGGTCATGTCAAAAGGGCTCCTATTGGTTAATATGGGGCAATTTGACTGTTGATAAAAATAATAACTGCACTATATTGAACACTTTAAATATATTTAAATATAGGAGTACATAATAATTATGATAATAATAATAATAAGACCTCATTTATAACCTTTGGATTCTAGAAAAACTATTCGTTATTTTGAAAGTTGGCAAAAAAAGGGAAAGTAACAATCTTTATCCTGCCCATACCTTACTGACCAAACCTTACAGTAACTGAGTAGTTGACAAGGGGAAGCTTTCCTTTATAGAAGCCAATAAATGTGGAAGGAACTATCAAATTAGAATACAGCTATTTTGCCACTGCTAATGAAATAATGGTGTAGGCAGTGATCATCAATGGTATTGGTATCATCAAATGAGAAACAGCTGGATATTACATGTCTCCCAATGAAAGTTTTCAACACTATTTAGGAAATAGTCTTGCCAAAAGAAATCAAATTATCAAAAGAATTGACTGGATTACAGCTTACTTCCTTTTGCCAAGACTACCTCGTAAGTGGTATAGAGTACTTCCATCAAGAAGGATTTGCTTCAAAATAGCCTGAGGAGGGAAAAAATAGGTGAGGATAGAGATGAACAAGATTGTGCATGGGTGGATAGTTGTGGCAGCTGAGTGGTGGCTACCTGGGGCTTTGTTGTTTTCCTTCATGTATATTTGAAAACTTCCATAATTCATGTATTTCCTTACTGTCCTAATGTAGCATAAACAAAACAAACCATACACACACAAAGCAGCTCTGTATGGTAGATTTTTATTGGAAACTCAGCAATAATAGCAAAGGAGGTTACACCAAGCTTCACATAATTGTTCATTTAACACTGAATATTAGACTTCTTTTTCTTAAAAAATGCTCCTTAGCTTTTTCAACCACTCAAAACCCGACTGTCTTTTGTGTTTGGTTTCCCATGTGTCTACCGCCACTTCCCATCATTGGCGATGCCAGAAAACACTCCGACTTCATTGTGTAGAGCAATTTAGTAGTCCCGACCCCAAAAGCCAACTCTGGACCTTCCTTTGCAAACCTGATGTTTCATTGATGGGCTAGACAACACATGCTTTCTCTGGATTTCACAGCTTCCCCTTGTATTCAATAGGGTAAAGACAAAGCTGCTATAACAAAGTAAGCCACAGTGCAATGCCTTAGAAAGAGAAACATATTTCTCTCTTTTGTAATGGCTCTGCAGATGGGTCATCCAGCTCTACTCTACACACTGTTTCAGGGACCCAAGTTCCCCGACGCTGGCACCCCAGCCCTGGCGCAGGGAATTGTTGGTGAGAACGGGAGGGGTTGTGGGAGAATCCACGCCCAGTGTCCACAGAAGCAGACTTGGAAGCTGAACACATTCCTCCTGCTCACTCCTGATCCACGGACACCTGGTAGCAAGGTTCCCCAGCCACACAGAGCTGGGGGTGTAGCTTCTCTGCAACCTTGTGTTCAGCCATGGCTTTGCATCTGTGGCAGAGAGGAGAATGGATTTTGGAGTCCATGTCTCTGCTGTCAGTCTCCACAAAGAAAGCAGAGAATTAGTCCCTGTTAGTACTGTAACCAGCACGTGACATGCATGATGACTGCTGGGCAGATGCAGCTGTGTCTTTGCCTCCTGCTTGCCTCTAAAGGTTGTGAAGTGGTGGCAATTTTGCCCTGCTTTGGGGTGGGACTCTGCCAGGCCAACTCCTTCTCTGTCCAGTCTAGGGTAACAGACTGTCACGTGGATGCTTATGTCTCAGTTCTGTAATTAGAATGTCAGGTCCAAGTGAGCAGCTTAATTTGGAGGTGCATATTCTCTTCCCTCCCCTCTCAGACCTGCTTCAGGGGATGCAAGTTGCTTTTTCTTAATTTCTCTACGTCTCCACATTCCAGTCTGTTTCAGACGGTCCAGAGCAGAAAGGTAGAGGTACAGGTGGAGAGAAGGACCCATCTCATTCCAGCTGGTTCTGCTGGGAGCTCTCTGCCCTTGAGGCCTGGCAGAGGTATGGAGCTGACTTGTGTTGGGATTCAGAGCTTCCCTAATGGGTCTCTTGACTGGTTTCTTTGAGCACGACTTTGCTTTCTTATTCTAGATGGTGGCTTGAGACACCTCCTATGGTCTTAAGCTCTGAATTCTTTTTTCTTTCTTTCTTTTTTTTTATTATTCTTTGCCCCATGGGTACAGGTCTGTGAATCATCAGGCTTACACATTTCACAGCACTCACCAAAGCACAAACCCTCCCCAATGTCCATAACCCATCCACCCTATCCCTACCCTCCCACTCCCCAGTAACCCTCAGTTTGTTTTGTGAGATTAGGAGTCTCTTATAGTTTGTTTCCTTCCCCACCCCATCTTGTTTCATTATTTTTCCCTCCCTACCCCCCACAACTCCCCGCCCTGACCCTCAAGTTAAGCTCCGAATTCTTGCTGCAAAGATGTCTCTAGCATTGTGTGTGTGTGGGTGTTTCCTAACAGCCCCAAGACATCCTGGTTGGCTTCCTCCCTCATGGGGCCCACATCCATCCTTGGGAAGCACTCACACCTGCCTTTCTCTGGGGAATGGTGGGCCAACCCTGTTAGCCTACCTTGGAACTCTAGATCTGCCTTGTGGGAGTGGGAGCCCAGCACCCACCCACCCCCAGCTGTTGGAGCTTCCACAAAACCCTGCCCCCCACGTCCCTGTGAAGTCTTTCTTCCCCACCCCTGCACCTCACTCTTTGGGAGGGAGGTGGGCTTTAGATCCGATGCCTGTTTGTACTCATGGAGACGATGGAATTCTCAGGCTGATAGTGGGGTTCTCATCTGACCTTTGTAAATTCTGCATTTGGTGATCTGTTTCATGGGCAATTTGGTATTGGACATCTATTGTCTTGGTGCTCAGCAGAAATTGAAGCAGGAGGGGCTCCATCCTCTCATCCTATGATAGAAATGAATCACGCTGCCTGCAGAAGGCAAAAGCAGCCACTGTCAGCTTTGGTTTTAAATAACACTCTTTATCTCCCCACTACAGTGGGACACCTGATCTGTGGTACAGCCCTTTCTGTGGAAAACAAACCTTTTAGGGAAGCCAGTGTGAATATCCTGCCCATGTGTCCCTGTCTTCCACTCCTGTCCTGGCCTGGAGAGCATAATGACTGGGTGGGACAATCTCTTTGAAAAGGATTTTTATCCTTAGCTTTTTGCCATGTAGCTCATTAGGAAAAATAACACTTTCTTGTTGGTATGACCTGTGGGTGTTTTCTTTAAATTCAATAAAACAAATGCTTTGGATTCTGTGCACTTTTCCTGCCACATAAATTGCAATTAGTAGGTCAGTGGAAAGTAGCAGGAAGGGGAAGCCCAAGGCTGTGTTTATTAGACCCAATTAGTGTAGACCTTGGATTAATACGTTTCCACCTCCATATGTCTGAGCCCTTCTCAAGGCTATGAGGCCAAAAGAAAATTTATGGCAAAGTGGGCAGAGGGCAGAGTCACCTGGAGACAGTGGTCTGTCATTATGCCAATGAGTCTTTGAGTCTCAGAGCCTGGAGCTAAAGGGATCCATACTGTGCACCATAGCTGATTGCCTCCCGAGTGCTGGGAGCTGAGGGTCTGTGATTGGAGTGGAGAAAACAGCCCCTGATGCTAAGGAACTTGGATCCACGGCATGGAGAGAAGATGAGTGAAAACACATTCCTGGCAAGGCCAGTCTTTCCAGGGCCCAGTTGTGAGCACCTTCTTTGTTTGTGGGGTGCTCTTCAAGCCTTGCCTCACCCAGCACAGCTGCACTTCACCCCCACCTCCAAGGGTGTTCCTCTGCTTCACCTGGGCTTCCTTCCCACTTGGCCTCCAAATTCATGCTGACCACCTTTCTCTGGCCCATCCACTCACTGCCTGTCCATTTCTGGATCCTCAACTTCTCTCCTGTGAGTTCAGTCTTTGCCTCTCATTATTCATGAAGGTCCCTGGCCTGGATCCAGTAGCTTTGACCCCTATTCCATCCAGGGTTAGAGCACCATGGCTGGCCCTGCCATTACCGTGGCAGCCCATCACCCTGCCACAGAGTTGCACCCAGTCCCGGGTCTCCCCCATGATCTTGGTCCAGCTATGTTCTCTGAGGAAGAGGAGGCACCCTTGTGAAGTTAACCCCCAGAGGGGATGACCCATCATGAAATACCAACTTCAGTGGGTTTAATTCAAAAGAATCCTCCTGCTTAATACCTGATTATTTCATGTACTCTCTTGCTTGAGTTTGGGATGCTTGTTCTTGGAGAGCTGTGATTTTCCCCAGGGAACTGTAACGGCGTCCAGCTCAGCACTTCCCACCAAACTCGGAGCTCATCAACGGCCAAAAGCTCAGAGTGCATCTCACTTGGGACCTGCTTTCCGGTCACTATGCATGTAGTTCCCCAAACATGCTGTGATTTGCTCCACCTCCAAGCTTTTGCCTCTGCTACTCCCTTCATTAGTAGTAATGCTCTCCCTTGTACATCAGCGAGCTCCTAACTGTCTCCTGACGCCCAGCTCTGGGTTCTTCCCAGACTGTCCAGGTTAATCTGATTTGTTTTCCTTTAGGCAAATGGCATCTTCCATACATTGTATTTTTAATCAGTCATAACGGTGATTTTATATTTCACTTTTTTCCTTGTAGATCTTTGTTCCCCTGGAAATGACAAGGTCCACCCCATGCAGGTGCCAGCATAAAGGAGGTGGATGTGAGTGTAGAGATGCTGCTAGGTCAGGGCTTTTTCTGAGTGGAGGGTCTGAATGGTGAATCCCTTCAAGCAACAGAGCTGTCCAAGGCCATGGTGGGACAGAGTCCCAAACTCAGGCCTTCTGGCCCAGACTGCAGAGAGAAGCTGGGCTGGTGGGTGCATGGGAGCCTAGGCTGCTGACTGTGCATGGGTGGGGACGATGAAGGAAAGGGGTGATATGCCAGGCAGGCCAGGGCCTGGCCAGCAGGTGTCCTGTGAACCACCCCACACAGGGAATGCGGCTGGCCAGACCTGCCCAGTAATGTCATTGGGTTGGGCTCCTGTGCACTAACCAAGCAGAGCTCTGTGGTTTTGCCTCAGGAAAAAAAGCATCCTCTCCTATAATCCCACCACTGTGAAAAGGCAGCCAAGGCTGAATTACAGTTACCTCCTCCAGGAGGAGTCTAGGGACTCATTCCCTGACTTAATCCATATAAGCCAGTTGCCACTAGAAGGCACTGAGTGTACTAAACATTGAGGGACACAGTGGAAGGAGTCACCAACTCAACAGCTAATAGGCAGTGGATGATCATTGTCCTTTTCCCAGTGTATATTCTTGGCTCCTTTGTCACAAATCAATTGACTATCTAATTTATTTCTGGGCTCTGTACCCTGTCCCACTGATCTATGTGTCTGTTTCTATGCCAATACCATACTGTTTAGATTACTGTAGCTTTGTAATACATGATGCCTCTAGCTTTGTCCTCCTTTCTCAGGATTTCCTTGGCTAATTGGGGTCTTTTGTGGTTCCATATAAATTTTAGGACGTTGGTTCTATTTCTATGAAAAATTATGTTTTTAAAGTTTTTGTTTAAATTCTAGTTAATAAACATGCAGTGTAATATTAGTTTCAGGTGTACAATATAGTGATTCCACACTTCTATACAACACCCGGTGCTCATCACAAGTGGCCTCCTTAGTTCCTATTATCTATTTACCCCATCCCCCACCTACTTCCCCTCTCATAACCATTAGTTTATTCTCTGTGGGTAAGAGCCTGTTTTTTGGTTTGCCTCTCTCTCTCCCCCCTGCCCTTTGCTCATTTGTTTTGTTTCTTAAATTCCACATATGAGTGAAATCATATGGTATTTGTCTTTCTCTGACTGACTTAGTTCATTTTGCATAATACTCTTTAGCTCCATCCATGTCATTGAAAATGACAATATCTCATTTTTTCTGATGGCTGAATAATATTCCATTGTATGTATATACACTGCCTCTTCTTTATCCATTCATCGATCAATGGACACTTGGGCTGCTTCCATAGTTTGGCTATTGTAGACAATGCTGCTATAAACATAGGGGTGCATATGCCCCTATGGATTAGTATCTGGTTGTTTCTTTTATCTAAATTTTTGTATCTTCCTTTCTAATAGTTTGGATTCTTTCAGCATTAGAGGTAGGATTCAAGAGCAGGTAGTTTATTCAGGAGGACAGGAAAAATGATACAAAAGAGAAGTTTGATGATCTCACTCCAGATGTAGAGGAGCTGGTGTATTCATGCACCATCTCTTGAGCATGTTTGGATGAGGACTGCTCCCAGGGATATTAATTCCCAGGTATTTCTGATCTGCTATGCAGGTAAATAGAACAGACTTCCATGGTTCCAGAAAAGCCTTTAGGTAGGGAGGTACTCATGCCAGCAGTTGATAGCTATTTGGAGCACCTAAAAGGATGGGGTTTGAGGGAAGTAAGTGGAGTAGTGACAGTATCTTGTACACCCTAAATTCTAGTCCTGATTCTGTCACTAATAAGCTATTTGACTTGGATAAGTAATGTGATCCCCGTGCCTCAGTTTCCCCAAAATCAAAATGGGGGATTAATAATTTCATCTTTCCAGATAGAATATAAACTCCTTGAGACCAGAAACAATGCTCTGGATACCCTTTCCTCCAGGTAAGGGCCTAGTTCAGTTGTAGGCCTCATCTTGCTGTTTCTTCTGCCAGTCACTTTAATTAAGACCTTCAGGAGACTTGGAACAGGCAGAATGTTTGTCTTTCCAGATGGAAAAACAATATTGTCATGCGTGTGCCTAGTTCTCTGACACTAAACATCCCTTGATGTTTAACACAACTCTGGAAGCAGGTAGAGCTGATGGTACTTGAGTCATCTGATGCAGAGAAAAGCAGGGGCACAGACCTCTACGTGCACTGGGGGCTCAGAAACAGTTGGCATGGCCAAGGACCGAAACATTCCCTCTAGTTTTGGCTGCCTGGGCTGGATCGCAGAATCCTGCGTACATGTAATTTTGAATGGACACAGATTCTCAAATGTCACCCACAGCCATTAGGTATGCAGAGGCTCTCCTTGGTATGGGCCATTAACTACCATTTATGAACTGGTTTAAATCTTGTGAACGGTGCACCCAGGGATGACCTTGGCTCAGGTGTCAGTAAATTATGCTGCACAGTGTTTTGCTTCATGACACAGTCCCTGGTCTGAAGGTGGTTAATTATTACACAGTCAGTAGGCATGTCCTTTCTATATTCATGGGGTTTCCACTTCTTGGTTGTCTGCTCATTTCCAAGTACTTTCAGAACTAGTCTCTGAATCTTTTCTGACTTCTCTGAAATGTATGGTTTAATTTCCATCAAGAATCACCCATGTTTATATAAATAACCTCCAGCAGGACTCTTTTGCTGTTCAAACTATATAAAGTTATTTTTGAGATGCTTGGGACTTTTGAACAGGAAGCCTGGTGAGATTGTTCCAGAGTTTGAGGCTTTAGTCCTTCTTCACGTTAGGTTCCATTTTGTGCTGAGATGTAGCATAATACACATGATTTAAAAGGTTTGCTCCTTTTGATATTCTTGGTTCCCACTCTCTACAGCCCCCTTCCAAGGAGAGTGTGAGGCAGTCTCTCTATGTATGTATATGTGTGTTTATATATTCAACTAGATAAAAAAAAAGACGAAGACATTGAATTCATGGCAAAATGAAGGTGCACAAATGAGATATATTCAGGGCCAGGTTGGTATACAAATGCTGGTTCTAGGGTTTGGCACAGGTATTAGAGCTCGTTACAAATTGAGCTCTGACCTTCTTAGTAGCCAGAGCAGTGGAACACTATCCACAAAACTCTCAGTGTTATTAGAAAAAATAAAATCCAATTACTTAGCAAAAACTCAGAGTTTCTTATTACGGAGGCTGATGATTTTCACAAAAGAGCAGAGTATCCCAAACCTTGACATAGCTACAAGGAAATGGAGATAGGTCTGTGCTCATGAACTGTGCTTGGGTGTGTAGCCTCTGTGTGTCTGTGTGTTGGTGTGGGGCAGCCCTAGGTGGTCTCTAGGGAGCTGAGGCTCCACGGGAATGTGGTGGGTTCCTAGGCTGGACTATTCTGTGTAGTTGATATTGGAAGAGGGCCTTGGAGACCACCTCCCTGTCCAGGCCAGCTTGGACATCTCAGCAGACTCAGAAGAGGGCTCATTGTCCACAAGGTGAGCCCTTTCTTGGCTACCATAGGTCCCGCTGGTCTTCCTTGTCTTGTATGGCCTCGAGGAGTTTCCAAGCTTTCCTTGTACTTGGAGGGCTAAATCGAGGGGTCAAAGAATGAGGATGACGGGCAACCAGGGCTGTCTTGACTGGTGTGGTAAGGAGAGAATCAGGTACGAGGCAGCTCATGGAGGTGATCTAACACTGGGATGCATTGTCTCAGAGTCAAATGTGCTGATGTGCTGATACCATTTGTTTGGAGATGGATCCAGAGCATGAAATAACAATGCTGATGGGATCATCCCTTCAGCTAGAGAGACAGATCAGATCCTGTGTTCTGACAGTCACTTGTGGAGTAGATTGGCCTCAAGATCTTTGACTCTCTGAGTGTGTGTGTGTGCATGAAAATCCATCTGTCTAAGATTAAAGTGCTTTGTTTCCTCTCTACTTGGCATCCCTCCACTGACTGTTTCTCCCTTGCTCTGATCACTTGCCTTGGATTATTTTCAGTTTCCAGGAAAGGTTTCTTGAGATTCTTCCTCAGCTCTTGGCACTATGGATAGGCAAGTACCTCCTTTCCATCTGGGGCTGGAGAACCCTCACAGTCATGTGCTTTGTGGACTGCCCATGGCTAAGACTTGCATGATCACTGTGGTCTCCAGGAGCTTTCAAAAGCAGCGGTTACAGAAATTTCTGGTTCAGGGAGAGACCTCAGACTCAGAGATAATTTTTCTGCAGGAGTCATCAGGCATTAAGATATAAAGAGTCTTTATTGGATGGCTGCTGGGTACTCTCTGCTGCATAATACTACCTGGGGGTGTGGAGAGCTTTCTGTACATTTCAGAGTGCTTTTCCTCACTTAATTCTCACCCTGCCTCTGTGAAGGAGTACATCAGTTAAAGTGTGTCTGCTTCCAAGTGACCTAAAAATATTCTGGCTGGCTTGATCTATAATGGAGATTCACTGGCTCATTCATTTTACTCATATGCTCAGAAGCAGTGTGTATTCAGGGGAAGATTGATCTAGGGCTCAAAAGTTATCCCCAGGGCCCAGTATGCCTCTTGTCCCTTCTCTGACTTCCTCACATAGGCTTCATCCCAAGAGGCTCCTGGCCACTCAGGAAATCTTACAGTTTCAAAATAGTTTCTGGAATTCTTATACTTTCAACCCCATATGGTATCATCCAGTAGAAGAGAGAGGGTCTCTTCTAGGAGACTCACAGAACAGGGAGATATTGTTGTCTTCCCATAAGCCCCAGGAAGCTCTTTGCCTCTCCTTGGCTCTGACTAGTTTGTGTGTCCGTCCTTAAATTAATTCTTGATGGCCAGATGCATGGGATTCCAGGACTGATTTAGGCACCTTCTCCTGGAGGGTTTCAACCTTATCAAATCACATGGCTAAGAATAGGTATGGAAATAAGGGGTCTGCTTATGAAATCAGGGGTTTTTGTAGGCAGGTGGATAAGAGCAAGTCATACATCTAGGTAACAGATGAGAACCTGAGGTATCTCAAGGATCATGTAACAAGATCACACACATAGGCACTATTTTTCCTCTCCATCCATTAACTGTGAGTTTCTTAAGGATTGGGGGCCATAGTTTTTTTTCTTCTGTTTCTCTAAGACTTAGGGCAATGCAGAGGCTGCTTACTAAGTATCTGTGGAGGATAGTAAAGGGTGTGTGAATTAGGGTAATGGAACCAGTTGGACTCAAGTAGTGGATTAAAATGGAGATATAGGAAACAGAACACATTTTGAAAATCTGTAAAGCAGCTGAGAATCCAGGCTTTATCAGTAGGGAGAGACAATTTCCAGCAGAAGATGGGGGTGACTTGGTGATGGGATGCAGAACACAAGTGGAGTGGGTGAGACCATCACCTGGAAGGCCAGCAAGGAGGTGGTGCCAGCAAACCAATCCTGTGGGACTGCGAAAGCTTGGAGAACACCCTGCCCCACACTGCTTCCCCAACTGGCACCTCCACACCACCCGCTCGTCCCAACCACTGGGATGAAAGGAGTCACTGTTTTGGAATTTGGGGCATAATAGACAGAAGAAATGCACAGCAGGGCAACACGATTTATTTTCTGGTCCCATAAGGGTTTAATGCCCTTCGAGGTTAATTGGGAAACTAGGGGACACCTGGCTGGCTCAGTCGGTTAAGCATCTGCCTTTGGCTCAGGTCATGATCCCATGGTGCTAGGATCGAGTGCTCCGCATGGAGCCTGCTTCTCCCTCTGCCTGCTGCTCCCCCTGCTTGTGTACGCTCTCTCTCTGAAAAAGAAACAAAGGGCGCCTGGGTGGCTCAGTGGGTTAAAGCCGCTGCCTTCGGCTCAGGTCATGATCCCAGGGTCCTGGGATCGAGGCCCACATCGGGTTCTCTGCTCAGCAGGGAGCCTGCTTCCTCCTCTCTCCTCTCTCTCTGCCAGCCTCTCTGCCTACTTGTAATCTCCCTCTCTGTGTCAAATGAATAAATAAAATCTTTAAAAAAAATGAAAAAGAAACAAAATCTTAAAAAAAAATATATTGGGAAACTAGGGTAGAGCTTTGGATCCCCTTTGAACCGAGAATGTCTGTTGGCATCATCTTGTTTGCCGCAGAGAAGGAGACTCAACTGAGGACGAGCTGGGCAGCAGTATTGGGCTTCCCATGTACACTGAACAGGTGGCCCCAGGCACAGAGTCTGGCAAGGAGTACATATTCTAGAAAGGTGAACTCCCTCAGTGTATTTTGTGCCCTGTGGGGCTGGTGTGGGGCTGCTGCCACCTTGCTTCCTCAGGGTGTGGTTCGCTTTCCAGCTTTGGCAAATGGAATGTAGGCTCCTGGGTCCTCAAACCATCACAGGAAGGCCCTCACTCATGGCTGCTTGTCAGGGCTTCATGCTATTTGTTCTTCCCCTGACAGGAGGCCAAAGCAGGAAGCCCTTCTTGTCTTTCTGTGCTGATTGGGCCTGTCTGCACCTCTGGGAGAGAGAGAAATCCCCCAGGTATTCCCAGGCCCTTGGTGCCGTGTCTTTCAGCCTCCTGGCAGGATGCCCTCTGGGAACACACTGGCAACTTGGGCGGGCCATGTCTCCTGGCTAATCCTGCCTTTTCTGTGCACCACGTTGTCGCTGGGTGGCCTTTATCAAGCTTTATCAAGCTTAACTCTGCTGAGAGCCACCGAGAGTTAATAAGTCAGGTGTGACTTCTCGGCAGAGTGGCCAATGCCTGCCCTCCCTGGGAGTACAGGACACTTGGCATAACCATTCAGCCCTAGACTGGGACATGTTAGGGACCAAACCCTGGTTTTCTTTTTCTACCCGTAAAGGATTCCAAATGATTTTGTACATGACATACCTTCACCTGGCTAAGGATAACAAAGATCACTTTAAACCTAGAATTCTATCAGAACTAAAAGAATATTCACCGTCTTTGAGTTGAGGTTGGTCGTCTCCCAGGATGCCCACAGAGCAAATGTGCAGCCCAGCTGGAAGGCAAGAATGTGTCCACTTTTGGCTTCATAAAACTATTTATTTCTTCTATAGAGGCTCAGAGGCAATTTAAAAGAGGAACACATAAAATAAAATAATATAAATATAGCAACAAAGATTTAGGCCAAAGGAAAGTAAGAGTAAGCAACATAGATTCAGCTTGGAGAGAAGAGAGGAAGAGCGCTGTTGCTTTTAATTAGACTCTGAGCTCCCTGGCAGCCAAAATGAAAAGGGGGGCAGGATAGGCTGTAGTTTTCAGAAAGGAAAGGACAGCTAGGTGTCATACTATGTACTTTAAGCCCATGATCTTTTTTGATCTTTGTAACAGTCCAACAAAGTAGATTTGTTTATATACAGTTTCTGGATGAGGAAACTGAGTCTTAGTGAATTTAAGCACCTTGGGATTACATAGATGTCATGTGGCAGAGAAAGGATTTGACTCTATGTCTGTCTGGTTCTGTATTCTATACTGTTGACCACAAGGGTACACATTTCTGAGGTAAAGGGGGGAGGCAGACAGTGATATTGGGGATATTTTATGCTTTGTATGTGGCCTGGTTGAATGTTCCTCATGCCTGGATTTTCAGAGGGTGCCACCAGGTCAAACCCATGCCTGGGCACAGTGCTGGCCTCCTGCAGCTCCTGGTGATCTGTACCAGAGAAATCGGTGGTATTGATGTGTCCAGTGTCCACAGAGAAAGGCTAGTAGAGAACCTCTCCCCCCCACCCGACGCCCCCCACTCCCAGTTCTCATCCCACATTTCATAGAGCTCTTCTGAGGCAACTGGCCCTGCTTTTCTTAATCCCAATTTTACAGAGAGGATTTTGATTTTTTTTTCTTTTGAGAGGGGTGGATGGTATCCTTATGGACCACCCACAAGGCAAGGGACAAATAAAAAGTGGATAAAACCCACTTGCTCAACAAATGAGTTAGTAAATGTAGAGCCTAGATCAGTCTCCAACCATTTTTGGAGCAGCACAAAGCTGACCTTTTCTTTGAGCAGGAGAAAGGCCTGGCCAAGTAAGGATGAGGTTGTGGGACAGGGTCTCCCAAAAGGAGTATTCAGGGCTTTTGGAGAGAAAAATTTATGGGGGCGATGGGGGCAGAAGGGGGTCCGGAAGAGAGAGTGGCCACGGGGGCAGCAGCACATTCTCCACTGTGGCTGGACACGAAGGGTCCCCTTGCTCCAGGCCTCAGAATCTCCTGTCAGAGGTGCCCTGAGAACACGGACACCTGGTGGGAGTTCCGCGGTCCTTTTCTTCCTCTTCCAGTGGGAGCCGGAAGGATGGAAGGACGGTGGCGGGGAGGGCGAAGGTGCCAAGGGAGGAGAGGGAGGGAGGCAGAGAGAGGGAAGCAGACTCCTGGAGCCATTCTAAATACCGGAGCGAAATCACTACCCAACAGTGTACACGGTTTGAAGAGCACGCAGGGAAAGATATAACCTGAAGGAGGCTTTTACTTGTGTTAACGCTCCCTTTAGTGGTGTTATCAGCTCAACAGATGGTAGAAGACCAACAGAACTGGAGGAAATCAAGTATCCTTCATAGCTCACTTACGGCAGTGTCTGGGGTGGTTTTATTATTTATGGAGTCATGGAAACAAGCTCTACAGCACCGCGGTGTGTTGTTACATAATTCCTTCCTCCTCCTGATCGCGGTATTGGTGTACTCCATATGGTTATTACAGGTAGATTTGTTTTACTTCAGGTGTATATTTATTTTTGGAGTAAACTAGCTTTTGGCAGCTCGACCGGAAAATTAATTCAAAGCACTAAAGAGAGGTATCGGGAAGAACCAGCTCCACTCAGGCCTGGGAAAGTTTCCTTCTATTTCCATAGACTTTTCTCATGCGGCCCATTCCAAAGGGTGTGAAACTGGGGGAGGGACTTGCGCGGAGTACCCAGATCCAGGCGAGCCTCGGGGTATCAAGACCCAGGCAAAAGAGCGTTTATTAAAACACATGCAACCTCGGAGTGCTGGCTTGAAATTTAAATTTTTACTTTATGAAATCATGCCTCTAAACCGGAGCTCCATTAGTGCTGAAAAGTCACTGATGCCTTTGAAAACTGGCAAAGTCAGCAGAGAAAAATGAGGGTCCAGGGTTAAGAACCTCTGAATTCTAAGATAACTGAGCAAGAAAGGAAGATAATTGGAAAAGACGGGGGCTCTGCAGCATGATGCTAATGAACTTGTTGTGGGATTCCTTATAAAACAATGATTTTTTGAAAAGAACCAGTTTGTACTATTAAAAATGTAATAGATATTTATGGCTAAATTCATATTGTCCAAAAAGGTAAAACATGCAAAGCCTGTCTTCCTCTAACCCCACCCCCTGAGGTTACCATGATTAATGGCTTTGTTTATTTATCCAGAAATTTCCTATGCAAATGAAAGGATATATATCATATCATTTAAAAAACCACACATGACATCATATTGTTTGGCTCATTCTGAAACTTGCTTTCCTGCCCCATATTCTACTTTGAGGATCTTCCCACATCTGTATAAGGATCAGCAGGGCTCTCTGAAAGTATTCATTCGGCAGATGTATCATTTTTCTAACTTGTTCTCTGATGAAGAATATCTGTATTGTTTCTTGGCTTTTGCTGTTACTAACCATGCTGCATGCAGCATCTTTAATCACGGATCTTTGTACACGTCTACAAGGATAGCTAATAGATACATTCATTCTATTTGGCACAGCCTACGCTGGCCTCCAATAATTTGTTTGACAGTAGTGTATAACAATGCCTGATATTTTCTGTACCTTTTTAATATTCGCCAAGAGCACAGGAGACAATAATTCTTTCATTGATTCAGTCACTTGAAGCATTTATTAAGCACCTACTACATGCCAAGCATATATGTTAGGTTCAGGGAGTACAGTAGGGAGAAGTAAATGACAGAGCCCTTTCTCAGTGGACCTTATGGCTCAGAAGAGGAGACAAACATTAGTTAAATAATCAAATAAAAAATGTAAATTGCAACTTTCATAAGTGCTATAAAAGAGAAGCACATGATGGTTAAGAGAGAGAGAAAAGAGAGGGCTGATCTAATTAAGGGATGGGCTGGGTGGCCAGGACAAATATCCCCCCAGGCAGGGACAACTGCGCTATAACCTGTGGAGTGAATAGAAGCTCATTAGGTAAAGGAAGAAAGGAGAAGAGAGAAAGAACACAGAGAAGGGGACTATATCATGGGCAAAGGTCTCGAAAGAGAATCCAGGTGGGGAGCAGTGAGAAAGGAGAGGTGGGTTCAGGGCCAGACCTCACAGGACCCACTTCAGATTCTTTCCTAAGAGGAAGGGGAAAACCTTGAAGAAGTTTAAACGGGGGAGACATAGATTTTGGTTTTGAAAAGATCGTTGTATTTGCTTTTAGAGACCAAAGTGGAAGATAATTCATGTTGCTGTAATTTGCATTTATTTAATTATGAGTAAGTCATTTGTTACATGTGATATTCAATTTTATTTCATTTTCTTTTGAATTGCCTGATAGNTTTTTTTTTTTTTTTTTTTTCACTGTATTTATTTTTTTTTTTTATTATTATTTTTTTTTAATTTTATTTTTATTATTTGCCCAAGGGGTACAGGTCTGTGAATCATCAGGCTTACATCTTTCACAGCCCTCACCAAAGCACAAACCCTCCCCAATGTCCCTAACCCATCCACCCTATCCCTACCCTCCCACCCCCCAGTAACCCTCAGTTTGTTTTATGAGATTAGAAGTCTCTTATGGTTTGTCTCCTTCCCCATCCCATCTTGTTTCATTATTTGGGTTCACCTTGTTCTTACTGATATATAAGAGCTTTTATGTATTAAGGAAACCAGCCTCCCATCTGGCAAGAGGTATAAATATTGTTCTAGTCTTGTCTTTTGGCATATTTGGATGCTTTTTAAATATTTATTTGGTCAGATTTATCAATATTATCTTTATGGTTTCTCAATATTGTATCATGATACTAAAGGTTTTCTCTCCTCTAAGATTAGAAATACATTTCTTCATTTCTGTAGTGATTATGTGTTTTTATTTCTTACATTTTAATGGATTTGCCTGCAACTTATTTTTGATAGGAATTGGGGTAGGTTTGCTTACTTATTTCTGCCAGTTGCTGGCCAGGTGTACATCACCATTTTATAAATTCATTAATTTTTCTTGACAATTTGAAATGCTACCTTTATCACCTGCTAAATTTCCATCTGTAAAATATGCATTTTTTTTTTTAGAAAGAGAGAGGAAGGGAGGGGCAGAGAGAGAAGGAGAGAAAGAATTTCACACAGCCTCTATGCCCAGTATGGATCCCGACATGGCGCTCCATCTCATGACCCTGAGATCATGACTTGAGCCGAAATCCAGAGTTGGATGCTTGACCACTGAGTCACCCAGCGTCCCTGTAAAATGTGCATTTAGATGTAGCTTCCTTCTTTATACTGTTTCCTTTTATTTATTCTCGTCTATTCTGGCACAAGTACAAATTAAAAAAATAAAGTAGCTTTGGAATATACTTTAATATCTGGTAGGGTTTAACCTCATCCTCCCACCCCCCAATCTTCTTGGCAAGGCTGGCATGTTTATTTGCAGGGCTTACTGGGAGAAATGGGATAGTCAACGTGACCTTGGTCACCAGTACTTGCCATCTGTGGTCTCATTGGGTGTGGGACATTGATCATCCTGTTCTAGAGCATTTGACTGTTTGATCTGGTGCTCCCTATTTCTTGGCCAAGATGCCATTGGGGTTCACATGTCTTCTCTCCTGTGCTCAACGTAAAAAGAATAGGCAGATGAAGCAGGGTGAATGGAGATGTAGACAATCCTCAGCTTACTCTTACTCAAGGGTAGGAGAAGCAAATACTGTTGGTAGTAATGGAACTTGAGCTATAGAACAAAGGAGAGAAAAATATCACCTAGGTAGGCAGGAATGCAAGCTTCTCTCTCCTCTGTTTTTTTTTTTTTAAGATTTTATTTGTTTATTTGAGAGAAAAAGAGAACACAAGCAGGAGAAAAAGAGAACACAAGCAGGAGGGGGGTGGGTTGCAGAGGGAGAGGGAGAAGCTGATTCCCCGCTGAGCTGGGGGCCTACACAGGGCTTGATCCCAGGACCCCGAGATCATGATGTGAGCCAAAGGCAGATGCTTAACCGATTGAGGCACCCAGGCGTCCCTCTCCTCTTATGCCAGAGACTGCTTTCACCCAGCCAGGTCCAGAGTACCTGTTTTAAGTGTCCCGCAACAGGCAGAGTATGGACTTGAGTCTGGTAGCCCCAGATTCAAATTGTTTCCCACTTGCTCTGTGACCTTGGATCTCTCTTAAACTTTCAGGACTGTAGTTCCTTCTCCAGGGGCTAAGGATGCTCGCTTTGGAGCATTCTTCTGAGAAAGAGAAACAATGATTGTGTAGCACCTGGCACAGTGTAGCTACTGAACAGTACTCATTGTTACTAAGCACACCACACTTTTGTTTCATAAAAAGCTGTGGTTCTAAAAATATCTGTTCCCTTCTGGAACTTCTGAATGTCGATTTAAATCAGACACCACATCAGAGTGTTCAAGGTTCCTCCAGTTATTGCTGGGTCATTTGTTGGCAATATTAAATAAAAAGATGGTGCGTGGTGGGGGGTGGGGGTGGTATTTCAAAATATGAAAGCAAGGAGCGAAGTGTCATGTTCCAAATATGAGATTTTTCCCTGGTCGATTTGACAGTGCGGCCCCCTCCCCAGTCCCCCCAGGCTGAGCTCGGGAGGTGATGTGGGGTACGCCGCAGCCTGCCTGCGGTGTATCTCCTTTGTGGGGGCACGGGCTCAATTAGCATGCAGAATCGCAGCAGACTGTACCTCTGGAATGAACTTTTATCCACTTCCTCGTTTCATAAGTTTAATTAGCTAAAAACGAGCCAGTGGTCTGATGTAGATGGAAATGCTCTCAGAATAAAAATATCAGTTACCCTAAAAGCTTTTATGAAAAGCCAGGCAATGAAGTGAACTCACAAAACCAAACCTGAAACTCTCTTGTCCCTCTTTCCCTCTTAAAAAAATAAAAAATTAAAAAAAAATCAGTCCTGGTTCAAAAGGCAATTCTCCCAAGTGACAGGGCTTTCCAGGCAGTTTGTAAAGTGTATTCTCTAAAAAAGCCCCTGATACTTTCAAATACCAAGCTTGACGGAGGTTTTAATCGCCATGGTATTTCATTAACAGAGAGGGTCACCAGGTGCTCTGGTCAAGAGTAGATAATGTGGCTTTGACAGGAATATGGAAATGCAGTGAGTAGGCTTTAGTCAGATGGTCACCCTTGGATTTGAAAGGCTACAGACCTTCATTAGGTGATAAATACCAAGTGATGAGCGTTCGTGATGGGTGAACTTGGAAAGAGCAGGTGGTATGATGTGGGCGACACAGAACAGACTCAGAAGGTGGTCCCGTCAGAACTGGCTGCCGCTGGAGGTCAGCCGGGCCAGGTCTCCTTACCCTCCCACAGCTCAGAGCAGGCAGGAGGACACAGAAACACCCAGATTCAAGGCCGCGCCGCCCCGCCCCTGCCTCCTCAAGGAAGGGACAGGGCTGGGGGACTGGGTTGTGCAGCTCGATGCGTTCTCTGATCTTACAGTGGATGCGAGGTTCTGGGGTTCTGGACATCTCTCACATTCAGCCGAACGGCTCTTCCCCCAACTCCTCCTATTTCCTTGGGTCCTCACGTCTTGTGTTTCCCTACCTGGTCCCTGCTCACCTTCCTGACTTTGTGTCCCTGCATCCATGCCCTCATGTCCTGTCCCCAGAGGTCCCCCAGACTCTCTCTATTCCTCAGAACTGAACTGAAACAGCATTTTCTTTGGGAGGTTTCTCTGTTGCCTCTCTCTGGCCGAGTAGCTCAGGGCCGGGATGGAGGCTCCCCTCCGCTGCCTGCCCCCATGCCACCAGAGTTTAGTGGTGGGAGGTTTGCTGGGGGCACCCTTGGGAGCTGTACCTGTGGATGGGAGGGGAAGGAAGCAGGGGCAGGCAGAGGAAGAGCAGCAAGTAGGGGTGCAGGCATGATGGCACCTGAGCACAGCCTCGAGGGAAGGGCTGGAGCTGGAACAGCCCATCGGAGATGTGCCTCCTTGAGTGAGTGCATGGACGCATGCACACACCTGAAACTAATGTAACAGTGTTGCATTGAGACATGGTGATTCTACAAGTCTCCACATTTGGCTGTGCTCACCACAAGGGTAGATACTGTCTGTCACCATCCAGTGATATTACAATACCATCGACTATATCCCCTATGTGGTGCCTTGTATTCCTGTGACTTACTCATTTCGTAATTGGAAACTTGCTTGTCCCCTTCCCCTTCACCAATTTTGCCTGCCCTCCCATCCTCTTTCCTTGGGCAACCAGCCCTTTGTTTTCTCCACATCCTCAAGGAAATGGCTCTTTTAGACAGGGTGTTTGGAAAGTCATCAGCAAGGAAGTGACATTTTGCCTACAACCTCAGGGTGCGGAGGAATCAGCTCTGAGCATTTTCAACAGAGGCGGCAGCAAGTGCAAAGGCCCTGAGGCAGTTTCAAGCTTGGTTGGCCCCTGTGAGGAAAGACAGGAAGAACAGTGTTGGAGGGGTGGAAGAGCAGATCACAGAGGAGGCAGGGATCAGGTCATTGGTCTGAAAATCAAAATAGGTCTTTGATTTTATTGTGGGTACAGTGAGAAACTTTTAGAGTGTTGACAGCAGGACATGTGAATTGACCTGACTTATATTTTGAATAGACACACTTCCTGCTATTAGAATATGAGCTGTAGGGACAAGACAGGAAGCAAGGAAATTAGGGGGGAATGGCAACACTAGGGAAGCAGTGACCAGGGTTGAGGTGGGGGAGATGGAAAGAATGGACTCAGGAGGGGTATATAAGGAGGGCATCAGTTGAACTGTTGAGGACGAAATGCGTCCTGTGGAGGGTGTGGAGGAGCACAAGGAGCTCCTGGTGGCTGGGTTTGAGGCACTGCGATTTCCTGAAATGTCTCTCTCCATTCCTCCTTTTCCCCATTGCACATTTCCTGCCTTGTGTCCTGTTCTCTCTTGTCTTGTGTCCCGTTCTCTCACACTTAGAGTTTGTTACAGAGAAGATAGATAAACCAAATCATGCTCATGTGTCCAATGACTGACAAGTGGGTTATCCAGAAAGTGCGTCTACAATGGTGGAACTGGTGGAGAATAGTGGTAATCTGGCCCCCTTTTTAACGTATGAGTTTGTGTTTTCACTGCATTTTATCTCCTGGCCTGGATGGAAATAAAAGTGAAACAGATAAACGCCAAAGAAATGGGAATCTAAAGTCAATTTCATGGACCTTTCTTAATGGGTGAGCTGTAAAAAGGAAGGATAAATATTCAGGCACAGCACTGTTAGCATTTCACGGCTTCCCCCGGGACTGGGATGTGGGTAAGTTGCTGCTTTCAAGCTTTCCGGTCTCCGGGTCTATGTCAAAAAAGGGTTAGCTGGGGAGTTGGTCTGGGCCAGTGTGGGAGGGCCTGGCATCTGTGGATCTGTTGGGGATCACTGTTGGGGGACCAGTGGGTGTGTCCCCCTGCCCCCACAGGCTCACAATGAGCAGCTTGACCGGGCCGGTGATGCATGCGGTGGGGAGGTCTCGGGAAGAGGGGCACTTCACGAGGCACTTCGCGAGGCCTTTCTCTAGAGCATCTTGAGGCTGGGCCTGGGGGCCAGGCCCACCAGGTGGAAGATCCAAGGTCAGAACTCCAGCAAATGATGCTGAGAAACTGCATCTGAGGAGTGACTCGTGGGCAACTAGGGGCGTACAACCAGCAGGCTTAGTAGCCCGGATGGTGCAGGACCAGATGGACTGAGTCCCCGGAAGGCCGGGAGCCCTGCAGCCAAATGCGGGATGCAGAGTGTGGGGCAACTGGCCTGTCACAGGGCCCTGGGAGGGACGGGCTTGGGACTGCAAGGGAATGCACGCAGGACAACAGAGAAGGCTCTATGCCTTTCAGAAAATCAAGATGTGTGGCCAGATGGCCTGCTGCCCAGGTTAGCAGTCTGGGTGGAGCCCACCAGCAGAGGCATGAGGCTTGTGTGCAACTCTTGTTCTCAGGGTCCTGAAGCTGCCCCAGCCTGAGGCTGCCCAGTCCTGCAGTGGAACAACCTTATTGAGTGGTAACTATAAAGAGGCCAGTGTTGGGCAGCGGTCAGGGCCTGGAGTCCGGCGTCTGGAGCCCCACTGATCTGTAAAAGCTGCATGAACTTGGGTAGGACACAGAACCTTGCAGGGTCTCTATTTCCTCATTGGAAACATGGAGGATAATAATGGCACTTTCCTTGTCGGGTTGTTGCAGGGATTAAAGGAGTGGACATTTGCATACCCCTCACACAGCTGCCAGCACATAGTAAACACACAATCAGTGCTGGTTCTCATCCCTGTGCCCGTTTCCTGAGGGCTGACTGTGTGCCAGGAGCAATGCTAGATGATACACATGTACAGAATTATTTCAGCCTCACAATCTTCTCCCCATTTATGGATGAAGAACTGGGGTGATATTAGGTAATGTCTCGAGGTCAGGCTGCTGGAAGCAACAGAGCAGCTTACCCGGGTACCAGATACAACTGCTGGAAGGGCATGCCCAAAACTTGGCAGGTGTCATCTGGAATTCGTAAGGATTATTCTTTCAGGGCCTAATACAAGGTTCAGAAAGTATTTTTGGTGCTTGTGACTTGAGCAGGTGCTAACCCTAGGGGTGGCTTATTTTGGTCTTCAGGTGTGGGCAGGTGGGCCACCTGCTGCTGGCAGTGAGGGAATCTCAGGGGCTGTTGGGAACAGCGTGGGGTTGGAGCCAAAGGCAGGTCTTGATCTCACTGGGGAAAACACAGGCTCGAGGCAACTTAGAAAAACAAGACTGCTGTTTTCCCATCAAAGGATCTTTTAATTCAAAGCAGCATTGAGGACTGTGGATGTGCTAAGTTCGTCCTGCAAAGGCTAGACGGTGGAGCTCGGCTGGCTGCCAGGGTCCACCATGTGCTTCTTCCCAGGTCTCTGAGCCTTGGCAGGCACACACACGCTCCGCACGGCTTGGCCCCGGCCCTTGGCTATCTCCCTGCTAACCAGACTGGGCAGTTGCTGCACATGAGGTTTTAGTTAAAGAGTAACTGGCGAGAAATAGGAGGACTCAGCTCATAAACTTTAATTTAAGGGAGATTGAAGACTGCTCAGATGACTGTTTTGTAGCCCAGAAATCTGCATGTAACCATCTGAATGGTGTTGGAAGGTAGGCTTCTGCCAACACTACCATTTATGGGGTGTCCCCGGCACGGTGTGTTGTGCTAGGCGCTCTGCGGATACCAACCAGGCTCCTTAACCTGGTCAGCAAAGTCAGTCTCACGTGGGAGGACACAAGGGCTCAGAGAGGCGATGGGACTTTGCCAAGACCCTGCAGTGAGGAGCCGGAGAGGGTGGGGAATGTCATCATCCGGGACCACATTTGCTGAGACCCTAACAGTTTCCGAAGCCTCGTGATGGTACATCTCTCATTTTGATCGGATTTGGTTCAAATGGGACCGAAATGCTCCTTTCAAAAAATTTCTGAGCATGAAATGAGCTCATCCAAACTGCAGCACAGATGGATCCTTCCTGAAGAATTGCCCCTGATTTATAAGGTGTAACGGACATTTACAAATTGGGAGATGGGCGGACTGGCCTTGCAAAAGCTTCTGTAGCTTCTTTCCATTTAACAGGATGCTCTTCTCATACGTTACAGCATGGATCTGAGGACTCAAGTTCCTGTCTGAGATGGATTCACACAATTTAGGCAGTGTGCTCCCTCCTCTGCTCCCGGCTTCAACGTGATGCTGTGGACTGAATATTTGTGTCCTCAAATATTCAGGTTGAAATCCTAACCCTCAAGGTGATGGCATTAGGAGGTGGGGACTCTGGGAGGTGCTCAGGTCAAGGACGGAATCTTCGTGAATGAAATTAGTGCCTTCATAACAGCAGCCTAGGAAAGCTGGCTTGCCTTCTTCCACCATGTGAGGTTATGGAGAGGAGATGGCCCCCAGCGAACTGAAGGCGGGTCCTCACCAGACGCCAGGTCTGCTGGTGCCTTAATCTTGGACTTGCCCAGCTTCCAGATCTGTGAGGTACAGATAGATGCCTGTTGTATATGACTCACCTGGTCCATGATATTCTGTCATAGCCATCTGAATGGGCAGAGACAGGTGTGCTGGCCAAGCCCACCTGGTGGGCTGTCCTGAACTTTCCTCCCATTAACCTCCCCCATGAACCCTGTACGTATCCTTCCGCTGTTCAACATATCCTTCCACTGTTTAACATACTGGTTCACTAACAGTCCCTCTCCTCTGAGAAGGTTGGCTTTCTCTCTCTGATCAGATGAAATACAGGATGCCCAGTTATAGTTGAATTCCTTTGCCATATCCTGCATTTTAACTTGCTAAGCCAAACAATCCTACTGCAGGCTCTTTCCTCTGACTCTTCGAGCACCAATTTGTCTGAATGACTGTTTTGCACTGGGATGTTGTGCTTGACTTCTCTCCCTGGCGAGGGTGTCAGCACTCAGGGACTGGGGACCGGGTTATGCATATGCACACAATATCTTACACACAGTATTCCCTCAAAAATATTTTAAAGTAGTAAACTGGTCTCCTGATCATTTCGTCAGCGTTAGGATGGTAGCCTCAGCTGGACTGGGGGCTTCTTGAGTGGGCATCTATATCTTAAGGCTTGGATGGTTGGGGCGGGCACAGAGTGGAGCCGGAAAATGTTCTATTTAATCACATTTTCAGGAGCACACCATACATCCAATATATATTCTGAAGATGTTGGTCTTTCTGAATGGTTTTTGGACCATTCCACTTTGCCCCTTACTCTCAAAACAAAACAGTAAAGCAAAGCCAAGCAAAACAAAAGAAAATGAAATGAAATGAAGTGAAACTCACCCAAACCAGACTGAACTAAACAACTGGAGGGAGATAGCCTTGGTGGGAAAAATACTTGGGTGGGTCTTGGCATGCCCTTCGCCTGTGTTTAAGGCAGTGTGGTCCAGAGAACAAAGCCCTCTTCTCTCCTTAAGCCCATCATTCTGTAAAATGGGTAGGATGAAGACAACCACATCATGGGAATTTTCTGTCAGGGGAGGCTACTTTCTTTCAAAATTTTAAATTCAGAACTGATCATGATTCCCAAAAAGGCTGGACCAGAGCTTATCTTTGTGTTCTTTCAAAGAAAGCAAGTGTTAAACAAATTTAGAATATTAACAGATTTTAGCAGTGTCCTTAACTTAGTTAAAAGAATAAATCATTTTCAGTTTTAATCAAAGCAATGCTGCTAATTTTTTTTCTCATTCGAGCCAGACCAGCAAATGTCCCCTTGGTAAGACATTGTGGGCAACGACTCAGGAACAATTGTGTACACTTTTACATTATCGACATCCTGGCCTGTCTATCCCCTCTGAAGACCGAGGAATGAGAGTCTAGAGTCTGAGACTTTTTGTGGACAAGTTGGAAATTCAGCTTATCCCACTTTTGCCCAAGGTGAGACCATTCCATATGGTTATGGGGGTCCCTGCCAACACCTTGAAGTAAGGTGGGATGTGCCATTGTGTGGGTTCCTGGTCATGGTGGAAGAGCTCCCACAATGGGAAAGATCTGTCCTCTTCCTAAGGTGCAATGCCCATCCTTGCACCCTTTGCTCCTGAATGCCACACACAGCGAGTCTGTCCCCTCGGGCACAGACTGCCTCTCAGAGGGCTGTAGGTGGCTCACAGGGGCCCTCTGGGCCCTGCATCAGTGGCCAAAGCTGAAACGAGCCTTAGGGAACCAGGTTTAAGGAGAGAACGGGTGTATCATTCCCATTCCTTGGTCTCCCCATCTCCACAGATGCATGAAAGGGAATAAAGACTAAAGTGGGTATAAACCCTTTCCCCTGAGTCTTCCTGGAAGAGCAGCATTTGTGTTTGAGAGAGATACCTTTGTGGGCTGCTTAAGGTAGGGATGGGGAATGAGATGTGGTTAGTGGCAAGAGATGTTTGATAAGCCGTTTTCCATAAAGGGGGTCTTGTTCTGCTACATAGGGTACACAAAGGCAGAGGCAGGAAGAGGGAAGGGTTGAATTTCTCTAAACAATATGGGGGAAGAAGACTTTGAAATAGGGGGTGGAGAGATTCAGGGAGGAGGAGCCAGGAATGCTGGGACTCACACAGGAGCAGGCAGGCAGGCTTGTGGGGGAAGAAGTGGCCTGGAGGGACTTTGAGAACCAAAATAGCAAAGAAGAACTTAGAGCTATTCTCTAAGATGTGGTGTAAACCTTTTCCTCAGTTTCTTCAGTTTCTTCAGTAAGTCTATGTAAGCTAGCTTATTTGTTGCTTTCAAACGAGGAGATTCTTTTTTTTTTTAAAGATTTTATTTATTTATTTGAGGGAGAGGGCACAATTTGGGGGGAGAAGCAGAGGCAGAGGCAGAGGGAGAAGCAGACTCCCCACTGAGCAGGGAGCCTGATGTGGGGCTGGATCCCAGGACCCTGAGATCATGACCTGAGCCGAAGGCAGATGCTTAACCTACTGAGCCACCCAGGCACCCCTCAAATGAGGAGATTCTTGGTGGCAAGTGTATGGATTGTCACAGCATGAATACATGGAGAGAAAATTTGGTGTAGGAACAGAAGATGACAATAGTGTGAAAAGAGGAAGAGAGCCCTCTACCAGGTAAGTCCCAAGGGCTGCAGAAAACAATAGTTTCAACAAACTGGTCTGAAATGGCGGTGATCAGTGCTGACTGTTGAAGCCCTAGGTCTACGTCCCCCATTATGTTAGGCTGCTATTAACTGACTAGTACGTATTGGGACCCTCAGCAACTCTTCGAAACAGACCAGAATGTGCCGGAGTCCTAGTAATCTAAGTTACTTAGATGCTGAGACTGGGGCTCAGAGCTGTTTTAGCCACCCCACTATCGTGACAGCTGGTGCCTGTCCTGCGTTCCTGGCCTGGGGGGTCCACATGGCAGCTCCCACCTGTGAAATTATCAGGTGTGATTCCTCTTTTGGGTTCCCTCTTAGGAGCTACGTAAGTGGAATAAATGGTCATGTGGTTGATTACATTGCAGATGCACCTGTTAAAGCTGCAGTTTGTCAGTATTACTATGTCTCTTCCATTCCCCTCCTTTTCTCTTTTCATGACCCTGGGCCAAATCTCTTACCTTTTTTTCTGCTTCCTTCCTCCCCTGTCAGCTCCAAACTCTCTGGGTTGTAAGGAATATTAACTAAAATTGGGACAGAGATGGTCAAGATGCTTTGCTCAGCCTCTGGTGCTAAGTAGGACTTGATAAATGAGTTACTTTTCCTCTTTCTTTGAAGATGATGACCTGTCCACTCCCTCCCACCCTGGAGCTTCATGTTTGTACACAGCTTCTTTCCCTTCCCTGACTCTAGAAGAATAAGGTCAGAAGCAAGTCCAGGGGCTGCAGAGGCAGCAAGATTGGCATTGAAGTGTCGAGATCTTCCCTGGTCACTTGGCTTGCCTTCCTGTAGGTGGGGAGCTCCATCCCCTCAGGGGAGCCAGCTGGAGGCTGAGCCTTAGCCAGAGTGTTGCTCTCCAACCCTGTCCCTCCCTCATCCACCCCAAGGAAAACCCCTCTCCCTGAAGGATTTTGCTGTGTGCTTGGTATTCACTGCCCCGCCTCCAACCTTTCCTGATTATTTTCAAGTCAAGCAATTGTTCATCTGTGAGTATGTATGCAGATCATTCTAAACAGAAGCTCGTCATATGCTTTACTGTTTGTGGGAACTTCAGAACAAACATTTAAAAGCCAAGCCATCTTAGAGTCATTTGCATTTTAATTAATACTTCAAATGAATTACTTTTTTTTTCAAAAGAACTCCTGTTCTTTTTTTTTGGTTTTGTTTTGTTTGGCTTTTGGGATCTTTCAAAGCAAAAACCAGGTATGAAAGTCCCCTGCTCCAGCAGGCCTGGGGTCTCCTTTGTCCCAGTTTGGGGGGCTTGGGCCACTCTTATGCTGGGAGAGAGCCCCAGATCTGGTTGCCTGCCAACTGCTCTTTTATGAGGGGCTGACAATTCTTACTTAATCCTTTCTTCAGAGAATAATGTGTTAGAGTTGCTGTCTAAATGAAGGCTGCTGGGGACTAGAGGTCATGTGTAAAAAAAGCAGTTGTCAGAATTCCTCATGCTGTTATTTGAAGGTGGCCTAATGATTTTATTACTTTTTATAATCTCAAGACTTTAAATGCATGTATATACATAATTATGTACACATACAGATCTACTTTTTTTTTACATAAATGGGGTAACAGTTTTTCAGCTCGCACATATTGATCTAGAATTGTCTTTTTTTTTTTTTTTTAAGCTCAAGGGTTGGCAGACTGTGGCCTGTGGGCTAGATTCAGCCCCATGCCTGTTTCTGTAAAAAAAAAAAAAAAGTATTAATTGGAACACAGCCAGCTTTGTCATTTATTTATTTTCTATGGCTTTTGTGCTGTGGTGGTGGAATTGAATAAATGTAGCAGAGACTGTGGCTCACAGAGACTAAAATGTGTACGGTCTGGCCCTTTATAGAAAAAGTGTGTGATCTCTGTTCTAACTTAATTTGCATTAAGATCTTTCTGTCAGTACATCCAGATCAACACCCTTTTCTTTAACTTCAGCATAGTGTACGGGAATAATTTGGTCGTTCTCCTCTGGATGGATTTTGGGTGCCTTCCAACTTTTTGCTATTATAAACAAGGAATGCCGTGAGCGTTTCTAAATCTGACTTTTTGTGTATACATGCAAGGGTTTCCTGAGACAGATACCTGGAAGGGGAGCTGCTGGGTAGGAGGAAATACTGATTTTGGATTTGGAGAGAGATAAATTGTCCTCCAAGAAAGCTGTAACAATTTACATATTTATCAACAATGGATAAAAGCACCAATTTGCTTGAATTAAAAAAAATATTACCCCCAACGTGTGGATTTTGGAAATCCTTTCCAGGAAGGTACATTTGATTCTCATAGGGAGTTTTGACACCAAAGGCTCTTTTTTAGCAACATGTGGTGCAGTGGAGGCGAGGACGGGCTAATGCTGTGAAGGTGGGGCGGGGGCGGGCAGGATGCTCAGTGGACTTGGACAGGAAGGGCCACAGGATCTATATGTCTGTGCGATGGAAGAAAATCCATTTTTTAAAAGACGTATTTATTTCATAGAGAGAGAGAGAGATTGAGTGCACGTGAATGGAGGGAGGGGCAGAGGGAAAGGAAGAGAGAGAATCTCAATCAGACTCCTTGCTGAGTGCAGAGTGCAACGGGGGGTTCCCTCCCAGGACCCTAAGATCATGACCTGAATTGAAACCAAGATTTGGAGGCTTCATGGACTGAGCCACCCAGGTGCCCCAAGAAAATCCATTCTTGGTGAAGGCTGCCACCAAAGAAGTGCTCTTCCCACCAGTTGGGATATGCCCTCCTCCCGCTGTCCCTGGGTGAGCAAAATACACCACAAAGGGGAAGACGGTGGGAGATGGTCACTGAGCAGGGAGCTCAGAGCACTTGGGCTGGAGCATAGTACAGGAGCCCTGGGCACCATGGGGAGGGGCGCTGCTCTTCTGGGTGAGGGGTGGGAGATCATTTGCACAGACATATGTCAGAGAGCACTGGAGAGGGTGAACTCCTCTGGAATACTGTACAGCAACAAAAATAACAGCAACATTTATCAATTGCCCACTGTATCCTGGCAATGCTCTCAACATTTCGTGAGAATGTGTCTAGCCCCACACAATTCTATTATTATCATTCCCCTTTCCTAGATGAAGAAAGTAACATTTAGAGCAGTTAAGTAAAATATTCAACATGAGCTAAGAGGCAGAGCCAGGATGTGGACCCTAGACACACCGACTCCCAGCCCAGGCTCCAAAGTAAACCACTTTGCGATATTAGCCATGACCAGCTGTGTGTCCTTGGTCAGTTTCTTAACCTCTCTGTACCTCCATTTATTCGTTACAGAATAAACACGGCGGTAAGTGTTGTGCAGATTAAGTGAAATATGCATGCAAAGCCCTTGCTCGGGGCCAGAATCTCAACTAGGACTGTGATTCCTCCTACTCCATCTACTTCACTCTGAGAATCACAGATGCGGAGACTGAGGATTTTTTTTAATATATAGTAATAGGGGCTGTGTGTGTGCTGCACACTGGGAGGGTGACAGATGGGGCAGGGAAAAGAGCTTAGGGTAATCTAAGGCTCACCAGAAGTCAGACCGAGGACAGACACCATGCTCTTAGCAGCCTGGGCTAATGGGCTTCACTGTTTTCTGGAGAGGAATAACCAACAGGTCAACCAGGAGCTGCAGAGGTGGCCGTTTATAGGATGCTCTATCATTACGGTTAAGTTAACTCTCCAGCTGCTCCTCATTCCAGCTGATGTGTGTTCGGCCACTTTCAGCAAATCCAGTTATGGTCCTCAGAAAGTTGAGAACTGATTACTGCCTCTGGGTAGGTTACAGAGAACTAACTGGATGGGAGGGACCTGCCTCACCTTTGCAGACAAGGTGCAGTCTCCCAGCGTGAGCTGCCAGGGAAGCAGCAGCCCCAAACTGCATCACAATCTTCCGGGTAATCGTCGACACTCTAGCCTGGTCCCACCCAGGGAATCTGGTTCTTCGGGCCTGGGGGACAGGAGTGAGTGCACCTGGTCTCCAGGCTTACAGGTGATGTGGGCTGTTGGTCCTCACGCCCAACCCTGAGAGGCACTGGTGGACAGGATGGTGCCTTGGTAAGGCAGATCCTCTCTGTGTGCGACTAGGCACTCGCCGGCTGCAGTGTACCTGTGAATACACACGTCATTAAGTGCCCATCAATTACATTCCCTTGCAGAAACAGATGTATTACCGGGCCCTACTTCCTGCTGCTGTAATTCCTAGCCTTGAAAAGAAGTGCAATTTGAACGTTGAGACATAAATATTTGCCGTATATTGTTCTTCATCAGCTGAATTGTCCCTGCCAATGGCTCTCCTTTAGAGCCCCCTCAGGGTCCTTGAAAAGAGGGGGTCGGTTCTGGCTCACTTGTTCTTTAGAATTCTTGGAGGGTGAATAAATGGGTGGGCTGGAGTGGGTTCGGTTATGACATGTCATGGGCAAGTCATCTGAGGAATGTGGGGACATCATTTTGACATTTTAAGCACTGATAACATTTAGAATCAAGGCAGGATAACGACTTTTATTAATTACCCACGTCTCCTCCCGCCCTTCTGTCCTCCGCCCCCCACCAGCTGTTAAGCATTTGAGAAAGTGGTAAATGAACACGATTATAAGCAATTATGAGTTTTTCTTTTTTCAGAGACAGATGGAATCAAGGTTTCTATTTTAAGACGTTTTCAAATTTAGGTTATATCTACACAATGCCACATTATTACAAGGGGGCCATATGTTTTCTCTCAGTGCCACTGGAATTTCATGACGGGACGGACCAGTGGTCAGTGAGATGTACGGAGGCAAGTTCACGATGTTTCTACTGAGGCAAACTACTTGAATCCCATCATTCCACTCTTTGCTCCCATTATTATTTTTTTTTTCATGAATCTGCACATTCTTCCCTTCTGCAAGCATGAATTCTGGGCCGGTTTGGTGCTGGCCCGTCACGATACAGAGATGAAAACGGTATGGTGTCACACTCTCAGTGAGCTCATTGTTGGCTTCCCGTGCTGATTTGGGTGGATTAGGCTTTAAAAGAATGACACTTCCAAGCCTCTCACATTTCTTGGTCCCTCTAAAACCCTGGGAGGAATTATTAATTAGCTTTTAGTGTTACCCTTTAAGCTTGTAGTGAATCATGGGGAGATCGACATCTTTTAGAGATTACCACAGTCGGCCAGTTAAGTCAGAGGACTAGGGCCCCTGTTCCTCAGGCATTTGATTTGAGCTCTGGTAGTTGAATATCTAAGGTCCCTAAGGGAATTCTGGATTGAATACCTTCTGATCCCTTAAAGCAGGGGCTCTCAAGCATTAATATGTCTCAGCATTACACGGAGGGCTATAACATAAATTGCTTGTTCCCTACCCCAGACTTTCTGATTCAGAAAGGTCAGGGATGAGGCCTGAGAATGTGCATTTCTTTCTTCTTTTTTTTTTTCTTTTAGGGAAAGGGTGTGTGTGTGTCTGTGCGTGCATGCGTGAACAAGTGGGGGAGGAGGGGAGGAGAAGAGAAAGAGGGAGAGAGAGAGAATCTTAAGCAGGCTCCATGCCCAGGGTAGAACCCAGCAGGGGGCTTGGTCTCATGACCCTGGATCATCAGCTGAGCTGAAATCAAGACCCTGATGCTTAATAGACTGAGCCACCCAGGTGCCCAGAAAATGTGCATTCCAGCAGGCTCCCAGGGATTGCTGCTACTGGTCTAGGGAGCACACTTTGAGAACCACTGCCTTGAAAGTTTTAGTGTGTGTGTGGGTTCTTTACTGATACGAATGAAAATGCTACTCAGTAAATAGAAACTTGCAGTTACTGAGCCCTCATCAGGTGCTGGCACTGTGCTGGCTACTTCTTAGGTACAAGGGGAGACAGGTAAACAAAGGCAGAAAAGGACAAGTCCTTTGCTAAGTGGGATGGTGTGGCTGCCTGTGGCTGGCCTCTGGGTTTTCCCCTAAAGAGGGCTGTGTGAGGCCCAAGTGCTCCAAAGGGCCAGGGCTGGGCAGCTGTCCTGCACAGAACAGCATCCCTCACGTCCTAACTGTGCCCGTAATGATCTCGCCATGTGCTCCTGGGAAATACTGCTGCTTTTCATGCAATGAAGCTTTCTTCTTCCAGGAGAATGATTTCTCACTCCAAATACACTACATAGATAAGAAGGCGTATTTTGGTGGTGCAGTGAGGGCAGACATACACTTAGCAGTTGACCTGACATCAGAGTGTCTAGCCAGAGAATATCATGTGGAACAGTTTAAATTTGTGCCCTTGTGGGTGAACCCAAATCGCTGTGTGAGTGTACATGACTGGCTAGAGGGATGAAGAGGCAAGATTTTCTGCCCGTCTTTCGTTTCTGGAGTCCACGAGTAATCTCCTCAAGCTTTGAAGCTCCCTGTTCCCTTTATAAACCTACAGGCCCCATGTCTTCTACAGACATGCCTTACACATGAACTCAGCCAACAAAGTCTCTACCACCTTCCAAAGGATGACCCCTCTGGCCCTCCACCGCCCACCGCCACCACAAACTTCACTTTCTCTTTGCTTGCATCGTGTTCTCTGCACACACTTTCAAACTGCCATTTGTTACTTAACTTACCTCCAGGGTTCCATTGATAGGTTTCAGGGTCTTCCAAGTAAAAAAAATTCCCCTTCAAATCGATTAAAATATTTTCCCTATTGATGACTTTCCACCTAGCATTAGGGGTTTTGGGAATGAATGAGGTGACTAAGGAGGGAGGGGTTCATGGCCACAGGAAAGCTGGGGAGGCATGTGAAGGAGAAATCTGTCAGATTCACCATTTGCCACATATTGTTGCAGCTCAATATGCTGCTCTTCACCCAGAGCACAGGATAAACTAGGAACCAGGAAAAGACACAGGCAAGTCGGCATGCTTCCTTCACCTTCCTTTGGGAGGCCATGAAAAGTGTTGCTGCGGGAGCAGCCAGGAGGAAGCTCCTTCTCGGTGAAAGCCGGGGATCGTCAGTTGAGTATCAGCGCTGTGCACTTGGCGCCAGCCACAGCTTGGGCAAACCAGCAGCTTCATCTTGCTAGTGGTCTTGGAAAATCTGTTCCTACTCATCTTCATTCATGGAAGCCTCACTGCAATAGGTCCTCAGGGGGATTTGGCTCATGGTAGAACAATACAGGTGACACACTCATTCAACTTTGAACCAGAGCGGCCGCCCGGGATCGATGGCTCCTGGGACAGCAGTCACCTGGCCTGAGCTGGACATCTTCCATGGCTGGTGCGGGACTCCTGTCCTCCTGCCTGTCCACAGGCAACTCTGTCTTCCAACCTGGCAGATGTCTAATGTCTTCGAATAAGCCTTTAATGAAATGCCCAGCAGGTGCCGCTAGTGATTTTGACCCCAAGAAGGAAAAGTGGTAGTTGGATGGTGGGAATTTAAAAACAATAATCATAAAGCAAATATTTTCTAGACTTTTCTTTGCATGCCAGTTTGACTGTGGCCCAAGGTTCTGGTTGGCTGGGATGTGGCTTGGCTGGGAGAGGAGAGGTGCATGCAGAACAGGTTGTGGTAGCAGTTCTGAGGGGCCTCTGCTCCACCAACTGCTGCTTTTTGCTCCATCCCCATCTGCTTGCTGCCTGGAAAGGTAATGTCATTATTGCACAGAGCTTTGGCGTATGTGGCCGTAAGGTCCTGGTTGTGTAACTTACACACGTAGGAAGATGCTTGGATGTCGTATTATTTTCTTAAGGGCTTGGAGATTTAGAAATCCCCTCCCCCCCTTTTTTTGTAGAAAAGGTAGCATGGCATTTTAAGCTAATGAGCTTGTTCCCTTTATCTTGTCCTCTTCTATGTTAAATTGGATCTGCTTATAAAATGTAGACTCTTAATTGATATTCTTAAAAGGCCATTTTGTTAGGAAGGGTCTAGTTAAGTAATGGCTCTTTTTTAATTAACAGGAAGCAAAGCAGCTAGTTGACTCCCTCCAAGGAGTCAGGGAGAAGCCTGACCTCTTTAGGGACCCAAGCCAACTCTCAGGGTTTTAAGAGCAGAGAAAAAGCACAGGTTTTGTAGTTAGAGTGACCTGGCAAGGGATCCTGCCTCCATCACTTATGTTATAGTGATGAGCAAGATACTCCCTGCCAGGTCATAATTTCCACATCTTTAAAGCAACAATAACTCACCCCTGCCTTACTGGGGGCTGCAGGGATGGGAATTAATAATGAGATGGTGCATGGCACGTAGTGAGTGTTAGGTAGGTGGTGGCCATTACAAATTACTATGGCTTTATGGGGGCCAGCCTTTGGGGAGGATGATATGGGTCCTAGAATAAGGAGCTGTGCACCAGACAACCATCATGGATACCCTGGGGGCAAGGTTGGGAACAACGCGTGACTTGGTATTGGGAGGCAGTTCTCCACGCATTTCTCAGACTATTGTTCAAGCATGTTTGAATAGCAACCAGCCTCAGAAGCCAGGAATGATGAGGCTGAGATACCTCCTGCTTTGCAGACTTTCCAGGATAGTAAATTCCCACTGCTCTCCCTGGAGAAATTTACTTACACTCCACCCAAAAAAAAAAAAAAAAAAAAAAAAAAAAAAAGTCTCCCTGAAGGGAAGAGTGGACAGTCACCAGCAGCAATGAGATTAGAGTTTCCTCATTTTGGGGTTCCTTTCCTATGATACACCCCACTGCAGGTGTAGGCACCATCTAGCCCTCACCATGTCACCGGGGAGGGTTGGGTTTAGGAAATTGGTTCAAGATATTGCTCTGGCTGCTGCTTTTGCCGTGGAAAATAATTGGTCTTTGTCTCTGCCCTGGAGGTTCTGTGTCCTCTGTTAGTGTCTGTACCTAAAGTGGGGGCAGCTCACTTGTTAGCTTGCAAGGAGGGAGAAATCTCAGGTCCTTCACTGTCTCTGATTTAACACTTGAACATTTGATACTGGGTCTTTGAAAAACAAATACTTCTCCCTCCCCAGAAGAGTTATGTATATATATATAGAGATATAGATGTAGAATCTATCTATCTACCTATCATCATCATCTATCCTCTATCTATTATCTATCAATCATCTGTCTGTCTATCTAGATGGATGGATAGATGGGTGGATGGACAGACAGATCCTCATCTAGCATGATGCCTGGTATATACTTGGCTCTCAAAAAAGGATGACGATTTGATAGTGAGTGCAACCACTGAAACTTCCATGTGGCACTTCTATGTGCACACAGGGATGAGATGACCTTGAAAGAGGGGAACAATGCTTCGGAGGCCCCAAAGGATGGGAGATGGGCCTGACAGTCCACCTCAGGGGATGCACTGAGTAGGCACATGGGACAATGGGTAAAAGTGTGGTGTAGCCTTGTTCACATTCCAGCTGGGCAGGGATAAGTATGAATGTACTTGCCTTTCCTTCAAACAGGAATTCGGTCAGTTGCCAAATGTTGCATGTTTATTTCTTGAGTGCTGCTTATTTTTTGCACATGCTCCCTTTCCTAAAGGTGGGGCCCCCCCTTCCCTCCGGGCATTGGGACTTTTGTCAGGACCATTGTGATTGTCCTGGAACTATCCTCTCGTCTGTGTCCCATTCCTCATCCAGTGGCCCCAGAGCTGATTTTGCAAATCTCCCTTTGCTTAACCCATATACTTGGCTCAGCAGAATCTTCATGGGCAGGTTTTTCTGGTAGGGCACTGAAACTTCATCTTTTCCTAGGTCACCCTTAGAACTGACCCTCCTGCTGCTCAGAAGGGGCCATGGCACTTCCAATGTCCCATGTGGTTTCTTGCTTCTATGACTTCACTCTCTTTGCTTGGAGGCTGCCATCCTCGTATTTGATGAGCCAGTTCTGATCTCCTGCACATGGAGTTAGGGAGCCTGCACTTCCTGTGTGTGTGAGTCCTGGTTCTCCCGTTCTCTCGCTCTCTATCTATTTTTATTTTATTATTTTATATTTTAAAAAAGATTTTATTTATTTATACATTTTATTTATTTACTTATATGTTTTATCTATCTATCTATCTATCTATCTATCTATCTATCTATCTATCTATCTATTTATTTAATAAGGGTGGTAAGTTGTCTGAAGAAAGAGGTCATGTCTAACTGGACTTTGCTTCCTGTGTTGGGGATGGCACCTGACCCATTCCAGGTGCAGATGCATCATTGTATATGAGATCAGCCTGGCTGCAGGGGGAAGAGGCTTTGGGAGTTGCTGGGTCCAGAGTGGATGTGGTAAAGTGGCAAGAAGGGAAGCTACCAGGCTTAGAGAGCCCGAGAAGGGAGTCTAAATTGGATCTGAAGAAGAGGGGCCAAGAGATGGTATTTTTTACCTTGAAAAGTGGCAAATGGTAGCATATTCTTCTCTTTAGTTTGAATTAGTGGCTTAGAAGGACACTGTCCTGGTTCCACATAGGTGTTGAATAAAAATGAATAGCCTTCCCACCCTGGCTCGTCTCCAGCTCTGTATGTCTGTATCTCTCCTTATCAACATGGGCTGTTGTATTGTGTGTAGGTGTGGTTATTTGCTGGAGCTACAACTTGTGACCCCGTGGGCAGGTAGGACTTCTTCCAGTAGGTGGTCATTTGGGATCCTCCAAAGTAGCTCCTTGGAGAAGAAGCCAGAACTGAACTAGAAGCAGGGAACCCCCTCCTCCAAAAGCAGCTCTCACTCTGATTGAGGTTTGGTAGAGAGGAGTGTCCTGGTATGGGCTTCTCCACGGTGATGCCAACATGGTGCCCACCACAAGGCTGTAAAGCAGGACCAGGAGGGAGTTCCTCCTGGAGGAGGAAGGGCTACAAATGAAGATAAGGTTGTCACATTTGGTAATCTGCATTATCTATTTTCAGAGTTCATTTTCTTCCTCTTTACCCTTGACACTTGAATTGAGTCTTGTCTGAAGGCATGGGCACCTGAGGAAAATGTTCCACATCACATTTGGGTCTGATTAATAAAAGCACGTGTCCCTGTCTTTGAGTCCAGAAGAAGGTTTCCCTAGAGGGACAAAGCTGGGCTGAGGGCTCCAAACTTTCTGCGTGTGGGACGGGCCTCACCCCACAGCTGTCTCTGGAGTACTGGCTTTCTGTTACTCGGGGGAGCTGCTATTGAGTTTGGGGTCTTCTTGAAGGAGAAATAGGTCTCAATTGTTCTTGTTCTGGTCTTCAACCATATGCTGCCTGTAAGAGTTGTTTCATTCCCCTTTCTATTATGAATATCTGAATATAAGCCTGCCTCTTTGGCTAGATTGTAAACTTCTTCAAGACGGGGACTATGTCTTTATTTTTTTCTGTCCCACTATCTTTACTTATTTTTATTTTATTTTATTATTATTATTTTAAAGATTTTATATATTTATTGGAAGAGAGAGTGTGTGAGTGTGAGTGGGGGGTGGGGAGGGGGAAGAGGCAGAGGGAGAATCAGACTCCCCACTGAGCGGGGAGCCCAATGTGGGGCTCCATCCCAGGACCCTGGGATCATGACCTGAGCTGATGGCAGGTGCTTAATGACTGAGCCACCCAGGTGCCCTCTTTACTTATTTTAAAATATTAAAGTATAATTGACACACAGTATTAAATTAGTTTCAGGGGGACTACATCCTTTTTTCTTTCCAAAGTCCAATAAAAATTGGACTAAACGTAAGAATGAGTGCCAGGTGACCCAGGGCAGTCCAATTCCCTTGAAGCACCTCACTCCCCCTCTTTTCTGCGCCCCCACGTTGAAACATTTCACCTACGTCTTGACTGCAGCCAAGTGGAACATTCTGTTGACAGAATGGGATTGCCTGTGGCAATTTCCTCAGTGTACTGTTCAGGAGCCCTTCAAGTTTTCACATGTTATGAGACTCCCCTCTTCCAAAATTGCTTTCCTCTGGCTTTTGCTAATGGTCCCATACCTTGATGCCAGAGAGAGAACCTTAATGGATGAAAATGGAAGTTCAGCACAAGTTGCCTCTATGTGATCTCTGAGATTGGGTGGGGGAGGATGGTATGACAAGAACATCTTCCCTTAGTTTGGTATGGGCATCAAAATATCACACAAGCTTCTTGCCACTTAATTGGAACATATTCATTGTGCCCACAGCATGAAATAAAATCTTTTAAGGGTCTCTGCCAAATGAAAGATTTATATGCCAGTTGGCTATTAATTTATTCAGTGAACATGAGTGTCTGTCTCCTCTAGTCTAAGAGAAAATTAAGGACAGGGTTTGATGTCCCATTCATCTCCACCTTTCTGGCACTTTCCCAAGAATTTTTATTGTCTCCAAGTAGTAGGTGCTCAATAAAGGTTCACCTGCTATTGAATGATGGGTCTTTTCCACCTGGGATTTCTTCTGTTCTTCCACATCAGGACCCTAGCAACAACCGCATCTCCATGGCAACGACTCTAGGTAATGAGGATGGATAATACAGTACTTGCAAATCCCAGGCCTCTGAAGACAGAATGTGACTGTTTGGAGCTACAGCAATGGAACGGCAGATAAAAGAAGTATTATGGAAGGCAGAATTAGAGGAAGCCTTAGGTTAGTGCTTAATCCCCAAACAGCCCATTGCCCGTTATCTCTGTAAATCAAGAACACTGAATGTCAAGGGCTTTATTTCCCCACTCCCAGAGGTCCATACCAGCGGTTTAACTGAATACAGCTTCTAAAATATTGGGAGCTATTATTAGAGTCATTCAAGCCTTTTTGTTGTCATTTTGTCCTGGCATTTCACAGAAGCTGTGCCGTTTGATCTCCAAACCGTCTTTGGCTCTCTCTTGGTGTGAAGTCAGGATTTAAATATAAGGGAGGGGAGGGGGCCCCACAAAACAGATGGCAGCCTGGCTGCTGGGATCTGTAGAGATGGCATGCCTCTGACAACTTCCTTTTTCCCCAGAGTTCCACTTTGGGGTAGTGCAGAGCTGAGAATTCTTTTATTGATCTTGAAACGGAAAGAGTTAGTTCCCAGTCACTGCAATTGACAAAGGCTTTTGCAGCTCATTAACCGCCAGATTATGTGGCACAATTCATTAAAATTCTGTTTCATTGACTGCATTTGTAAATAGGCTTGGGTAAGTTTATCACTTTTTGCTTCTTGCAGAGCTTTCCTTCAAAGAGTGCATTTTTCTTCTTCTTTTTCCTGATAGAAAAAGTCTGAAATAATTTGCCACAAGATGTGTTATCATTTAAATGCAAACTCAAATGAAATACTGAGTAGGAATCACAGGTTTTTCGATTTTTTCCCCTCTTCCATTTGCTGCTATCTGATTATGTGGGTTACTTTAATAAATACATTTGCTTTGAGCTCTTGTTATATTAATTTTGTATAAATTGTCATACTTCTTAGCAGGCCTCTGCCCTGTAATTGCTCTCATTTGAATACAAGCAGAAAGGGAAAGATTAAAGGTAATTTAAAAAAAAACCCTTTTCCTTTTATTAATACCTAAGCACTAAAGAAGTTACTCTCTGTAAAGCCCCCATCTTAAGATGAACCCAGAGTCCTGGACAAGGGACAGGAAACCAGACTCCGGGCATCACTCTTTCCCCTCAGGTGCTCCACAAGGCCATTTGCTTACCCCAGAGGAGGGTTTTTCCGGTAAAGGACCACACAGTAAATAGTTGTGGGCTCTTTGCTCTCTGTTTGCAAATACCCAGCTCTGCCACTGTAGTCTGTAGCCACAGATAATGTAAATGAGCATGGCTATGTTTCAAGAAACCTTTACCTATGGACATTGAAAGGAGAATTTCATATGATTTTCAAGTGTCATGAAATACTCCTCTCTCTCCCAACCATTTAAAAATATGAAAACTGTTCATAATTCATGGGCTGTGTAGACACAGGTGGCGGATGGGATTCAGTCACTGATGGGTTGGCATTTCCTAACGCTTGCCCTAGAGCAGTGGTTCTTTTTTTTTTTAAAGATTTTTTTTTAAGATTTTATTTATTTATTTGACAGAGAGAGAAAGGATGCACAAGAAGGGGGAACAGCAGGGAGGGGGAAGAGGGAGAAGCAGGCTCCCCGATGAGCAGAGAGCCTGACTCGGGACTTGATCCCGAGACCCTGGGATCATAACCTGAGCCGAAGGCAGACGCTTAACCAGCTGAGCTACCCAGGCGCCCCTAGAGCAGTGGTTCCTAATTGTGGTTTCCTGGATGGTTGGCATCGGCATCTCCTAGGAACTGGTAAGCCAGGCTGAAGGCCAGTCTTGATCCAGAAGGAGGGGATGTAATGCCATAAACCGCCTATAGTGAGAATTTCTTTGAGTACCTTCTTGTGTTCCTCTTCTGTCTGGGTCATCGCGGCCACTGTCAGGGGGTTGGTGGCAGGGGCATGGAGATTTATTGTCATGGACATGGTTGTGATAAGGAATGACACTTAGGTATCACGTGGCATCTACTATTTGCCCACTTTCATCAGAGGCAGAGTAGGTGAGGTCCTCACATTTCAGCATTTCTTGTGTTTTTTATGCAGAGTATCTGGAGTGTTCCTTGCATGCTGAATAGAACTTCATACAAGAGCTGACCCATCTCGCAATTTAACCCTGTGTCTGCTTTCTGTCAATCCCCAGTGAACCTTAGGATCAGTAGCTTGCATTGTTTAATCAAACTTCTTCACAGCTGAGCCCAGCCACACCAAGTTTCAATAAGGATATAATCCTGCTTCCACATGTTGTCGTGAAAATAGCCACCCGATTGCACTGAGATCTGCTAATGTGGCTGCAACTTCACATATATTAACTCAGAGTCTGAAAGTGGGACTCTGGGAACGGAAGGTGATGCTCATATCCTAATTCCGGAAATGAAATCTCCAAAGCTCACAGCTGAAATTGTTTTGCTAAACTCTCACAGTTGGAAAGTGACTGAGCCAATTTGCACATTCAGATTCATCAGAATTAAAAGTTTCTATTTTTTTCTTCTAGGGCCACTCCAGGTTTAGAAACTACTCATTTATTATATTTTCTAAGAAGCAGGCATCGGGGAAAAAAAAATAAACTGCTCGAGGTATGAGTCTGCATTATGAAAGCTCCACTTCCTCCGGGAATGTTCCAATTAGGGTTTTGTTAGCCACAAGGACTGCAGCCCAGATGTCTGCTCCCTGTCCTGAGTGGTAATGAGCCAGCCCCATGACTTTCAAAGTAATGCTGGCCTGTGACTGCAGGCAATGGCCCCTTGTGTTGGGTGCCATTCTGCTGTATTTCTTTCTTTCTTTCTTTTAAAGATTTTTATTTATCTATTTGAGAAAGAGAGAGCATGCACACACCAGTGTGGGAAAGGGCAGAGGGAGAAGGAGAGGCAGAGAATCCCAAGCAGACTCTGCACCGAGTGAGGAGCTGGATGTGGGGCTCTATCTCAGACCCTGAGATCATGACCTGAGCCAAAACCAAGAGTCAGATTCTCAACCGACTGAACTACTCAGGCATCCCTGCCATATTTCTTTGAGCTACCCAGTCACCCTGTGCTGTATTTCTTTAGCATGCCTGAAACTGGACGATAACACATGGTGGGTTTCACTTCTGTGACTTTTCTGTGTGCTGGAAGGGTACTAATTGCTTGACATTATTGGATGTAAGTTTTCCTTTCTTGTGAAAGAAGAAAAAACACTTGCTCCTTTTAGGCTTTGCATCTGGAATTATGTTTTCAGTGCTCGAGACCAAATACTTGCACGGAGGATGGTCTTGCAGTATTTTCTTTTTTTCCTCTTGTACAAGCATATGGAATGCTGTGAGCCAGATGCTTCTAGATGGTGGTGGGGGGAGGGGCACCCTGGGAGAAAACGTTTCCTCCTGAATCTTCTGCCTTCAGATGTGGTGCGAGAATCATCTTCCCCCCTAAATTCACCTCCTTTCTTTTAACTTTTTTGGCAGGAAGTCTAGGACTGGAGGTTGAAACTTATTGCCCCAGGAAAGGGAGAAGTGACCACTGCCTGGAAGAACAAGGCGAGTTTTTAGCTTGAGTTTCAAACTAAAAATTTTTCAATCTTGAAAACCAAGCTTATAAGAGAGAAAAGAAGTTTGAGTGACTTTCCTCGAATTTTATGTTGACTTGTCTCTAATTAATCACGCTCCCTGTTTTTTTTTTTTTTTTTAAACCTGGAGTAGAGCTACTTTACCCAGCCTGTTTTGTAGCCAGGCGAAGATGTTACAAAGTCATAAATTCAAACCAATGGGACCAAGACAGAAGTGTCATGTGGCAGCTGCTGGGAACCTTCCACGTTTTAACCTGGTTGGACTGAGCCTTGTGCACATCTGCCTTTTCGTGTGGTTGCCACCTCCTGGACCACAGGAGGCTAGCAGTGGTGGGGAGATGCAGAAAGGAGCCCGGTCCCCAGAGCTCCACAGAGCAGAGCTGCCTACTAGCTGTGGAGGGCAGGATATTGGCCCCATGACTGTTGCCCTTGGTGTTATTCCATGACTTCATTACATCACATTGGAAAACGGATTTTGCAGGTAGAGTCGAGGTTCACCTTAAGCTAGGAAGAGCATCCTGGATCAACCATGTGGGCCACATCTCAATTGTGGGAGACCTTGAAAAGAAAGGTCTTTCTCTAACAGGCAGGAGAGGGGAGGTCAGAGAGTCAATGCATGAGAAGAATTTGATTTGTGGCTGTTGGCTTGGAGGGGAAGGTCCACCTGGCAGGGCAGCAAGGATTTCAGTCTTCCCATGGCAATGAACTAAGTTCTGGATGAACTTAGCAGTGGATTCTTCCCCTGGGCCTCCAGGGAGGAGCCTAGCTCAGCCAATGCTGGATTTCAGCTCTGAGAGTGTCTAAGCAGAGAACACGGCTGCTCCACTCTGTGCCTGGATATCTGATCCACAGATACTGTGAGATGTGACTTCATGTTGTTTAAAGCTGCTACATTTGTGCTGGCTTGTTATGTGGCAACAGAAAATTGACATGCTAACCTTTATGTGCATAAAAAAAATCTTGTGAGTTGGACCTTTCATCCACTGCAGCCGGATCTAATCATAATGAATGCACGAATCGAGAATCCAAAGATGAGGTGTTGACCCTAGAGACACCGGTGGAGCCATGAAGAATGTTCCTGCACAAGAGAATGAGCTGTGGAAGAGCGAGCAGAGGGCAAGAATGTGGTGTCAAGCGTTCTTTATGTGCCCCAATCTTTGGTGGGAGGAGGCAGATGAACAGAGGCTTTCAGAAAGTTTTGAGTGAGTCCCAGAGCAGAAGATTTGTCCTTGCTTCTTTAAGTATGGCCTGGAAAGACTATTTGCCTCTCAGAAGAAAACTGGGGGTGTGGGGGGGTGTTTGCCACTTCTCACGTGGCACTGGAAAGACAAATACTGGGTGTGAGGTTTGACTCCCAGGTCCTCAGGGTTTTGGGTAAGCAGTCCCTTGACAGAGGAATCCAATGAGAGAGATGCTAGGCTCGGGTTCTCAGGAATGGCAGCCCCAGCAAGAGGGCTGAGTCAGGGGAAAAGCCTCAGCCACAGACACCTTCCTTCGAAGTGGGTCCTGCGGGAAACCAGCCACCCTCCCACTGCACCAGGACCCTAGCTCTCCTGGCACCAATAGCCACACTGGCAAGTAGGGAGGAGAAGGGGATATTCTGGAAGAGAGGGAACATTCAGGAAGGCTAATTGCCTAAATGCTTTGGATTGACAAGGTTGACTGTTTACAGGTATCTAGTAATCAGTAAGTTCAAGAGCAAGACAGGTTGAGACATAGATGACAATGACGGTGAGAATTTTTTTGTTCTTTTGTTTTTTAATTTTTTATTAAAAAGAATTTATTTATTATATATATCTATCTATATAAATAGAGAGTGCATGTGAACAGGGAGAGCGGCAGAGGGAGAGAGAGAGAGAGAGAGAGAGAGAGAGAGAGAATCCCAAGCAGATTCCCTACTGAGTGAGAAGCCTGACTTAGGGCTTTAATCCCCTAACCCTGAGATCATAACCTGAGTTGAAATCAAGAGTCCAACACTTAACTGACTGAGCCACCCAGGCACCCTTGTTTTTTAACCTTTGGCTCATATTATATAGTTTTCCACCTGGTCATTTGCACATTTATTTTTTCACATTTTTGCACATTTATTTTTGGGGTTCCCCCGACCATTTTCATCCTTTCTCTTCAAATACTTTCTTCTTATTAGAAGCAAAACATAATTCTGTTACCACTCTGCTGAGGGCTGCTGAGTTAATGTGTTTGCTTTCCCTTTTAAATTGAGTTGATTTCTTCTTTTAATTTTTTTGCCTTTTTTTCTTTTTAAATAGTGCATCACTACCACTACTACTGATGCACCACATCAGTCATAGAAAATAACATATAATGCTGCAAAATAACATAATGGTATTTGCAGCGAGCGTAAGGATGTGTAATAGAACAAACATCCTTCCTGAGTTTTGTGTTAGTTCCTTCTTTGTCTTTATTATTTGCTTCCATTTGCATGCGTTCCTCAATGATGTAGTATGTAATGTTAGCTGCTTCAGACTTTATATTGACCGAGTCCTACAGTTTCACGTGGCCATTTTTCATTCAGCCTGTGCTTTCATCCATCTGTGTTGGTGTGTGTGCCTGTATTGATTTGTATTGCTCTATTGTATTCTATTGAATGAATATGCCAACGTTTATTTATCCGTTTTACCGAAGAGGGCCAATTAGGTTGTCTCTTGTGTTTTTGCTATTGAGAAAAGCATTGTTACGAAATCTCACACCATTTCCTGGTGCATGTGAGCAGACGTTTCTCTAGGGTGAAACTAGGTCAGATCAGGCTGGGTCATGGAACATGGTCATGCCCATCTTAATCAGGTCATACCACGTGTTTTCCAATATAAGGAGGGTCTAACCCAATGTGGCACATGTTACTTCCTTTATGGGGCTCACTGTACAGCTGGGGAGACAATGCCAGCCCTCAGGAAGAAGAGTCCATACTGGCTGATTAGGAACTGTGTAGTGCAGTTAAGGTATTAAACAGAGGGCCCTGTGAATATTTCTGCTGAGAAATCAGCCCTGGGCAGGAAGGCTGCTGGGGGCTGGAGGTGACTGCTTATCACCATGGAAGAAACCTGGAAATAACATGGGGAGACTGGGGAAGAAAAGATGACATGTACAAGTGAAGAGCATTATTATGGCCTTCCCTCTATCAACATGGTGGAAGGTGTGGGAAAGCATGAACTTGGTGCATCTTCCCATTTTGACCCGTGGCAAAATACTGGCTACACCCAAGCAAACCTGGACCTTAGGAAGAGCCATGATGCCTTCTCTTTGGGGAATTTGTTTGGGCTTGTCATCCTCTGGCAGCCCTCCTGTTCACATCTTCTGGTTTCTCTGCTCCTCTGTGCTCTGTGGTTTGGTTCTCATGGGATTGGGCACCTCTTTTCAAGTTTGCTGACTCTGTCATTGATTGTCTTCTTCATTTCCAGGATGTGGAGCCTGCTCTTCTACTGAAGACAGTGAGAGGCACTTTCCCCTGATTTTGGCTCTTAATGATCAGTCCTGGATGGGAAGATCCCTGGCCTCACATGACGGACAAGCACAGTCTGGGGGTAAGACTCCCAATCAAAGTCCCACTTTAAGTAGGAGGAGATCAAGTGAGCTAAGGAACTGACTCTAGGAGGCACAGTTCCTAGCAGGACTGGAGCTCTTGATGGTGTGCCCCCAAATCTCATGGACTTTCCTCTGCTCTGGGGATGGCAAATCCCAATGCACTCGGAGGCCAGGAAGATGGTGTGAGGTCACTATGGTGAAGAGAAAAGGGAGAAAGGTAGGAACTCTGGTCCCTGATTGGAGAGGACAACTCCTGCCTAAAGGCATTCAAAATCACAAATGTAAAGAAATAAGAACTGTACTGGCCACATGATACGCTCCCATCCAGGCTGAGCCAGCAGGCAGCCACTGTGTGATCTCTGCTCTCCAGTAGATGTGCTCTGTCTTCCCAGGACCACCTTCTACCTGTTCTAGAACCTTCTAGTCCTCTCAGTTGTGTGTTATCGATTCAGCTCTGTGTTATATACTTAGCCTTATATTCTCAGAGCCTCATACAGTGCCTGTACATACAAGGCCCTCCATAAGTGATGGCTGAAATTGCAGGGTGGATCAAGAATGCTAAAGAAATTTGAATGGACAGCTCTATTTGAAGGCTGAAACCTTTACTCTTTTTCATATTACTTGGCCTTCTGTTCCTGTTCCAAACATGGCCAGGGTTGGAGAAGCCCTAGTCTCCCTGGTTTCCTCTTTGCCCACCCTGCACAAGCTTCTCTCTCTCACATGCACAATCAGTCCATAATAGACGCAGCGTCTGGTAATCTTTTTTTTGTACTTAATATATTATGACCATCTTTCTGTATTAAAGAAGTATTTCTATAACGTCGTTTTCAGTGTGTGTGTGAAAGTCTGTTGTATATACATAATTTACTGAACTAACTCCCTCTTTCTTGACATTTAGATGGTTTCCAATTTTTAAAAAAGATTATTTATTTGTCAGAGATAGAGAGAGAGAGCGCACGTGCACAAGCGGGGGGGCAGGGAGAGGGAGAAGCAGTCTCCCTGCTAAGCAAGAAGCCTGACATGGGGCTCCATCCCAGGACCCCAGGATCATGACCCAAACTGAATGCAGATGCTTAACCAACTGAGCCACCCAGATGTCCCGTGATTTCCAAATTTTTATTAAAGAAACCCCAGTACTCTACTGGGCATCCTTAAGGTTAAATATTTATACCCATCCTTAATTAACTTCTTAGGACACGTTCCCAGAAGGGGACTTACAGTCTGTATCTTAACTGTTGAAGCACAGTGCCCAGGGTCCTCCAGAAAGCACATACCGATGCTTATTTCCTTAGCGGTGCATATGAGTGCCCATCCCACTGTACTCCTTGCAATGCAAGATATTGCTATTTTAAATATCTTTTTCACTTTTAAATGGAAACACTGCATCCTAGTGCTTTAATATGCCTTTCTTTGGTAACTAGTAAAGCTGGCTATATTTCACATGTTTGTATGTATTTTTATTTCTTCCTTTAGAAATTCCTTGTCTAAAAATGAAACAAGATGGGATCAGGAAGGAGACAAACGATAAGAGACTCTTAATCTCATGAAACAAGCTGAGGGTTACTGGGGGGTGGGAGGGTAGGGTTAGGGTGGATGGGTTATGGACATTGGGGAGGGTTTGTGCTATGGTGAGTGCTGTGAAAGGTGTAAGGCTGATGATTCACAGACTTTGCACCCCTGGGGCAAATAATAATTAACAACAACAACAAAAAGAAATCCCTTTGTCTTTTTCCCCTTGAGGTGAATCACACCCATATTTCAAGGCCCGGCTCATGTTCCCTTCTGCCTGATGTCTCTAACTACCCAGCCCTGGGGCAATCTTACACTTATATTACTTCTAGCTTTCTGTACTTTTTTGGACTTGATATTATGTTACCTACTATTTTCTTCCTGATAGTCTCTCTTTCTCCACTTGGTAGGAAGCTCCCAGAGGGTGGGGTCATGGGTTAGGCAGTAAACAGAGTAATTCAACATCGTCCAAGAACTTACTATTTGGGGTCACTGAAGGCTTGCTTTTGAATACAAGTGTTCCGTGAGTTAATGAGATGTTGACTCTCCTCCCTCCTCCACACCTCTATAGCATAGGACTGAACCAGGGTTGAGCTTTCAGGATGCTCTAAGGTTCAGGTGACTATTTTCCCCCAAGGCTGTTCTTCCTTCTGGCTCTTCCTTACACTGGTAGAATATTTCCTTTACCAATGGTTTCTTCATCCATAAATGTACTCTAAATACCTGCTTGGTGACAGGCTCTGAGGTGCCTGCTGGGGGTAGCTGTGGACATGTTCCTTGCCTCAAGGGGGTTGTGGTCTAGTGGGGGAGACTGACTTTAAATCAGTGATCACAAATATAAGTGCATCTCCACACATTGGGATAGGAGCTTTCCAAGAAAACCTTAGGGTATTATAATAAAGTGGTTTAACAGAATGCTTTCATCATATATAGGTATTAAATCAGACTTTGCTGAAGAAGGAACATTTGGTTTGAGAAAGGCCGAATAGGCAGGAGATGGCCAGATGAAGAGGTGGCAGAGATGTGATAGGGTAAAGAGCCTTCTAGACATATGGAGTAGCATGTACAAGGGCCCTGGGGCAGAAGAGTTTAGCTAATGTGAACAGACCATGTCAGTGAAGGGCAGAGTGGCTTAAGATGAAGCTGCAATGGGGTGCAATGAGGAAGGGCCAGACCGTGGGGGCTCCCACTCGGGATTTTATCTTAAATGCAGTGGGGAGATGCTGAGGACCCTGGGCAGGGAGTGAGGCAGCCTGGATGTTGGGGAGAGCATAGCAGGATGATGAGAGAGGAAGCTGCTCTGCTGCTCCGGAAGCTCTTGCCATATGTGATCTGAGTCAGAGACAAAGGTGGTTTCATCCCCTCGAATCTGTTGCTCCATTCAGTGTCACACCAACAACCTCTGCTCTCTTTCCTCTTCTTTATTTTTTTGTTTCTCTTCCATCTCTTATTTTTCATTATTTTCCCTGAGCATCTTGGCTTTCTCCAGAATCTCCCTACAGCCAGAGTTCATCTTCTGGTTGAGAAAACAACTACCATGTGGGAGAAATACAGGAGTCTTTGGTAATTATCTCTTTTTTTTTTTTTGTGGATAACTACAAGTTTTGTTTTCCTTATGGCAAAATCTCAAACTCCTTCTTTCATCTTTTATTTTGGACTAGTATGTCCTTCTCTTAACCCTGATCTTTTCGTCCCCATCGTCTCCAGGAGTTTGGCTGGAGAAATGCTCTTTAGAAAGCAAGCAGGACTTTGGTTGTCCATATTTTCAAGTGGAGGTGATTATTGTAAGTTGATCCTAATGTGAATGAAGAGAAATGCCAAATTCCAGATTCTCTGTCCCCACTGCTGAGAGGGAAGGACATATAAGGAAATAGGATCTCCAGGGATAGAAGTAGGGCCCACGTAGGGAATGGTCTGTCCTCCTGGAGAGGGTTGGGAGGCCTTTCCAGAAGAGACAGTGTTTCTCTGATTAGCTTTCCTGTCTCAGTCCTTTAAAGCTCATTAAAGCTTGCAGCACTTCCATTTCTTAATTGTAGTTGGAAGAAAACATCGCTCCTGCCCTATTCCACAGAGTTTTTGTGAAGGTCAAATCAGATAAAGTAAGTGAAATGCTTTGTTGCAATTACGTTGATATTAGGGTTTCACGGAGGAGATTGGACACACCTCTGGCCACTCCGCCCTTTTCACAGAAGATTTGGCCTGTGGCTCCTGTCTGCATTCTTGACTCCAAGCCTGCCAAGATCCTTGGTGAGTCCTCGTCTATGCACATGGCCCTTCCAATAAACCTGTCTCTTAGTTCCATTGCTCTTTCCTCATCTCCTGTGATTATTCCTTCCACTCTACCTCCACCTCCCATTGGCTGGTGACACATTAGAACTCACAAGAAATTGTGCCACATTCAGAGTGGCACATTCCAGCATCTTGCTGCCTGATCCCAACTTTCTGTCCTTCTGGTTGCTCATTCAGTGATTCCCTCCATGCTGGTTCTGCAGTCTTATCAGGTCCTGTTGGCCACCAGCCATTCACCCTCTGCCAACCCATCAGCTCTCTTTTTGCTAGAGCTTGGAGTCCCCGGCCCATCTTTCTGCTACTGTAACCTGACCTAGCATATCTCATGCCTGCATGAATGTTGCCATCTGTTTTCATCCCACCTGCAACTGAGTAGCCATGTGTTTCCAATAGAGCAAAATTGATATTGCTATCAATTCTTGATTACTGATCTAGTTATCACCAAGTTTCTCAGGATGACATGCTTGACCTCAGACACTTCCTGCCCCTTTTTTTAATCAGGATTTTGGCCTCTTCACGTGGAAAAGTTTATCAGATATTCCCACCACATAACATTCACACTTACTCAACCCTCATTTGTTTCCGTTATAACTGTTCCTTCTGGTGGCTGCTGCATTGCCCTGTCCAAGCACCCTCTAGCAATGGAGGACTTATTCACCAGATCCTTGGAGGGCTCCCTGCAGAAAACCCTCTGCTATCAGTTCCATGCAGGGTTACTTCAGCTGAAAACAGTTCCCTTGGCAAGGGACCAGGAATGGTCTACACCAAGGAATGGAGGCAGGCATGGCCCCTCTTGGCCTATGACCTAGTTGGGGGATTTGGGGCTTCTTGTGTCTGCAAATCTGGGCTCTGTAGGGATGGGGCTGATGGAATATTGGAAGAGCCATCGGACCTTCCTCTCCTCCCTTCCTCACTTCCTCCCTTCCTCCCTTCAGGCTCCCAATCAGCCGAATCCAAACAGGAGCCAGGGCCAGGGTGAGGCATTCTGCAGATCAGCCACTCTGGGGGAGGGCAGGAGTGGGGGGAGGGCAGGAGTGAGGGAGGAGGGTGGAGTGGGGGGGTGGGTCCTCAAGGGCAAACCGACATCCACATAGCTGCCACAGCCCTAAAGTACGTGCATTTTCTTGCAGTGTTTGACACACTTCAGGGTCCCCCTCTCTTCTTGCTTGTCTCTTGCCTTGCACAGTAAGATGCCCTTCCATCCCCTTCCTGACTTTTCCAGCACTGTTTTTCTTGCAGCACCATCTGGCATACTCAGGGCTTATAGGCATGCCTCTTCCCTCTTCTCCTCTTCCCTCCCCTCTCACCCTCTTCTCCCCTTCCTCTCCCCTTTCTCATTTTCTAATTTCTTTTCTCTCCTGCCCTCCCCCTAGACCTCAATTTCCCTCTCTCCTGACAAATGCATGCCTTCTATGTCTGCAGCTTCAATCACCCAAGTTTATATCTGGTCCAGACCTGCTGCCTAAGCTCCAAACCCATAAATCAGGCTGGATGTCTTACTTAGCATCTCACCTCCTTGCGTCAGGCTCCATAAGGCCAAGGCTGAACACATGAGAGCCTCCTCCTCTCTAACATCCACTGAGTTGTGTAAATCAGCCATCTGGGACTTACCCTCAAACTCCCTCTCTTCCACCTTCATATCCTTCCCAGCGCCAAGGAAACTCAGTGTTTCTGGAATGCAGCATCCCTCCTTCTCCACCATCCCACCCTCATCCTCTCACTGACATCTACCATGGCTCCACTGTGGTCTCCCTGCCCCACTGAGGGGCTCTCCAGTCATGGCCACAATGCATATTTGATCCCACTTTCAATGCTGATTGAATCCTGACACGAGACCCTGCTGAAAACCCCTCATTGGTTCTATGCTGCTCTCAGGATCATGACCCATATACTTTGGGTGTTCTGCAAGGCCTGGTCTGGCTTTCACCTACCTCACTCTCTGTGCTTCTAAGCACTGTTGGTGTGTCACACTTTGCCCTGACATGGGACCTCCTCCCAAATGTCCCGTGGTTCCCCAGCAGCCTGGATCCATGAACCCTTACCCAGTCTCCAGATCACAGAGCAGAAGACTTTGCTTCCTGGAAGTGTTTCAGACCCAGTCCATGATGTTTTATTTTTTTAAATACATTCTTACGATGCCTTATTCCTTCTTCTCAGGGAACTCAATCTGTTTGTAACGATGTGTTCAATCATGCCACTCTTTCTTTAAAGCCTCCTTTCTATTAGACCATGATGGGGACCAGGTCTGTTTTTTCTCAGCATTTTGTCCGTACCTCCTAGCACAGAGCTGGGCACTGGAAATCTTGGTGGGATAGGTGACTGGTTGATATGTGCCAGCCTGCTTCTCTCCCCCCTCCTCCATATAATCCATCTAGAAAACATGGTACACGGGCTAATGGAAGCCTAGGCAATGTGAGGGAGAAATCATCAGGGTACCATTTACTAGCTGGAGACAAAAGACTATATTCACACCGATTTCTAAAGAGTTGGGTTTTTTTTTTTGGAATTAATTTATCTGCTGAGAGTTTTTAGTAGCATACACCCTAAGGGACAGTGATTATCTGCTAATTAATTCTGTTGATTAATGGTAAATGGGCATTTGTGCTTGGAAACTTGCAAGCCCACTGTGCTTGCTTTTTGGGTAGTCAGATGTGCTTTCAGCAAGATTCCCCTGACATCTGCCTGTTATTGATTTTACTCTCTCCTGCAGAGCCAAATTTGGAGAAGATATCCCTTCTTCAAAGTGCTCTTGCTTGTGCATTTCATCCTTTGGGGAGTGACAGCCATGAACCCCTCTCCCTTTCACCAGCCCTACCTAACTTTCTACCCTCTCCCCTGTTCCCAATTCCTGCCGAATGATCTCTATTTTTGTCAAAGTCAGAGATGTTAAGAAAAATTATCTGAAACTTGCAAACCAGGTAAAAAGATGACAACTTATTTTCTCAGTGTCATGTTGGAGAAGTGCTTCTCAAAGTATGGGCCAGGGATCCCCAGGAGTCCCAAAACACTTTCAGGGTGACTGTGAGGTCAAAACTATTTTCATGGTAACACGAAGATAAAATGTGTATTTTTCATTGGGTTGACCTTGTAATTGGTGCAAAACCAGCAGTGGGTAGAGCTGCTTGTGCCTTGGCACAGATCAGGCAGTGAACCTCTGCATGAGGTCATCATTGCACACTTCCCTGCCACATACTCAGTGAGAAAAATCCCTGCTTCATTGACAAAACCAATGGTGATATTAATGAGCTTTTTGAAATGTGTCGACTTTTGGAAGATTTGCTGGATTCATTGAAGCAACATTTTTTTTTATTTTTAAAAATTTATTTACTTTATTTTTTTGAGAGAAAAAAAGAGAAATAGAGTGTGGGGAGGAGGGGGCAAAGGGAGAGGAGAGTGAGAATCTTAAGCAGACTCTATGCCCACCTTAGAGCCTGATGCAGGGCTTGATCTCATGACCCTGAGATCATGACCTTCGCCGAATTCAAGAGTCAGTAGCTGCCCTACTGAGCACCCCAGGTGCCCCACAGTGAATCAATATTTTTGAAATGGCCCATCGTGAGAAAATTGTGCATGGGTGAACTATGCATTGAAAATAAGGTAGGCCAGGGACGCCTGGGTGGCTCAGTTGGTTAAGCATCTGCTTTTGGATCAGGTCATGATCCCAGGGTGGGGATTGAGTCCCACTTTAGGCTCCTTGCTCAGTCCTGCCTGCGCTGCCGGCTGCTCCTCCAGCTTGTGCTCTCTCTGATAAATAAATAAATAATAAATAAATAAATAAAATCTTTTTTAAAAAAAGAAGATAAGATAGACTTATGGATTTTATTGTAACAGAGAATCAAGAGTTCCTGTTATGGTTCAGAGCAATAGTTATTAATATTGCACATTGAGACTTATTATAGAAAACTACTACGTGTTTAGTTTTAGTGAAGAGTCAAAGAAAATGGTCCACAGTGATCTAAAAGGGCCCCCTGTTCCAACAACATATCTGGGTGTGGCTGGATTTCCTACATATCCTTGCCCCAAATGAAATACTGTAACAGGTTGAATGCAGAAACAGAGATGAAAATCCAGCTGTCTTCCACAAAGCCAGACATTAAAGAGATATACAAGGAGGTGAAACAGTTCCACTTTTCTCACTAATTTTTTTTCTGTTGGAAAATGCAGTTATTTTTTCCATTAAATTATGTTATTTATGTTGTCATAGAATGAGTTTATTATTGTTATTTTAAAATGAACTCCTGTTTAAAAAGTTTCTTTGTTTTAATTTTTATTATGGCAAATATTGATAGCTATAACTCAGATCAACAAAGCCCTTTGGGGATCCTTAATAACTCTTAAGAGTTATGTAAAAGTGTAAAGGACCCAGAGACCAAAGAGCTTGAGAATTGCTATGCTGGAGAATTTTCTAAGTCTGCACAAATGATCAGAACTTGGACAGCTTCCAGTTCTGTGAAACTGGTAAGATGTGATGATATTTTTTCTGTCAGTTTAAAAAGATAATCCTGTCAATTAGGGTTTTATTATCCTGCAAGGAATTAGCTGGTTTTTGTTTTTTTTGGTCACATTTAGCAATCTTATCTAGACATGCCTTTTCATACTTTTCAATGAGTATAAAAGTCCAGTTTCAACACAGCATCTTTCAAATCAGATTTGCCTTTTTGCTGGTTTCTTCATTAATCAGTTAAGTAAAATTTTGACATGTGCTCATTTTTGTGTGAAAATTATGTTTTAAAAAAATGAGGATTTAATTTGGGCAAGGGACAAGGGTAAAAATATTGGTGGCCCTATCTAGTCCTCTCCTCTTCACTTCCTGATTCCCCATATTGGAACCTTGGAGACCCTCCTGTTGCAGATCATCTCACCATCGTCTGACTTCCCGGACCGAGCTGCCTCAGCCACGCTCAGGATTCCGAGGCCACTTACACAGAGTTGTTATAGCCCTTGAGGAGGGGCAAGTGGAGTGCCTGAATCCTGTCTGAGCCTCGGAGTGTATTAGTCAGCTTGGGCTGCCATGATGAAATACCACAGACTAGGAGCTTTAAACAACAAAAATTTGTTTTCTTATAGATTTGGAGATGGAAGTCCAAAATCCAGGTGTCGGCAGTGTTGGTATACTCCATGACCTTAAGGGAAGCATTTGTTCTGGGTCTTTCTCCTTGGATTGCAGATGGCCACCTTCTCACTGTTCTTGCATGGTCCCTTCTCTGGGCATGTGCACCCCTGGTGTCTCTTTGTGGATTCAGATTTTCCCCTGTTATAAGGACACTGTCATACTGGATTAGGGTCCACATTAATGACCTCATTTTAGCTTGATTACCTCTCGAAAGTCTCTATCTTCAAATACAGTCACATTCTGAGGTACGGGGGGTTAGGACTTCAACATGTGAATTTTGGGAGAACACGATTCAGCTCATCACCCTGGGTCAGCTCTTACCACAATACTCATGTATAACAAACACCTGGAACAGCTTGATGGATCTCAACAGGGAACCATTAGTTAGCTCACTGGTTGGGGTTGGTTTCATCTCGGGGGTCAGCTGCAAGCAATCCTGACCTGGCTATCGCACATTTGTAGGGTTAGCTGGCTGTTGGGGCATCTGCAATGGTCTTGACTGGGATGACTGGGCTCTTACTCCCCTTGTGTCTTCCTTTCCAACAGGCTAGCCTGATCCTGTCCTCACAGTGATGGAAAAGGCGGGACAGAAGAAGCTGGGAGTGCAAGCACCTGTGTAAAGCCTCTGCTTGCATCACCTTCCCCTACATCCCATTATCTCAAGCCAATAGCTATAGGCTGAAGGTTTGTGGCCTCCACGAAATTCGTATATTGAAACCTCATTCCCAGTGTGATGGTATTTGGAGGTGGAGCCTTTCAGAGTTGCTCAAGTCATGAGGGTGGAGCCTCCATGAATGGGATTAGCATCCTTATAAAAGAGACACCAGAGAGCTCCCTTGCCCCTTTGGCTATGTGAGGACACAGACAGGAGATGGCTGTCTGTGAGCAAGGAGGTAGGTCCTCACTAGACAGCGAACCTGCCAGTGCCTTGACTTCCTAGCCTCTAGAATTGTGAGGCATAAATTTCTATTGTTTGGATATTTGCCAAGCCACACAGCTAAGGGGGTAGGGGGAGGAGGATGGAGGGGAAAAACTGAGGCCATTAATGTAATCAGGCCACCACAGACCCTTAGCTCCCACAGCTAGCATTGTCTTTCTACTTAAGCTATTCTAGAATCTTTCTGAATTTCCATTTGCTCTCATCGTATAAACATGAGGAAGTAGGCAAAAATCAAAAATACAAGAAACAAAAATTGTTGGCGAGGATGTGGAAAAAAGGGAACCCTCTTGCATGCAAACTGGTACAACCACTGTGGAAAACAGCATGGAGGTTCCTCAAAAAACTAAAAATAGAATCGCCCTATGATCTAGTAATCATACCACTGGGTATTTATCCAAAGAATATTGAAATAATACATGTACCCCGATGTTTATAGTAACATTATTTACAATGGTGAAATTATGGAAGCAGCCCACAGATAAATGGATGAATAAAGAAGATATGGTATATTATACATACACAATGAAATATTATTCATCCATAAGAAAAAATGAAATCTTGCCATTTGCCACAACATGGATGGAGCTAGAGAAATTAATGCTAATAAGTCCATCGGGAAAGACAAAAACCATACAATTTCACTCATATGTGGAATTTAAGAAACAAAACAAATGAACAAAGGAAAAAAATAGACAGAGGGAGTCAGACCAATAAACAGATTTTTAGCTATAGAAAACACACTGATGGTTACCAGAGGGAAGGTGGGTGGGGTGGTGAAATAGGGGATGGGGATTAAGGAGGGTGCTTGTCTCAATGAGCACTGAGTAATGCATAGAATTGTTGAATCTCTATGCTGTACTCCTGAAACTAATATAACACTGCATGTTAACTATACTGGAATCAAAGTAAAAAACTTTAAAAAATTAATTTAATAACAAAAAAGGAGATTTGAAGCCACACTGATTGTCATGAAGGTAATTTAAGGAGATGGGTCTTTGGATTGGTTGGGAGAGAGGGAGAGGTGATGAGGAGAGAGAAAAGAAAAGAGGAGAGAGAAAAGCTCCCCCATTCCAGGTGGGGGGAGCAGGGGAGCGAGGCAGGAACAGATGTACAATCTTTCCAGTACAACAGGGACAGATACTGGTAATGAAGATGAGGATAATGTTGACATTCATTAAGTCCTTACTTATGTGTCACCTTCTCACATTATTCTTAACAACATGTCAGGGAATTTGCATTATTCTTCTTTCATAGATGAAAAACTAACTGAAGATTAGCTAATTTCAGTATCAGGCCAGACTGCAAGGAACAGAAGTGCCAAGCTAAGCAGTTCATGACCATGTCCTTTATGACAGACATTTTTGTGAACTTTGGTGGAATGCAATATATTCTGAGCTTTTGGAAGAGTGATACCAAGTTTTAAGTGCCTGCCTTATAGGCATTTTTCACGTGGCAGGAATAAAATTAATATAAAAGTATTTGGTTAGGAAGCTATAGTTTAATTTGGAATGAGATGAGACAAGGTTTTGAAGAATGTGATGTGTGAGGTAAGGAAAGAAAAATCAATCGTGTTTATCATGTGCCCATGATAAACTATTATCTATTTATCTATTTGGGACATTATCTTCTTTTTAAAAAAAGATTTATTTATTTATTGGGTGGGGAGGGGCAGGTGGAGAGGAGAGAGAGATTCCCAAGCAGACTACCTGCTGATCAAGGAGCCCAACGCAGGGCTCCATCTCAGGATCTGGCTCATGAGATCATGACCTGAGCCCAAACCAAGAGCTGGATGCTTAACTGACTGAGCCACCTAGGCGCCCCTTGGGGACATTTTCATACTATCCCATTTCATTTCCCACCAACCCAGAGAAGTTGGCATTTTTACCCACTTTGCAACAGACAGGGAACTAGAGTCTCACAAAAGTGAAATAACTCATCCCCAAAGGATCCTGCTAGGAGGAATTTTTTGAATCCAGCTCCATCTACTCCAGAGAGCTTTCCTCCTCACCAGTGGTTTCTAAACCTTTCCATCAGAAATTACTCCATGGGCGGAAGAGAGTCAATTCATACCCCTAAGGCGTCTGGGGGCGATTGCCCAAATTGCCCATAACAGTGTGAAAATTCTTCAAAGTTATACTTTTATCTTAAAAATTAGTACCAGCTTGGCATTCAACTACATAATATATGTTTTAAAATATAAACCCACGGAATATCTTTAAGTAGAATCGATGCCACTGGAATAGAGGCTTGTTTACGGAGTGTTCTGCCCACCTCTGGCCCACAGCTGCACTCCCTGGGAGCTCGCCCAGCTTGGTTTGTGAGGCATTCATTGCACCGGGCAGCCTTCCTAGAACAATGAAATTGAACCGAAATTGAACAAACTGTGTTTGTTTGGTTGTAAGAACGCACCTTTGCAAACGGATAGGACAGATTTTTGGCATCTCCTGTCACTCTTTTGACATTCCCAGACACTTTACTTGGCGTACATTTAATCTGTCAACCAAGTTTCCTTTAAGAATTTCAGGAGCAGCCTAGCAAGGAGAGTGTAGCATTGACTCTGGGCTTTTGAGGTCTGCTGCTTAAATGTTCCGTTAGAATTGACTCATTTTCTTTCACATCTTTATTACATATTGACTTCGGAGATGGCTGTAAGGGTGCTTTAGAGGTGAGATTTCTATCTCAACATACTGTTAGGACACAGTATTGTTTATGCCTTCAAGGAACTCAGAGTTTCCTGTTAACATTCGTGTTCAAGATCACCTTGTAAGCCCAAGGTAGATGTGGAATAATACATGGTGGAACTGTACAGTTCTGGCCATCAAGGCAATGTGTACATGAGTCTCTGGTTAGACCCTCCAGTATCTGGTAGATGGTGGTGATAGGAGCACGGGCTCCTTGCGTCTTTTGGAAACTGTGTAGATCATTGTCATGCCCCTGTGACCCACAGAATGTGCTTTAGTGTTAGGGCATGGGCTCAAAATCTGCTTTTTGTAGTGGACTCCTCTGGTCTCCCAGCTTGCATTCCTCTGACCCAACCTCTGAGTTCAGCCATGGTGGGAAGTTTGATGCCAGATTTGATTCTCCCTCTGCTGATGGTGTCTGACCTGGTGTCCCTTGTCTTGGCTTTCTGCCCTGGGGATCTTTCAACAGTGAAGGGAGCAGGAGCTCACTCAGCCAATGTGCGTGCAGAGATGTGGAGAGTTAAAACCTCCAGGGACAATCTACCTCTTAGGGGCAGGACCTGTCAGACAGATGCTTCCTGCCTCTTGTCCTGATAATCCTGAAGGGCATTCTGTGCACTGTTCAGGGGCTTCTATTGGAGTCTGAGCTCCTGTTATCCATCGCAGTGACCTTGGCAATGCCCTCTTTGTCTGGCTTTTCCTTCTTCCCTTGCTCTGTCTTCCTAATGGTTTCCTGGGACCACTTCTTGCATAAACACCCGCACCTAAGTCTTTGTCTTTGTCTCAGGCTCTGTGCTCTGGGGAACCCAAGCTGAGACACTCCTCTCTCTGGCTGGGCTCCTTTGGAGAGTTGCTTTACTTTTCTGACCTTTCCCAGCTGCCTCAGTTCTTTGAGGGCTATTGTTTGTTGAGGTCCCTCCCGGCTCTGAAAGTCTATAGTTCCATTTGAATGTTTCTTCCCTCCTGAGGACATCTTTCTCTTCGCCCCTCACTCATAAGCCAAATTTCTGACATCCAATTGGCTGGCTCTCAAATTTCAGATGAGCCACTTAATACTCCTGGGGGCTCTGGAATGATGGCAAGCATCTTCCCTCCTCAGAGACCTTGTCTTCTCTGAGTAGGACGTCTGTCATGTCCTGTGTTTGAAACAAAAGGCAGGCATGCTTTTCAATCTGGGCTTTAGCACCAAGACACTGATGATCATTGTGAGGCTCATAGTTTTTCTTCTTAAAAAAAATCCTGACTCTTCTTCATTTGGTTTTACTAATTAAAGTGTTCCCATCTAGAAAGGGCTAATGGCTGTGTGACACAGGGACTTTGCTCTTACTGATAGCACCAAATCGTTCAGAATGGGAAATGGGTAAGAGGAACAGGCACCTTTGTGTTCCTGTCTGCTGCTCATTGGCTCAGCTCCCATTCCGTCCTTGACTGTCATTTGTGATAAGATTGGGACCTGCGTAAATGATGGGGATGGCACTGGGAGGACAGCAAGGCGATGGGGAGGGATTCAGTTCATTTCTGTTTTTTTCCTGAACATTTTCTGAGTTGTAGGAATCCACCCTAACCCCTAACAATGAATTCTTACCTAAAACCCCAAGCTGTGTTTCTAGCCTGCAGGAACCGGTACGATTTACTGAGAAGGCTTGATGGGCACATTGCCAGGTACTTTACGTAAATTCTCAAAGTAACCCTGCAAGGTAGGTATTGCTGGCTTCAGTCTGATTAGTGGGGAAACTGAGGCAATTCCATAGACTCTAGTACTCTACTACTTATTTTTAGTCATAGCAGATGCTTGACAAATACTTGCTGGAGATGTCGATGAATAAATGGATAACTCAGCAGTTAAGAATTTATTTTAGGTGTCACCGATGCCTGGGATTTAAAGGGAGATCTACCTGCGTCCTAACCCTGCCCTTACTCCCAGACACTGCTTCGTTCCACTGGGGTCTCTCTGTTATTCAATTATTTTTGTGGTTGCCCTTTGTGTGTCAGGTTCATGTCCGCTCCAGGACGTTGCTTCACGTGTCTCTCAGATCTAAGATATTCCTCTCCCTTCTGTTTATTTAATTTCTTTCTTTCCTTCAAAATCATAAGTTGAAAAAAAATTCCACGTTGATTCAACACACACACACACACATGCACACACACAGTAGCTGAGATTATACTGCACACATAATTTTATAACATTTCCCACTTAGCACAAGTTGTTGACAAGTCTGTAAATATCACCCTTTCAGATTGTATTCGGGGGAAGACAAGGCTTGAGGAGGTAGGTTTCAGGTTCACTGGTAAGTTAACTCTTAACACTCGAAAGTTAGGAAACGGCCTCAGAATTGAGAAAGCCCATTTAAATCTAATTTTATTCTTATTGCAGAAAGTCAACCTCCACACACCCTGATTTTTTTTCACTTGCCAGCTAAGAGTGTGTTGGGTCCCAGGATTTCAGATCTCTTGCACTCTAAGCCATTTGATTTTATGAAGTCAAGACGAGCAAAATGAATAGTAACAATGTTCGCTTGTAGAACAAGCTTTGGCCCTACGATGTTTCCACCTCAGTATGCCATGTTGACCTTCACAGCTTCTGTCAGAGGAAGGCGGGGCCAGGCTTATCTCCCAGCTGTACCTGTTCTTCCCCTTCCAGGTGTGTATTGTCCCTTCTCTATGCTGCTGCGACCCCTCCACAATGTCTACCAAGTGGTGTGAAAGTAACAGTTTCATCCCTGCCTATCCTACCGGGTGGGGCTCCCGAGGGGCAGGGGCCATTCCAACCCTGTCCCCCAACCCCCAGTGCTCACCCAGCGGAGGGCCAGTTACCGCAGGAGAGAGTGCCTGATCCCAGAGCCTGAGTCCAGTTCTTCTGTCTCCCGGTCTTGCATTCTTCCCACTGCAGAAATATGTTACCAACTTCCTTATAAATCAGAGATTCTGTAGTAGTAAAAATCTAGCCAACCATCCCCTGCCACTTTGAGTGTCCCTTGGCACTTCTGCTAATGGTGTGCTAAGAACTAGCATGTGTTTTAAGTTCAAGAATTACAGCCTCCGACAGTGACATCCTTCCAACATCTGATCAGCTGTCACCAGGTTGGTCCCTCGCGGGACATTCTAATAAGTAGTACCTCTTGCTCCCAAATGAAACATTCCCGTACCACAATTGTCTTTTAATTAAACTATCATTGCCTCTAGAATTTAATGATCCTAATCTCCCTGAAAAGGAGGAAAAAGACAACAGTTTTCACCAGTTGGTGTTCCTGGGTTTACACGGATCTGTTAATTTAAATGAGCTTCAAGTGCTTTGAATAAGTAATGGGTGTCAATTAGGGCAGGTCATATTCATAGGTGTCTTAGGGTTGTTTTCTCCTTTTGTGAGCAGCTTAACGTGGTGGTTACACACATAGGCTCTGGAGCCCGACTGCCTGGGTCCAGATTGTACTTCTGCCACTTAATTGTTGTGTTTTATAGGCAAAGTAGTTAACCTCCCTGTGCTCAAGTTTATCTGGAAAATGGTGGAAATAATAGTACATATTTCAGGAGGTTGTTGAAAGAACTCTAGTAGTTAAAGCTGTACATGCATAGAATAGTTCCCGGCATTTAGTGCTATATACATACTACATATAGGTTACTTATCATCGTGATCCCATCATTATCATTGGCATGGGGATCCCGGTTCCAGGCTGTCTATATCAGGACTCGTCGAAGACCAAACACAAGCAAGTACCTTTACTGCTAAAGGTTATTGTTAAGGGGGTTGTAGAGTTATTACTTTTTCTTTTCTTCATTTTATTTAAAATTTTTTTAAAAAAGATTTTTATTTATTTGTCAGAGAGAGAAAGAGAGAGAGCACAAGCAGGGGGAGCAGCAGACAGAGGGAGAGGCATGCTCCTGGCTGAGCAAGGACTCCAACATGGGGCTCAGTCCTAGGACTCGGGGATCATAACCTGAGCTGGAGGGAGACACCTAACCCGCTGAGCCACCCAGGTGCCCCAGGTTATTACTTTTTAATGAAAGGAATCCTTATGGGAGGTACAACGCTGCTTTCTGAGCACACCTATTTCTCATTTATGACTTCAGGGTTGGGAATCATTGTTTGAATTTATGGAATTCTTATTAAGATTTCTGGGAGTCATGGATGATTTTGGGTAGAACATGTTAAAAATTGAAGGGAAAGATATAATTCCTATTTAATTCTCTAGAAAGAGGACTTGAGAGCTGATTATTCATAATGAGATTCCGTAGGGCTCAGGGAGATTTTAAGGACCAGAGCATCTGCTCCAAGCAGCTCCAGCTTCTTCATTTTCTCTATCTGTAGTATATTAAATTGTTAGCCCAGCTCCTCACCAGTCACATTATCCATGACATTTGCCCCGTAATCTGTGTTTCTTCCAATTCAGTGCACCATGTACTTTCCTGCTCCTTGACTCTGGAATCAGCCATGGGACTAACTTGGGCCAATGTAATGGGGCCAATGGAATGTGGACAAAAGTTACAGTATGGTAGTTCCAAGCCCAGTCCTTAAGAAGGCTTGTGTGTTCTGTTTGCCTCCTCCCACTCCACCCCTGCTATGAGAAAAACATGCCCTGACTAGCCAGCTGATCCAAGCCAGCTGATCCAAACTGTATGAGAGCTCTGTGTAGCGGAGCTGGGCCCAACTTGAGTGCAGTAAAGATATTGGAATCACCCCAGCTGACCACAGATGCATGGGAAATAGTTGCCTATCGTGTGCCAAGACATTTTGTGGCTGTTTGTTGTGAAGCAGTAGCTTGTGATAGATTATCTTTTATTAATATCATGACCACATTCTACCCCATCCTGTTGGTGGCCATATTTTCTTGAGGATCTGTGTGCTAGGAAGACATTCAGTTGGATGTAATGCATTAAGTTAGAAAAGTTTAAGTGTGGAGGAAGTTAGTCCATGGCTGGCATGGTTGGTAAACAATGCTTCAGAGATCTGACACTTTCTGGATTGTTCTCTGCTGTCCTTAACATGTAACCTCCATTCTTATTTATGTTGACTTATGTATACAAGATGCCTGTTCCAAATCTATCAAGTTCCAGACAGAAAGTTAGAAGACAAAAGTTTGAATAAAAGCAAAAGCCACCTAAGGCTGCCCGTCTTTTCTTTTCCTCCCTCCCTCCCTTCCTCCCTCTCTTTCTCTCACTCTTCCTTCCTTCATTCCTTCCTTTTTTCTTTCTCTTTCTTTCTTTCTTTCTTTCTTTCTTTCTTTCTTTCTTTCTTTCTTTCTTTCTTTCTTTCTTTTTCTTTCTTCCTTCCTTCCTTCCTTCCTTCCTTCCTTCCTTCCTTCCTTCCTTTCTTTCTCTCCTCTCCTTCTCTCTCTTTCTTTCTTTTTAAAGATTTTATTTATTTGAAAGACAGAGAGAGTGCATGAGCAGGGTGGAAGTGCAGAGGGAGAAGGAGAGGGAGAAGCAGACTCCCCGCTGAGCATGGACCTTATGTGGGGCTTAATGACGTGAACCAGACTCAAGAGTTGGCCACTTAACTGACTGAGCCACCCAGGCACACTGAGGCTGCTCCTCTTAAAAAGCTTTTCTACACGCCCCATCTGGAGCTATCTGCTTATATCTCATAGACTATCACTGATTCTCATGGTCAACTCTAGTTTCAGGGGATCTGGGTTAGTGAGCAGTTTTAGTTGAGCATTTAGTTACCCTGAACAAATTTGGAGCTCTCTTATAAAAGACGAGGCATGAGAGAGAATGGGGTAGGCAGCTAGCAGTGTTTGCCATAGGATCTTAGGCCAGGGGTTGGCGAACTTCAGCCCACCAGCTGTCGGTAAACAGGACTGTAATAAGGTTGTAAATAAAATCTACTGGAACACAGCCATGCTCATTTGTTGACATGGAGTCTGTGACTCTTTTTGTATTTATATATGAAAGAGACTGAGGCCTGTAAAGACTAAAATATTTACTGTCTGGCCTTTTATAAAAAGTTGGCCGGGAGCCTTGGTGGCTCAGTGGGTTAAAGCCTCTGCCTTCAGCTCAGGTCATGATCTCAGGGTCCTGGATCAAGACCCACATCGGGCTCCCTGCTCAGCAGGGAGCCTGCTTCCTCCTCTCTGCCTACTTGTGATCTCTCTCTCCCTCTCTCTCTCTCTCTCTGTCAAATAAATAAATAAAATCTTAAAAAAAAAGTTGGCCAACCCCTGCCATAGGCAATCAGATCATGTTATTCCTCTATTTAAACTGTTCAAACAGCATCCAATTCTGCTTAGAATGGAACCTAACTCCTCACGGTGCCTAAGGTACTACACAATATGGCCACTGCCTTCCTTTCTTCAACTTGGGCTCTGTGCTCCAGCTCTGCTAGCTTTCTCTCTCAAACACACAAGGCTGGCTCCCATTATGCATGTTTTGGCACTTGCTCTCCCCTCGTTAGAATGCTTTGCTTCCAGATCTGAAAGACACTTGCCACATGTGGTACTGAAATTCAAATAGATTAAAATGAAATAAATTAAAAATTCAGTTCCTGAGTCTCACTAACCACATTTCAAGTGCTCTACAGACACATGTTGCCACAGAGTTGGAATACACAGATATCACACATTGTTATTTTCACAGAGACTTCTTTTTTTAAAAAAAATACTTTATTTGGGCACCTGGGTGGCTCAGTGGGTTAAAGCCTCTGCCTTCAGCTCAGGTCATGATCTCAGGGTCCTGGGATCGAGTCCCGCATCGGGCTCTCTGCTTGGCAGGGAGCCTGCTTCCCCCTTTCTCTCTGCCTGCCTCTCTGCCTACTTGTAATCTCTCTCCCTGTGTCAAGTAAATAAATAAAATCTTAAAATATATTTTATTTATTTATTTGACAGAGACTTTAATTGTTAAAGATCTTGGTGGATAGATTCTATACCCTATTCTGGGGGAAAAATAGTACAAGGTTATTATGAACAACTTTATACTAAAAGATAGGAATTTTAGATCATCTAGACAGGTGTGACTCCATATTCTCAACCCGCTAAATTTGGATATTTGTATAGCTTCCTAAATTCAAAATTGAAACACCTCTCCATATTAGTCATTTCTAGGATGGATCACCAATATAGAAGGTGAAATATTTTACCACTTCTCTCTTTCAGAATTCTTACTTCAAATTTCTATTTGACATGGATAGTTCTGTCAATCTGCCATCTTCAGTTTATATTATAGCAGCAATGTCCACAATCGCCAAACTGTGGAAAGAGCTGAGATGCCTTTCAACAGACGAATGGATAAAGAAGATGTGGTCCATATATACAATGGAATATTACTCAGCCATCAGAAAGGATGAATACTCAACTTTTGTATCAACATGGATGTGTCTGGAGGAGATTATGCTGAGTGAAATAAGTCAGAGAAAGTCAATTATCACATGGTTTCACTTACTTGTGGAACATAAGGAATAAAATGGAGCACTCCAGGGGAAGGGAAGGAAAAGTGAATTGGGGTAAACCGGAAGGGAAGACGAACCATGAGAGACTGTAGACTCTAAGAAACAAACTGAGGGTTATGGAGGGGAGGGGGAATGGGTGAGCCTGGTGGTGGGTATTAAGGAGGGCATGTATTGCATGGAGCACTGGGTGTGGTGCATAAACAGTGAATCTTGGATTACTGAGAAAACAAAAAAAATTAAAAATATTAAATTAAATTTAAAAAGAAGAAAACATAATAAGGAGAGAACCAGGGCACTTAGGTGGCTCAGTTGATTAAGCATCTGCCTTTAGCTCAGGTCATGATCCTGGGATCGAGGCCCATATCAGTCCCATATCAGGCTTCCTCCTCAGTGGGGAGCCGGCTTCTCCCTCTCCCTCTACCCCTTCTTCCCTGCTCATGCTCTATCCCTTTCTCTCATGCTCTCTTTCTCTCAAATAAATAAGTAAAATCTTAAAAAAAAGGGAGAGAACCATTAACCAATCAACCAATCAACCAATTAAACAAATTTTTACTAAGTAGGCCCCTGGGCAAATATTACGAATATGGTTCTTGACTTCACAGAATATATTTCTAGGTGTGAAGGCAGACAAAACACATGTTAGTAAAGAATAATATGGTTAGTAAAGAGTAAAAAATTTTCATATGATAGAAATGTCATAGACAAAACTAAAGAAGGACTGAGAATTACAAATAAAGTAGCTACTAGCTATGTGTGGTTACTGACCACCTGAAGTGTGGTTAGTGTAACTGAGGAAATGAATTTTAAATTTAATTTTAATTAACTTAATCTTAAATAACCATATGTGTCTAGTGAGTGACATATTGGACAGTGCAGCTCTTTGTGATTACAGTCTTTTGAAATTTGTTAAGACTTGCCTTATGGTTCACAATATGGTCCTTTAAAAGAATGGTAAGTATTTTTCATTTGTTATGTTTCATATTTTAGTTTCCATCATGTTAAGTTGTTCTGTTCTTTTGAAGCTTTTCTTAAAGTAAATTGTCTGCTTATTTTATCAATTACTGAAGGAGTACGTTAGCATCTGCCATTATATTATAAATGTCTCTTTTTTCTTATAGTTCTGTAAATATTTGCTTTATATATTTTGAGGCCATGTTATCAGGTGCATCAAAATTTAGAGTTGTTATAATTCCTAGTGAATTGATCCTATTTTAATTGAGAAGTAATCCATTTTATTCCCAATAATGCTTTTTGCCACTGGTTCTATTTAAGCTTTATTATTAATACACTCATACTAATTTCTTTTAGTGTTTGCCTGGATATCCTTTACCATTTTTTTTTACTTTCAATCTTTTCACATATTTAAACTTTAGATGCAGCTCTTCTACATAAAATATAATATATACTTTTTTAAATTTTTAAAAAATTTTTTATATTTTTTATATTTTTTTAATATATACTTTTTAATCTAGTATGATAACCTTTGTCTTTTAACTGGAGCATTTGTTTTATTGACATTTATTAAAATCATTGATATATTTTTCTTTAAATGTACTATCTCATAATATGATGTTTATTTGCCTATCCTGTTATATTTTTCTTTGTTTATTTTTTCTCAAGTTATTTTGGATTAAAAAAATCATTTTATTTTCTCTCTCACTCTTTTTCTGTCTCCTTTGACACAGCTTTTCACTCTGGAAGGTTTTTTTTTCTCACCCATATCTAATCTGCTATAAATTCCTACACTGAAGTCTTAACTTATTATGTATTTTAGGTCTATAGGTTCTATTTGATTCTTTATAAAAGTCTATGGTGTCACTTTCTAGATTTTCTGATTTTTTGTGAAACTTTAAAACTTGAGGGCTATCTTAATCTAAATTTATTTTAATCTAAATTAAGGTTTTCTGGGCTATCAGATGATGTGATGCAGACTGCTGTCCATGAAAGAGCTGGTTAATATAGTTTACTCTTAATGCTAGGATATGTCCCTTTATTGCCCCTCCCAGCCCTATGTGAAGGATGGTTTACCTAGATGTCCTCCCTCAGAAGGCACTGGATAGTAATTTTAACCCCATAGTTCAACAAGGCTTCCAAAGTACAGCCCAACCTTTTGGCTATCTCAGCTTGACCAGCAACTATCCCATGACTAAGGGAACCTTGAATGCTGGCCTGAACAGTCAGGGTTCCAGTCCTTTATTAGATCTCAACCAAATAATCCTCACTATCTGGTTAGTGGATTGATGCTTTTAAGAATATATTTTTTTTTCTGGGGTGCCTGGATGGCTCAGTGGGTTAAGTGTCTGCCTTCAGCTCAGATCATGGTCCTGGGGCCCTGGGCTCAAGACCTGCATCCAGCGCCCTGCTCAGTGGGGACCCTGCTTCTCCCTCTTTCTCAGTCTCTCCCTCCACTCTCTCCTGCCCTCTCTCTCACTCTCTCTCTCTCTCTCAAATAAATAAGTAAAATCTTAAAAAAAGAGCAATTTTTCTTTGTCTTTTGTACAGCTTTTTAAATGGCCTTTAATGGAAAGATTGGTCTGAGTTATCCAGCTCACTCTTGTTGGAAATAAAAACTCACTGAGTGTCTATAAACAGATTACTTAATTTTCCTGAGCTTCGTTTTCTCTGAGCTCTAGTTTTCTATTATTATTATGCAAACTATTATTATTTTTTAAAATTTGGATGATAATAATCACTGATACAGCTCTGTGGCACCTTGTTCTTTGATCCCCACCATAACATGTTCCCAGAAATAAATTAATGTTCCCTCTTTGAATGGCAATTTTGGCATTAGCAACAAGTCACAGGGCCAATGCTAATGAGATGCTCTGCTGGAAATTTTACGGAATATTCTTGTGTTTTTATGCAACCAAGTAATGTGACTAAACATGCCTTTATTTATTTTTTTATTTTCCATTCTGCTGCCAAAGACTTGCACATGGGAATTTGTACAATGAGCATGGGTGGGAGATGCCAGCCACCGTTCAGCCATTGAATCAGGAATTGTTAGCAAATTACATCTGGCTGCTCCTCACAGATGAGATGGGAACAACAATCTGAGTAGACATCTATTTGTGCAATGCATTTTGGGGTTGATTCACAGCACAAGTTAAAAGTTTAAATGGTGGTACACAGTTTTGAAATATGAGAAATCAGATCAAGCTTATGAATAATTTCCTTCAACTTTGATAATGAAAAAAATCACAACCCTCTTTTTCTTTTCTTGCACAGAAAATGTAGAACAGCAAGTAGAAATATGCAGTGTTTACTGAGCACTAGCTATGTGAAAGGAACTTGTAAAAAAACTTCATAAGCGTTATACCTTATGAAACCCACTTTCCAGATGAGGAAAGTGAGGTACAGACAAGTCATCCTTGTTTGTATAGTTAGTGCACATCTGAACCAGGAGCAAGAGGCCAGTAGCTTGGACTCTTGTCCATTCTGCCAGAGTGTTAGTTTCCTGATGATTTCCATTGTAATTCTGTTAACCCAATAATTACCTCAACAGGTAGCTTTACCTTCTATGGGATCAGTGGAGTAAAACAAATATGACATATTTAAAGTTATATCTTGTCAGTTGTATTTACAGCTTGGCCTGGTAGATGGGTGAATCTGACTATACAAGGCTGTGCTGTATACCCACAGGCCATCCCCCTTTTCTGAGGCCACAGGGGCCAATTATGGCCCATAGCCCCCTCCTGTAAACCACAAACACTTTATACTTGCACACTGCATTTGCTCTCCATGTGCTCAGCTCATGGAAGCACAGATGTCTGGACATGTATAACAGCTGCCCCTTGCTGCTGTCACCTCTCCCTCCTCCACCCCCACACTTCGCTGCCAGAGTTCAGAGATGTCATAACCTAATCGGAGAAGTGAAACCCTGGGACACTAGTCCAAGAAAGCAAATTATTAACTGCACTATTGATTACTGCAGTCAATTGGTGCTCAAGGCTTGACAGCCAGATCCTTGTGGATGGTAGTCCTGAGTGCTCCCAGAGGGGTGGTTTGTGGGGACAGAGGGACCATGGTTACTGGCAGGATGGTAAGCAGCAGGGGCAGTAAGAGCTGCAATGTGGGAGGGGCCTGGAGGGTTTGGGACTCGGGGGGCACTTGGCCACCTGGCTGGACCATAGGGTCTGCTGGGAAGGGTGAGAAGGTCAATCCTCATGAGCAGCTAGAGCACAGGGAAGGGCTGATCTGTGGAGCTGGCCTGACCTTTGGCAAAGGGGTTGGAGTACAGCTTTGGACTCTAAAAAGCTGGACTTTAGGTCTTTATATTATTTATTTATTTATTTATTTATTTATTTATTTATTTATTTATTTATTTATTTATTTATTTATTTATTTATTTCAGTGTTCCAAGATTCTTTGTTTGTGTACCATATCCAGTGCTCCATGTAATACGTGCCCTCCTTAATACCCACCATCAGGATCACCCATCCCCCCCATAACCCTCAGTTTATTTCTCAGAATCCAGTCTCTCATCTTTCATTCCCCCCCTCTGATTTACCCCAATTCACTTTTCCTTTCCTCTTCTAATGTCCTCCATTTTATTCCTTATGTTCCATAAGTAAGTGAAACCATATGATAATTGACTTTCTCTGTTTGACTTATTTCACTCAGCATAATCTCTTCCAGACCAGTCCACATTGATACAAAAGTTGAGTATTCATCCTTTCTGATGACTGCATAATATTCCATTGTATATATGGACCACATCTTCTTTATCCATTTGTCTGTTGAAGGGCATCTCAGCTCTTTCCACAGCTTGGCAGTTGTTGACCTTGCTGCTAAGAACATTGGGGTACATATGGCCTTTCATTTCACTACATCTCTATCTTTGGGGTAGATACCCAGTACTGCAATTGTAGGGTCATAGGGTAGCTCTATTTTTAATTTTTGGAGGAATCTACACACTGTTTTCCAAAGTGGCTGCGCCAACTTGCATTCCCATTAACAGTGTAAGAGGGTTCCCCTTTCTCCACATCCTCTTCAACACTTTTTGTTTCCTGTCCTGTTAATTGTGGCTATTCTAACTGGAGTAAGGTGGTATCTCAATGTGGTTTTGATTTAAATTTCCCTAATGGCTAATGATGATGAACATTTTTTCATGTGTCTGTTAGCCATTTGTTTGTCTTCTTTGGAGAAGTGTCTGTTCTTGTCTTCTGCCCAGTTTTTTGACATGATTATCTGTTTTTTGGGTGTTGAGTTTGAGTTCTTTATAGATCTTGGATATCAGCCCTTTGTCTGTAGTGTCATTTGTGAATATCTTCTCCCATTCCATGGGTTGCCTCTTTGTTTTATTGACTGTTTCCTTTGTTGTGCAGAAGCTTCTTATTTTGAAGTCCCAAAAGTTCATTTTCACTTTTGTTTCCTTTGCCTTTGGAGATGTGTCTTGAAAGAAGTTGCTGAGGCTGATGTCGAAGAGGTTACTGCCTATGTTCTCTAGGATTTTGAAAGATTCCTGCCTCACTTTGAGGTCTTTCATCCATTTTGAGTTTATTTTTGAGTATGGTGTGAGAGAATGGTTGAGTTTCATTCTTCTATACATAGCTGTCCAATTTTCCCAGCACCATTTATTGAAGAGACTGTCTTTTTTCCACTGGATATTTTTTCCTGATTTGTCAAAGATTATTTGATCATAGAGTTTAGGGTCCGTATCTGGACTCTCTACTCTGTTCCATTGGTCTATGTGTCTGTTTTTGTGCCAGTACCATGCTGTCTTGGTGATCACAGCTTTGTAGTAAAGCTTGAAATCAGGTAACATGATGCCCCCAGGTTTGTTTTTCTTTTTCAACATTTCCTTAGGGATTTGGGATCTTTCCTGGTTCCATACAAATTTTAGGATTGTTTGTTCTAGCACTTTGAAAAGTGCTGGTGGAATTTTGATCAGGATGGCATTGAAATGGACTTCAGGTCTTTAATAGGTTACTTTTCAGCTCTGTGGCCCAAGGGACATAGGTCAACATATATGAAATGGAGATGAAACATACTTAATGTAGTTGTCATCTGATTGAATGGTCCAAAAAATTCTTAGGTTGCTCCTGGCCCATTTTATGGACTGAGTCCATGCTTACTGTGATAGAACCAGGTTTGGATTTCTTTGCTCAGGGCAGTTGCCCTTCTGTAGCTTTGTTGTATTGCCGTTGAGGTTAGGGACCAGAATTACATATGCTCCTCTAGTGCTAGTGAACTGCAGTTTTATAAGAGGGAGGCACAATGTCTCCCCACTGGGGACTGGGCTGCCCCCCCTGGCATGGCCAGCAGTCTGTTGGCATAATTGGGCAGCTGTAGTGCGTTGGTCCGATATTGCCTGGGAACAGCCTATAAGGACTTGCTCATTTTCAGTCTGAGTGGTAACTGACAGCTCAGAGTCCTTCACTTCAGAAGTGGTGTTTGAGTTATTGGTCCCAAGTGCAGCTTCCCGTGAACAATGAAACACCTGGAACTCTCTCATCCCCTCCCTTAGCATTGAGGGTGGCCACCATTTGTTTTCCCACTGGATTTCTCTACCAGGAAGAGCTTGGTGACAGCTGTCAACTTGGTTTCATAGGGGCACGATCACTTTCCCAGTTCTGGAGGTTTTTGGCAGTGGCAAATACCCTGGCTCCCAGAATAGATTCCAAAAATTTTCTCATTTATTCTTCTGGCTCAAGCCTTTAGTCCAGCTATCTTGCATGGGCAAAATATTTTCCCCCCAACCCTGTCCTGGGATAACACAGCGTGTGTTTTTCTTCCCGGACTGGGTGGGAGATGGATGGTGGAGGGGAGATGGATGGTGCAGGGGAGAGTCTTTGGGGGTAAGAATGAGATCTGACTCCCTAGGGTGGAACCCTGGGCATGTCACTTAAATGTGCTGAGCCTCAGTTTCTTCATCTGTGAAACGGGGATGATAATATTTGCTTCAGAGGGATGTTATAGGAATAAGGTGTCATAGCTTAATTAATGTCAATAATAGGCTCTTTTCTTAGTTGAGCTCTAGCAAAGTATTTTTAAAGAGATGAACGAATAAAGAAGCAAGCAAAAGGCTTCTCTTGGTTTATATATTTACTTAAGGATTTCTGCAGGAGTGGGTTATCATTTCCCTCTGTTTGGAAGACAGCTCTCTGCCTCCGGCTCCCCAGGATGGGTCCAGACACCACAGTATTTAACACTATGCACCCTGGAAGCAGGTGGCCTGTATTAAATCCCAGCCTATCTGTTTACTGGCTGCATGATTCTTTTTTTTTTTTTAAGATTTATTTATTTGAGAGAGAGAGAGAGGGAGAGAGAGAGCTCATGCATGCAAGTGGGGTGAGGGGCAGAGGGAGAGGGAGAGAGAATCTTAAGCAGGTTCCCCGATGAACATGGAGCCCCTTTCAAGGCTCGATCTCATGACCCTGAGATCATGACGTGAGCTGAATGCTCAACCGAGGGGCTTCCAGGTTGCTTGCTTTAAATCCCGGCTCGACTGCTTACTGGCTGGGTGATTCTGAGCTAGTCACCTGACCCCTCTGTGCCTGTTTTTTTCTTCACTTATAAAATGAGAATGATGACAGTTCCCTTAGAGTGTTGTTGCAAGGATTAAATAAATGAATACATTCATGTTCTGATAATAGTTCTTGGCAATAGATTATTAAAATTGGTTGACCATAGAGTTGAGGGTCCATTTCTGGGTGCTCTTTTCTGTTCCATTGATCTATGTGTTTGTTTTTAATTTGATTTCCATCTTCACCTTCCTCAAAATAGCAGACAGAGGGGTCTGATCAAAACTTCTAATTAGACTGGTTCCATTCCTCTGGTCCAGCCCTACAGGAGCTCCCATCAGCTGAGGATGAAATCCGGAGTCCTAGTATGTTGGGGAGGCCCCGCCTGAAACCCATCCCTGGGTCCCTCCCTCTGGTATCTCCTTGCTGTTACCCAGTCTTTTGCTCCTTGGTCCTGCTTGCACTGCCTCCTTGCTCTCTGCAGGAAATTCAAGCATTCCCACCCAGATCGTCTCGGGAAATGCCGCCCCCACTTGTAACCCCCTGGAGCAGAGTGCTCAAGCCTCAGCCCCAACGCCACTTCGTTGGTGATGCCTTGGCTAACCACTCCATGGGAAGGAGCTTGGCCAGATTGTCACTTCCTGGCTCCTTAACCTGCATTCTTTTTAAATGGCACTTGTTAGTACCCAACACATTTTAGACTTATTTATTTGCCTATTATCTCTCTCCTCCCATAATAGTGTAAACTCCATGAAGACAGTCAATTGATTTGTTTTGTAAACTGCTATATCTACGGCATAGAGAAGAGTGCTTGGTGTACAGCATGTCTAAAAAAGTATTTGTGAGTGTGTCTAAGTGAACAAATTATCTGTAACCCACCCCGCTGGCTAGTGGCCGATATTGAGGGCCCCAGGAGGCTCTCATTAGGTCATGAAACCTGTGGCACATGATGCATGGATATACATATTACCTGCCAAGTAAGCCATGCCTCAGGGTATTGATGGGGGTACAGCTTCAGTTTCCCTATCTGATGAACTAACAAATGACTGTGGAGCACTGAAGGGGTGCGTGGCTTTCCAGGCCTTGTGGACAGTCGTTGATGAGTCGATGACAACTATGGTTATTTTGAAATTCTGGATTTTGACCTCCGTTCACAAACTGGGTTAAAGGTATTTGCTCTTTCCTAGAAGAGTTGTTTCCTTGTAAAGCTCCTTCTTATGATTCATCCTATATTGATTCACTTATATCACAAGTATGTAGTGAAGTAGGCACTGAGCCCAGAAGTTCTCAGGGTGATGACAACAGCTATTGCTTACCAAGCCCCTGCTGCACGCTAGGCTAGGTCCTTTGCCACCTTCTTTCTCATTATCACAGTAATGCTTTGAGGTAGCTATTCTCATGTCCCTGGTATAGGAACACACAGAGGAGCAGAGGAGGTCATTTGTCCAAGGTCATGGCCAGCAGTCAGCAGTGCTGCAGTTTGACCCCGGCCTGTGACCTGGTGTTCTTTCCCTGTCCTTCTCTAGCACCATGTACATCTTACCTCACTGTGCACCACGACAGCCACGCCTGGGCACCTGTTCCTTTTGACCTGCCCCCACCTGTAGTTGGCAGTGACCAGGGCCCCAAGCCTTCCCAGTGGTGCAAAAGCGCAGCGACTCCTCATTCAGGAGGACAGAATGACCCAGAGGAATGCACGCCCAGATAATCAGTTATCCATCTCCATTCACAAACTTTCCCCACCTCTCCAAAAGAGGCCTGGAAGAATGAGAACAGGACTTTCCGAAGAATTAGGGAACCGGAGCACACTGTCAGCACGAGTCTCCGGGGCCCAGGCCGGCCATTAGCCATCTGCACTGCGTTAAGCCTCCACTGTGACGTTGGGCGGATCCAGGATTTTCTTGTCGCCTCCTGGCAGGTGGTGGGCTAGGCATTTGGCACGGAGCTGTCCCCGTGTGGTGCGCTGGGCAGATGCTGGCTGTGAGGATGGGTCAGCCCGACCTTCAGGTGTGGCTCCACGGAAGCTCGTGGCATCGCGGTGCTTTCAGAAGCAAGAGTCCGCTCAGATGGGGCCGTCTGCAGGAGCAGCAGGAGCAGCAGGGGCTGGTGTTCCCCAGCACCCCCGGGGAGCTGACTTGGCTCTACGGCAATGCTCCCGTTAGGCTTGTGATGGAATGTCTGTCGCAGCTGGCAGTGCTTTAGAACAAGTAGCTGGGTGTGAGCTGGGGGCGAGGTACTGGGGCACAGAGACGCATGCGCCGTGGTTCCTGACCTCAGGCTTCCCAGGTTGGAGTCTGCAGATTTCTCTTCAGAGAGGCAGACAACAGCATCTGCTGATAAACACTGGATTTATTGCATGGCCGAGGTTCAGTCACTGCTGATGACTCTCCCCGGGGAGCAGACAGCATTCCTCCTTTTCCTCGGGGACACGGATGGTGCAGAGGAATGAGTGCAGGCTTGGGTCCTGGCTCTTAGAAATCCCCACACTCAGGAAATCTGGAGATTCTGACTGGACTCGTCAGGCAAGGCCCTGGCTTCGGCAGTTTTTAGTCTCCCTAGGTGATTCTGACATGACCACCTTTAGAAGCATCAGCACTGCCTGGGGAGTTTTCTAAACATCACAGATGCCCTGGACTCCCTCCAGACCTACCACGTGGGTGCCTTCGGTGAAATGGGACTTGAGCACCTGTCCCCCACCCCTGTCCTTAGGCATAGCTATGATGGACAGCCATGGCTTAGATTGACTTTTGTGCCTTACTCTGGCAAGCTACCTTTTTGAGGTTCAGTCCATTTTCTGTGAAAGGGACTGCCCTAGAGCTGGGCTAGAGCTGTTCAGTGGGACTGTGCCCATTATGTACTTGGCGCAGGTTCCTGAACATGGGCATTCAATAAACTGTCTTCCTACTGGTATTTTTAGCCTTTTTTTTTTAAAATTTGACTTATTTATTTGACACAGAGAGAGAGTGAGCATGAGCCCCGGAGGTAGGGGCAGAAGGAAAGGGAGAAGCAGACTCCCTGCTGAGTAGGGAGCCCAAGGCAGGACTTGATCCCAGGACCCTGGAATCATGACCTGAGCCGAAGGCAAGCGTGCTTAACTGACTGAGCCACCTATGTGCCCATGCTTTCATCTTTAAGTGGTCAAATGATGCTGGCTGATTGAAGCAATAGATTTGATTCACCTGAACATCTTCTCCTTGTTCTATATGTGGACTCTAAGTGGTGTGGGGCTCTTGTCTTCCTGCTCATCAAGCCAATCCAAAATTGTAAATGTTCTATTTTGAAAGGAAATTTGGGTCTCTTCAGTTCTTCATGAGCTTTTTGGGGGTCTTTGGTCTCACCTGTTTGCCTAGGAAACTCAGGTCAATGTTTCTTCTGTGTCAGACGTGGCTCTCAGATGGAGACCCGTCTGGCTCCTCTAGGGACTCACAGCTAGAGATGGACCAACCCCCAACACACAATGGTGCTGCTTATCATGCAAGGCTGCTATGAGCCTGTATGGGGAGCACATAGCAAGGACTTACCTTTCCCCTCTTTGAGCAAATTTTTCAACCGCAAACCTGCAAAGTGTCTTGAAAAAATGATGGAGCGATTCCCAATGCCTCAAAATCAGATGTTGGCCCTCCCCACTGTTTCCAAATCAAGACATCTGTATCATGTTCCAGAGAATCCCAGCTGACACATGCAAACTACTTTGTGTTCTGAATATGAGGGGAATCCCAGTATGGGAGAGACACTGGGTCTGATGGGTGGGTGCTGCTGATGGTCTTTGCTTTCTTCTGGACAGGCCAGCAAAAAAAAAAAAAAAATAGTAGTAGGGGATAAATGTGCACCTGGAAAGGTGTTCTGAAGGTAAGTCTATTGACTAGGCAGGCCAGAGAGACAGAGGTACTTGCTTTTTAGATAATTAATGAATCTCTATTCTCCAGCTATTGACTGAGTGTACAGCATCGCTGGTCATGGATGGAGAAACATCTACTTTGTCTGTACCTGGGCTGAGGAACACCATTGCAGATCCTTCTTTTTCTACACTCAGTGTTCTGAATACAAATATTTGAATAAGAATTACACTGGTGCTGAGAATATTCATTGAAAATGTATTTTTCAGAGTAAACTCTATTATCCAATTTAATTTCTTGGTCAATTTTCTATGAAGCGCAGTTAAACTACCTCCAATTGTTTCCACTTTTATTTCTCTGAAATTATTTTTTTATCAAAATCAATTCTTTTCATATAATTTTTTTTGCTCTGGAGATTTAATTTGTTGGGCAGCTTTGTTATTAATAAGAAATCTTACTGATGGTGGTTTCTGCCATTGTGGGTTTTCTTTTGTCATTGTTAATTCCAAGAAGTCCAATTTTCTGGGTCAAATTTTGCCATGTGCAGTGTTAGCCCCTGCCAGCTTTATTTTGAGTTGATTATTTCTACCACTATTTCTTGCTATAAGTTGGATAAGAGACTCACTATATTCATTCCTTCATGAATCCAAGAGGCAATAAGAGCAAGTCCAAGTGTGCCCTACTGTCCAGGAGCCTCTATTATTGACTAACCCATATTTTCCACATATTTCTATCCCTCTGCATTTTATGAACTAATGTGTCCACACTGCTCTTAGACCAACCAGTGGATGATGGGGCCCAAACAACAGATTTTAAAGCCATCTTTGCATATTGATGAGCCAGCCCCGTTTAACTGGGTGACATCACTTGATCCTGGGAGAGAGACTTGGGCCTCTGGCCCTTCCCAGAGGTCCACTGCTATGGATTTATTCAGACACCGCTGCCTAGGTGAGGACTGGAACGAGAGCCCTCTGGGCTTCTTCCAACAGGAAGTAACATGATTTATTTAATGAGCTATTAGGAAGCAGAGATAAATATATGCACCAGAACTCCATTCAGAGAGCACTGTGTTCATTTGGAAGAATTATTTGGAAAAGTCTCTTGTAATAGACAGCATGGACTCATTTTCAACTACCAGAATGTAGTGACCGAATGGACAAGAAAAAATAATGCAGGAGACCAGGACAAGAAATCCTGGATAGAAGATAGAAGGAAGAGAATTGATGGAACCTGTCCCAGTCAGCTCAGGCCGCCATAACAAAATACTATAGATTGGTGGCTCAAACAACACACATTTCCTTTCTCACAGTCTGGAGGTGGCAATTCCAAGGCCAAGGTGCTGGTAAATCCAGTTTCTGATGAGGGTCTACCTCCTGGCTTGTAGGCAGCCACCATCTCTCAAGTGGCCACAAGTCCTCTTGGTGTGTGCGGTGGGACAGGGAGAGAAAGAGTGCTCTCTAGTGTCTCTTCTTGTATTGTATTGTATTTTGTTTTGTTTTATTTTATTTTATTGATTTAAATTTAATTAGCCAACATATCTTTAGGGGGATGGGTATTAAGGAGGGCATGGATTGCATGGAGCACTGGGTGTTATGTGCAAACAATGAATCATGGAACACTACATCAAAAACTAATGATGTACTGTATAGTGACTAACATAACACAATTAAAAAAATTAATTAGCCAACATATAGTACATCATTAGTTTTAGATGTAGTGGTCAATGATTCATCAGTTGCATGTAACACCCAGTGTTCATCACATCACGTGCCCTCTTTAATGTCTATCACCCAGTTACGCCATCCTCCCTCTACCTCCCTGGGGTGTTTCTTCTTATAAGGACACTAATCCTATCAGATTAGGGCCCCACCCTTACAACCTTATTTAACCTGTAGAAACCCGATCTCCAAATACAACTACACCAGAGGTTAGGACTTCAACATGCTAACTTTGGGGGGGGGCAGTACACAAATATTCAGTCCATAACACAGCCTGGGGTGGGGTGGGTTTTATCAGTTCTATATGGGAATTCCTTCCTGAATCCCGGATCTTTGATAAAGTTGACTAAGCTCACCCAAGCTAGGGGTTGAGCTTTCCATGGACATTAGTGAAGGAGCTCATTGGCAGTCTTCTTGGGAATTGGTGGAAATTATAGGGAGGGCTTTGAATTTCTATAAACCATAGAATCAGGGACCCAGGATAATTTTAATTAGTTTTCCGAGCAGTTATAAAGTCTATATTGACATTATAAAACATATATATGCATACAGGTGTAATGTATATCTACCATTTAACTATTTATTTATACCTCTGCTCATCAAAAGACTTGAAAAATTAGAGAGTCATTTGATGAGGAAATCAGGCAAGAGGGATAGTCAGGGTAGAAAAGTAAATAAGTATCCATATGGTCAGCATGTAAAAATGCACAGGGCAATACAGGATTTCAAATTTTGTGAACATTGGTGTTAATCTTTTTGGTAGCCAGGGTGAGCCGATAAAGAGCTAAAACCCTTCACAAATCTCTGACATATGCATTATACACAAATGACCATTGATCTTAATTTGTCTTTTATTCCCCATTGTATCTGATGAGAGTGGCCAACTTTGGCAGCAAAGGGGAATATCTAAAACTGAGGAATATGCATTAACCCTTTAACAACACTTCTAGATTTTAGATGACATCCCCAGATGTAGCCTTTAACCACAGGAGACATTCTAGAAATGGACACCTCACGGAGAACCCTCACTAATCTGGATGAATTCACCCAGCATTTGTTGACATCTGCTTTGTACCAGACCATGTGCCCATGACACTGTAGCCTGTGTCATTGTGTTTCCTGCATTAACATAGTCAGGAGTGGACTCAGGCCATCTTATCTTTTCCTTTTTCATGTTTTGACATAAACATTTGCTGGGGCTGCTGTGTGCCAGGTATTGTTCTGGATGCTAGAGGTCCAGAAGGACCAGGTCCCCGAACCCCGAGCTTACAGTGGGTAGACACACCAGTGCTCTGAGATGTCAGCTGTGGGGAATGGCCTGTGAGGGGTTGGATGGTGGGAGTCCAGGACCTGAGTGCACCTCACCCTGACTCGTGGAGCTTTCCCTCTTTAGAAGAGAATAGCTTTCTCCTTCAGGCCTCCAGTTCCTTCCCAGTGTAGCCACGAGGGGTAAACCCCACCCCTGGGTCATGTTTATGTTTTAAGCCATCTTAGGACGGGCTGGATGGGCTTTCTCCCTCCAACTTGCTTGCCAGATATGGGCTCAACGATTCCTCCTGGGGGTGGCTGCAGAAGGAAGAAGACCCAGGTCGGGTTCTGGCTTCTGAGACATATAGATTACTGAAGGACACCGATACTCTAAAGTAGGTTTGAGGAGGTGCAGTTCCGGGGCGGCCACCACAGGCCAAGGTCCTACATCTAGGATCTGCCCCATTCCTCACCCGATCCACAACTTTGAGCATCTTGTACACTGACAGCTGAACGAATGGCCCATTTTCTTCCTGAGGAAGGTTAAATTGAGAGCTAAGGATCCGATGCACTAAGATAATCATTCTCTCCTGCCCAAATGCTTTTTTCTTTTCCCCTCTATTCCTCTCACTTCACTTTCCTTTCCTTTCTCTTTTTTCTTTTTCCTTCTTTCCCTTCCTTCCTTCTCCTCTCCCCTGCCCTCCTTTTTCTTTCTTTCTCTTTCTTTCTTTCCTTCCTTCCTCCCTCCATCTCCCCCTCCCTCTCTCCCTCCCTCCCTCCCTCCCTCCTTCCTTCCTTCCTTCCTTCCTTCCTTCCTTCTTCCCTCCTTCCTCTCATGACTGGATCCAACCTCACCCCTCCCTGGGACGACAGATGATGGGAGTGATTATGTGACACTCACTGCTTACCAGTATACCACACTTACACACCTTATGGGGCCTCATGAATTCCTTAGGAGATAGGTGTCTCTTATCTCCTTTACAAGGAGGGGAAACTGAGGCATAGGTAAGTGGCAGGCAGGCTGAGATTTGTGTAGTCTGACTCCAGAGTCAGTCCTCTTCCCCAAGACACCGTGCTGCCTCTCAGATAGCTCAGGCATGGGATGGCCTCTATTGTCAGCTGATGGACCAATGGAGACCTCACTGCATGGTTTCTGGTCACTTTCACCAGCCCAGGACTTACAATTTCCATCAGGTGTGGATTGATGAAAAGACCAGCTAAGATAGTTTACCTGGGACCAACATGGATGCAGTGAGATTCTTGTTGGCCAGTTGGGCATTTTACAGGTTGGCTGATCAAAACACTCACAGCCTTGAGTGTCTGAGTGGATACATTTGTTAAAACTCACAGAACTATGTGAAAAATGGATGTCTTTTATTGGGTATTAATTATATACTCAATGAAGTTGGTTTAAAAGGTAGAGAAGTAAAAATGTACCCCAAACCCTAAGCCCTCTCCCTGCGCTACTCAGGCTGCCTGTCCCCACACCCTGGTGCCCCTTTGCCTCTATTGATGGATGCTGCTCCGTGTCCCATGACCTTCCACGATAATTGGAAGCTGCTGTGTGATGGCTGAGGGAGAGTTATGTGTGTTTAGAGATGACAGCAGAGCTGGAGTCCCTTTGACAAACTCAGACCCAGTCTATTTTATTACCTAGAGCTGTCTCTGCTGACAACTGAGTGGCCACCAAGGCCAGCTCAGACCCTGCGGGAGGGAGGCTGCCAGTGGAGCCAGACAGAAGACTGCGGGGCTCCCAGGACTGGAGCTGCAGGTTTTACAGAGACTTCACTTTTCCAGGAGAATGCCTCCTGTTCTACTTGCCATCTGAAACATGAAGAGATCATGCTTGGGACCTTGTTTTCAAATATTTGGATGCGGAGGACTTATCTGAGACCTGAAGACACCAGATTTTCACATGGCAAAGCATGAACTTTGGGTAGCCAAGATTTGGCATCATCAGGTACAGAAGCAAAATCTTGGGCAAGTCACTTAATTTTTCTGAGCCTCAGTTTCCTCATCTGTGAAATGGGCGTGGTAAGTCCTGGCTCATGAAAGGGGCTTGGTTTGGGCAACTCTCCATGTTACTTATTTTTCCTCCTCCTCTGTGATGCATCTTCTCTCTTCCATCTCCTCCCCTGATGATCTCAACCACATGAGGTTATATCGTTCTAGCCCCCTCTGTTGTTGAGTCAAGTGTTTTCCTCAACTGAAATGTAAACTTCCTGTTGGCAAGGACCAACTTTTATACTTACTACCTTCTTATCATACTCCCCTTGTCACCACATCATTAGCTGGTTGCATATTTCCCATAGTGCTTACCACTACCTGAAATGATCTCTTTCTTTATTGTTTACTCATTTATCACTTGTCTCTCCCACTAGATTTTAACCTTTTGGTGGAATTTTACTGACCTACCCCCTAGAATCTAGAATGGTGGGTGCAGGAGAAATCAGGTAAATATTCTGTAAATATTCTGTAAATATTAGGGAATGGATGAGTACACCTCTTCAGCATGTCCCCACTCCCCCAAGCACCTGAGCATCCCTTGGGATCAGCACATGCTTTCTGGACTGTCAGGTCATTGATTGAATTATATACGGGGCCAGCCCCTGTCCAAAGATGGTCAGGGATGGGATTAGGAAGGTCCCCAGGTATCTGGTCTGAATAGGGCACAAGGGACATGGCTGATTTTATGGGCCCACTTGTGGTTGCTGATAGTAGTAATATCAATAGAATTGGCTTCAGCTAGAAAGAACACCATCTATCACTGGGGTCTCTCTTGTCAATCTGTTCTGAAAACCGATTTTTATGAAAGAGCCTTGTAACAAGAATGCCAGGTTTGTGAAATGGAAGACAAAGATAAAGATGGAGGGATGCTTTTGAAGCCTCCAGGTAATTTTTTTTTTATTTAGGAAGTAAATTCTAAAGGGGGAACTGGCTGGTTTTGTCCCCCCTCAATTTCAAATAAGATATATATTATTTCCTTAATAGGAGTCTAGGTTATGCCATCAATTTCCTTTTAAGCAGAAATCCATTTTATGGGAATGACATTTGTCCCAACCTATGTGCTAAGAATAGGTTATTGGTACAATGTCATTGAAGGTCAAAATGACCGATGTGTAATTCTTCCTTCAGGGCTCTGTGTTGTTCCTGCTTCCTGTAACAAAGGTGGAATATTCTGGAATCAATGAGCTTGACTCTGGAGCATCTCCTTCTCAAGGAATGCAGGACTTCCACTGTCTGATGTCCAATCCTGTCAGTTCACAGGCTTGAAACTTGATTGAAACTTACCTGAGATCACCTAGGCTGTAAGTGGCAGGGTAGTCTGACACCAGACAGACAAGGGACCCCTGCAAGCCACCAGTATATTATGTAGTACTGCCTCTCAGGGACCACCCTCTCTTGGACCCAGGCTGGACTGTCTCAGACTAGGAGGTCCCTTCCACAGAAGCTGCCATTTATCTGCACATTGCTTCTAAGGGAAATCACGTGAGATCCAACAGGTCTCAGAAGATCCTAGGATGTGGTTCCTGATTCCACTTGACCATGTAGGTGGGGTGGCCACAGGAGCAGATGAACCCACTGAATAGAACCTGGCACCCACAGATAGGGCTCTGTAAGTTGTAGGGGAGAGCTGTAGGTTTCCTGGAGGAGGCAGACTAATGGATTTCAAAGGATGGTGGGACTTCATTGTCTAAGAGGAGGGTATGAGTATTCCACCTTTGGGAACCATGAACCCAGGTGGAGGCAGGTGTGCACACGGTGTGGTGATGGATGAAGGGTGAAGAAGAGAGAGCAGTGGTCTGCAAAGAATAAGGAGGGCTGTTTAAAAAGGTGGCCTGGGAAACTGAAACCTAGTTCCCAAGGTTAAACTGCTTTCAGTGGTGGAGTTGGAGGCATCTAGCTTAACCACGGTGCATGCTGGTCAATGGGTAGAGATGTGATTCAGAGAAGGGAAGGCTCTGCGTTCACATTTGGGGTCCTTGTCCCGTTTCCCAGGCAACTTTCCTCCAGCTGGTCCCTGTGCTCTTCTTGGCACCCTGGGACATCCAGGCTTATACTGTCTGGTAGGGGGGTGGTTCACGAGCGATAACCAGTACCGGAGTGTCTGTGAGGAGAGCCCATGGCACCGACACATCAGGGAGGCTTCGGTTATATCTCGCTGCTCTTGTCCAGATCCCATTTCTTCCACAAGGGGCCTCCTCCGGACTTCTTTGAACTTGCTGTTGCTGCCAATGGGGAAACAGTCACATTCAGACATTGAGGTAAAAACAAATTTTTTAGCTTTGCCCTGTTGGGTTAGAAAGAAAAAGAGAGAGAGAAAGAAAGAAAGAAAGAAAGAAAGAAAGAAAGAAAGAAAGAAAGAAAGAAAGGTAGAAGGGAGGGACGGAGGGAGGGAGGGAGGAAAGACAAGAGGATTCCCTCGCTCTCAGGAAGGGTCAAGGTCTCGCAGGTCATGGAATGGGAAAACAGATCATCAGGGCGCCTGGGTGGCTCAGTGGGTTAAAGCCTCTGCTTTCGGCTCAGGTCATGATCTCAGGGTCCTGGGATCGAGGCCCACATCGGGCTCCCTGCTCGGCGGGGAGCCTGCTTCCCCCCCTCTCCCCTGCCTGCCTCTCTGCCTCCTTGTGATCTCTCTCCCTCTGTGAAATAAATAAATAAAATCTTAAAAAAAAAAAAAGAAAACAGATCATCAAGAGCCGGCCCCATTGCCTCCACCTCTTATCCCTCCTCTCCTTTTGGCAATCAAGACATTCTTTTTAATGGTTTTGCTTTTGAATGCTTTTTTCTCTACAGCTAAAAACAGTGTATGCTGAAAAACAAGAAAAAAAAAAGGCATATCCTGGAAAACTGCATGACTTGGTGCTGCAAAAACCTGTGTTTAGTGAGTCGCTGGAACTCCTGTGGTCCAGGGCCACAGTAATCATTATAATTTCCCTCAGGAGAAACATGTTAGGAACTGGATTTAAGAGAGATCTAAGCATTCTTTCTCTGGTGTCACTGGTAATAATACTATCGAGACACTAACATGCTAGGCATTGTGTAAACATTTTAGTCCTTATAATTTATGAGCTGTTACCATCCTTACTTTGCAAAATAGATTATTGAGGCTCAGAGAGAGGGAGTAAAATGCTCAAGGTCACCCTGGTGGGAAATGCCAGCTGACATTCAAACCCAGGTTCACCTGGCTCCAAGGCCATGAGTTTTGCCATTATGCTGCCAGTCATGGTCAAGTGGAATGACCACTGCCTTTGGCAAGGAAGAATTCCCAGTCTCTCTCCAACCTGGTGATTCTTAAGGAACCTGATATCAATACCAATTAATTAATAAAGTCACCAATCTCCTTCAGAAAACCCACTGATCAAGAGTGATAACCTTATAAGTGACACATTTTTATTTAATTACAAAAGCTCTGGAGATGGAATCTAATTTCATGCTACATCTCCTTGGCTTACTTATTACTTTAAAGCAACTGTATCACTGAAAGTATGTAAAAGAGAAATTGCTTCAGGGGCTATAAAAATACTTAGATGTTTGCATCTAAATAAACTGGCTGTGCCATTAAAGGGCAGAAAAATAAATATTATTAAGCAATCTGTAATTAAAGTATTGATTCTTTCAGCACGAATAAAGAGCAAAAAAAGAGTATTGATTAGTGATTAATATAATCTAAAATTAGGCTAGGAAGACACTAAGGGAAGCACTCAGACCAGCATTGAACAGTGTATTGTTTTCCAATCAGAAGGTTTCTATTTGAGGAAGAACGATAAAACGACAAGTTAATGTTTCTACTCAACTGAAGGCTGAAATTATTTTTTTGGAGAGTTCAGGACTTTTTTCCTTCCTTCCCCCTCCTTCCTTCCTTCCTCCGTCCCTCCCTCCCTCCCTTCCTTCCTTCCTTCTTTCTTCCCTTCCTTCCCTTCCTCCTTCACTCCTTCCTTCCCCCTTTCCTTCCTTCCTCCCTTCCTTCCCTTTCCCCTCCTCCTTCTTGGCATTTCTAAGAGTTTCTGGAGCTGTAGGAGCAGTAGGGGCAGGAGCACATGGCTACTTTGTGTTGGAGCAGCTGGAGGGGTCATGAGGCAGTTGGCCTACAGCATCAGGCTCTGAGCTCCTTCCACCACTGGCCAAGAAAGTAGTCCCTCCATGGTGCAGCCTGTCAAATCTTGCATCTGCATCTTCCCTGATGAGGGAAATTTCTTTCACAGAGAACAAAACATTTCATTCCGTCATGAGAATTCTTCAGAGTGTGTGAGTGGCCATAGCAGTGACTCCTAGCAGGTAATTTCTTGTTTTCCTCCTGGGAGGTGGGCGGTCAGGGTGAGGAGGGTGGGAAGCCTTGGAGGGACAGAAGAGGAGGCAGTGAGTTGCAGGAGAAGGGCAGGATTTTAATCCCAGATCTGCCCCTTAACAGCCAGATGCTCTGGGTAAGCACCAGCCTTTCATGGCTATGAGTTCCTCACTGAAAAATCAGAACCAGAATTCCTCCCTCTGCAGGTTCTTGTGAGCATTCTATGGTACTTCCCCCAGCACCCAAGGAAGATGGGAAGACCAGTTGTTCCCTCAGTATCAATATCCTCTGTCTCCTGTAGACAGGCTGGCTTCCTGGTCTGTGCCATGCGCAGTCGCTCAGAGCGCTGTGTTCATGCAGCTCTATGCTGATGCTCTCTTGAAAATTTGGAGCCCTGCTTTTGGGTCTTGTGCTGAGCCCCGCTAACTGTGTAGCAAGTTCTGCCTATAAACATCCTTCTTCCTTATCACAGTGCTGGCAGAGTCTTGTCTGTCCTTATCAGGAATCTGTGTACTGGGAATTCTTTAATTCCTTTGAGGACGTCTGGCTGAACTCTTGGTCTGTTGGCCTTCAACACTGTCATGTCTACATTCAAATTGGTGTGAATGAATTCAGCGGTGTAAACCAAATGGCCATACCACCTGAACCAATTGAACTCCAAAAAACAAACTATTTTCTTTTACCTGTTATGGTAGTTGTCCAAGGGGCTTCACTGGGTTTTTCATGTTCCCACTGGTTGTGTTGAGAACAGAATGTCATGCTTATGTGGAATTCACATGGCACAAATATTTAACTGATGGTAGGAACAAGGATTTCATACCTTGCAGGTTATGCAGTCCATTTGAAAACTCTCAACTTGATGTCGTGGAAAGATGCTTACATAATCAGAAAGAAAAATAAATTAAAAAACCTTGTCAAAAGTGGAGCCGAGTGGGGGTGGCTGCATTGAGGGCAATCTGCGTCTTTAGTGTGTTGATGCAACTGGGGACAGTCAGTGTTTCCAGTAGACTCAAGCATTGACCACACATGTTAGGGAGCTGGGGAGAGTTCCTAGATGGCACTAGTGGGGGAGGGACCTTCCAGTAGAATGAGGCCTGAGGTATCTCCCAGAACCGCAGAGAGATGCAATCTCCCATTAAGGGAGCGCGGGGTATGAGATTTCTCTGAGCGACATGAATCTCTGAAGAATTCATGCACCATCCCTGTGGGAGAGTCATCTCTGAGCCTGTGGCAAGCCCAGGGAGCTCTGATGATAGGCCATCGAGAGAGGATGAGTCAAGTGAGAACTTCCCTGTCCCCTATGTCTCCTTCCTTCCCCAAGCTCTGACACTGATATGGTTAGCTGTCTTGGAAATCAAGGCAGATGGAATCATACCAGGGAAGGATGGAGAACCAGGGAAGCATCCCCCCAACTCCTCATCCTCCTTTGCCACCCCTAGCTACCAGCCAGCAACATGCCTGAGCTGGAAGAAAGGAGTTCCATTTTAATTAAGAATGAAACTGTTGAATATTACAGGGAGCTGGACATATTTATTATTGAACTGAAAATATATTTGTGACTTAAAGTCACTGGGGACTCTGTGTGCCCACAGAGCACATTGTGGTACATTGGGGAATGCCAGTGGGGCATATGGGTAGAGACTCTTTCAGGGGGTTTGAGTAAGTGGGGGGCAGGAGGAAGCAGGCTTGTGATCACATCCCAGAATCCCGCTTCATCAGTGAACTGGTCACACAAACAGGCCTTCAGAGCTCCCCATGTGTCAGAAGTTAGGTTGAGGATGTCACGTGCCTCTTGGTAATCTCCTCAAAACAAACCTGTGAGGCACACAATCAGTCAACCCATACTTACTGGATCTACTTAGATACAAGGCCCTTAACCTGACCAAACTGTAAGGCTCAGTCTGCTCCAACCTTTAAACACAGCTTTCTTGTTGGATGCCACCACCCTACAAACAGAACGCACAAACTTCTCTGGAAGTCTTTGCGATTGGAATGTCCTTATTTTGTGGCTTCTTTCATAAAACACAAGGTGGATGGCTGAGGGTCCTCAGGGATGCCTGGCTTCTTTGCCATGAGGCTCAGCTGGGTTCAGGGCCACTGGAGCAATCAGTTTGCATGGCAGGGGCCGTGCTTTCTGTCTCTTTCTATTAAGTCCAGATTTAACTGGCAGGATCAAGCTGGAGCCTTTCTGCCCATCAGAACAGGCGGCATGCCATCCTAGCAGGTGGGCACCGTGGGGTGTTTGCCAGGAAAGCATGAGGTCCAAGGAGTAGGGTTTAGACACCTGTCACTGAGCATCAGCACGACCCCTAGGGCTAAGCCCTCCCATGTGATGGTGGGGGCTGAGCGGTGAAGCCCTGTGGCCCTGAGGCATTACCAGTCCCCACCCTCCATCTTCTCCCCAGGCAGCTGTTGCTTCTTGCTCCCAGTGACACTTCCTGGTTGGAATTTTTTTTTTCCCTCTTTACTCAGTGAGAAAATGTTATCCATGCACATCTCCTCTTAACGGGGCTTCCAGGACCAAACACTGGCAAGTCACTATCTCTTCCCTTCATGGCCGAGTAATCATGGCCTTGTTTCTGTGAAAAATCTCTCCCACCCCACACTTTTGCTGGGCCTGTTCTCAGATATACATCCTCAAATGAGCTCCATCATGATCGGTGGGTGAGTTCGGCTCAGTTTGGGCCAAAGCATTTACTTTCCTCAATATCAGGAACTCTGTCTTTGCTGCACATGTTTGAAGCCATTAATATAATATTCTTGGTACTGAGGCATATTATCCAGTACCCCATTTACGGGGCCCCCCTGACAATTGCTCTCACAGAGATGAGGTTCGTGTTACTTGTCAAGGGGCTGTCCCAGACATTTTCCGTTTCTTGCTCAGCATCCAGTATAAGATCTGGGAGGGGCATTCCTTTTGACCCAAGAATCTGAAAAGCAAAAAAACAAGAAACAACCAAACACTTTGCTTTATTTTATCTTCAAGTAGCTGCTAAGTTTTTCTCTCATGAAAATGTAAATTGAATATATATTTTTTAAAAGATTTTATTTATTTACTTAGAGAGAGAGAGAACATGAGTGGGGGAGAGGGGCAGGGGAAGAGGGAGAAGCAAATTCTCTGCTGAGCAGGGACCCCAATGGGGGACTCAATCCCAGGACCCTGGGATCATGACCTGAGCCAAAGGCAGATGCTTAACCAACGGAGCCACCCAGGCACCCCTATAAATTGAATAATTCACATATTATTTCTTCTTGCTTTGACTGCCAGGAAGTTCAGCCCCAAATTGCAGGCAACTTTTAAGTACAGCACAACAAACACTCTTTCCCTTGGTACTGTTATTCTGTTCTATCAATTTTCTGATTCTGATTTTTTAAAAAATTGTATTTTATGCTAGTCTACTGAGTTTGTATATACAGTAAGTTGCCACAAGTCCTTTATGGAAATGGTGGGGGGAAATATATAAGTATAAATAGTAGGACGTAAAGATGGATCTCTTTCAATTTCTGCTTCTTTTTGAAACAACGCATTCTGCAAAGAACACCTTGCAAAAATTTTAAAGTAGTTGGTGAAGAGCTGGCTGCTTGGTTCTTGAACTCTGCCTCCAAATTAAGGATGTGAAAATGTCCAGGGAGACATGGCAGAAGTGAGAAGGTTGGGGAAAGGTATGTCTCTGCAGACAGTTCCACCTCTCTTTGCCCCCATTTGGCAAGTAGCTGTTCTCTCCCATGTCAGGTCAAGTCAGGAGAGGGGCTCAGTAGGAGGACACTTGGCGAGTCTGACCTATGTCCTCTGCAGCAGGGGGTGCTGTGACTTCCTCCTTGTCTCTGTGGACATGGCCGCTGGTCAAATGTCAGCTGCTACATGGGATCTAAAGAGGGTGGCAGCAGTCAGGCAATCTTGCCTTCCAGAATATTCAGCATATAGGTTGTGAGATTGTTTCTCATAAATGAGGAGAAAGTGGGCTTCCTGAACGCAGGGCTGGCCCAGAGCCATTTTATATCCTGCCCCAAAGGACCCCCTGAGGGAGTGGTGGATCCCACTAGCGAGAGTCAGTGAGGGGGGTCCGCAGACATCCAGAAACCAGGGCAGGCTTGGCCAGGTTAAGGACAAGATATTGGCAAGGCCATAGGACCTGTGAACAAAGAAGTCATGAAAGCCCTCTTGAGAGGGGAGGCAGCTCTAAAGTTTGACGGGCCAGAGGGCAAAGCCATTCTGTGACAACACAGCAGCACATCCTTCCTGTCCTCCTTCCCTCTTTTTCCTCTCCACTGTGAGGGCAAGGAGGGGGCTCCCAACCTGGTTCCACTGGGCGAGCAGCAAGGGCTTTCAAGGAGGGTCAGAAAAGATGGCCTCCTTCACTCACTCCCCACCCACACCACATCCTTTCTGGGACCCAGGAAGAGTTAACATTCACCCAGGTTCCAAATTATACTTCTTATATGGGACTGGGCATTCCTGGAACATTTTGTCACCAAAGAGAGCCCAGAAAATTCTTTAGACAGCCTATACTTTTAGTCCAGGGGCAGGGAAGGGACTCCCCAAGTGCATGAATTTGACAAGAAGCAGTAGGAGGCAAAAGCAACATTTGGTTTTTGATGTTATCTCAGGAGGCCTATGTGATCAGTGTGCTGATTTTATAGATGACTCCCACCCCCATGTTTGCTATATAAAATCTGGGTCAGGAATTGTGCCAGGCCAGTCTTCCTGGCCTCACATCAGTGAACTTGCTTTTAGAGTTTGTGACATCAAGGCTCAGCCTTAGGCAAAAAGTACTCTTTGATTCCTTCCTGCCTTGCCTCTCCTGACCCTTCCAATTTCCTCTCTCACCTTTCCTTTCCTCTCTCTGGGCATCTCCATGGTGGTGAAGGCAGCTGGAGGCCCTGACTGTCTGGGCCACGCTCACCTTCTCTGGGTAACGGCTGGTCCAGCTAACACTAAGTCTCAGGGCTGGGGCAGATACTCACAAGGGGCCAAAGCCAACTTATTCATTCCACCATCGTGCCACAGGTTCTGGTCACTGTCCCTTCGTCTCACCAGCCAGCAGGTTTTGGGATATCATCTGTCATCCCCGCCTGAAGGACAGGACTTGTGGGACAGCCTTGACTTCAGTTGACTCCTAGGTACACATGCTCAGGGGCACCACGTGGACTGAGCCTGTGGAGAGCTGCCACCACAGGGAGGGTCACTCAGAGGCGTGGTTCAGCTCCTGGCTTGGGTGCCCTTTCTGCATGGCCCTGCTGTGCCCAGTGCCTCAGCCAAGAAGTGGACGTGAGATGCTTCTGGCATACGGGTTGGATTCAGCTCCCTCTGACCCTGACTTCATTATGCTTCTGAGATCCCCCCATCAAGATGGTCAGTGTGACATTTGTCTGTGAGTGCCCCACCTCTTGTTCTGGATTCTTCTATGCCTTTTAGCAGTTTCTCCCACACCCAGCTCATGTCCCAGTGTTGCTACATCTCATCCAGCTGAGAAAAGACAGCTCTGGCAAACCCAACCCCACAAAAGTCCCCAACAAAACTGAACCACGTGTGGCTTCTCAATATGCTCTGCGGTCTTCCCATGTGAGCACAACACCCAGTGCTTCCTTCCTCCGAGGGGCTTCTCACCTTGTTGCCTGGCCAGGTTCTGGCATTCTAACAATACTCTAGTTGGTTGTCATTCTACCTTGAAGCTCCTCCCTCACTAGGGGCTGTCCACTCTGTACTCTGCACAGTATGAATCATTGTGCATATTGCACTTTTTTTAAAGATTTTATTTATTTATTTGAGAGAGTATGAACAGAGGGGGAGGGGCAGAGAGAGAGGGAGAAGCAGACTCCCCTCTGAGCAGGGAGCCTGATGCCAGGCTTGATCCCAGGACCCTGACATCATGACCTGAGCCAAAGGCAGATGCTTGACTGACTGAGCCACCCAGGCTGCCCAATATTATGCTGGTTTTTAACCACTGATGTGCCTGCCTGTCCCCATTTGAATGCCAGCTTCGCAAGAGAGGCACATTTCTTACTCATTTCATCCCCTAGCACAGGACAGGCACTGGTACCTATTTTCTACTCTAAGCTTGGGTGATAGGGAACTCCCTGTAGGCTTCCTAAGATTATTTCATTTTAAGAAGGGCAGAGAAAGACAATGCTGAATCTGGAGGAATGTGTTACTAAGGTCTGGATTTTGGCATCTTCAGGGGACATATTTTTGAGAGGTGTGGGGAATTCCTGGTGCTTTTCTAATTATATAGCTTAGGACAATATATAAAGAGGTCTTTGTCTATTGTATGATTGAAAATTAGGATACTCAGTCCTATCTTCTCTAGGAAAAAAATTCGTACAAGCTGGTATCCATCCTATTAGGATTTATAAGCAAAATATACTTTTGCTCAAGGAAAAAACTGAAGAGGAGCTGGTTTTCTAATACTTTACACATTATTGGAGGTAAACTCACTCAGGAAATTTGGCGGTGGAAGTGTTCTTAGGGACACTGTCTCTATAAATAGGAACTCTCTGGGAATTCTTCTAGAAAGTGCAAGGACAGACTTCAAATCATTGTGAAATGGCTGAGGTGACATCACCAGATTAATGGAAGGATTTTCACGATCACGTCCCAATTGCGAATGGTACGTTAATATCTTATTCTGAGAATGGGCCGCTCTTCTGTTTCACACAATGATTTTCCATTTTGGGCGAAGTGTATATATTGGGGAGAGAAAAATCGAGAACTGTCTGACTGCTAGAAAGTGACCAGCATTTGGTGTGACTCACAAGGTGCACGTGACTGTTGCTACCCAGCAAGAGCTGAGAAGGATGTATTGATTGGTTCTATTTCAAGACGGCTTCCGTAAACTTGAAATAAGCCACCTCCTAACAGAGTTATTGATGCTGTGATAGTTTTCCCCCACCTCAGATGGTGTGTTTGGTTATGTGAGTGCCCAAAGAAATGCGACAGGAGAACGACAGAGGAAGGGAAATATTGTTAGGAAATGCCCATCACGATGAAGAGAGGAAGCTTGAAATTCAGCGCAGTGTGATGGAGGAAGGTGGGCCGGGGCTGGAGGAGGGGAAGAGGGCAGGCCCGGATTCCATTTTGCTCTGTCTCAACTTATTTGCAATTTCCTTCCTTGCCTTCTGTGCTCCCTCAGCATACCTGGGCAAAGAGACTCGAGCCTGCCTTCACATAGGGCCTCCCAGGATCCCAGCCCTGGGGGTGTGGGGGTGTGGGGGTGTGGG
>LNAC01001122.1:98571-161392 GCA_002007465.1 Ailurus styani
GGGGGTGTGGGGGTGTGGGGAGGGGGGGGGCTGTCTTGTTGCCATAGGAACAATGACCTGACCTGAATCCTGTAGTTCCTCTTGTGTGTCCTCAGTAAGCTTCCCTGTAGCCACACTTCCCAGATGCTGGGGAGCCCAGATCCTTGAATGGCGCACTCAGGAATCCTGTTCCTTCCCCAACCCAGAAAGCATTCACTCCAGCTGAATAAAGTCATTAGATGGGTCGCTTCATTGTTTGAGCCAAGTGGATAATTCTCTAGCCCTGAAAGAACAACCGCTTTGGGTTTATGTTCTATTTCACACAACGTGCAGGGTTTATAAGTTAGAGTGTTAATTAAAATTTTATTACTTGATATAAATCGATGTTTCTAAGTGCCTTCTATAAATGTAAGGCAGCCTTTGGAAAAAAAAATTTTTTTTTCCACACCAGCCTAGAAGCTGCCCTGCTTGGCATCTAGAGGCATCGGACCACTGCTAAGTTGAAATTTCCTTTTGAGGGGATTGTATGAGTCACATCCTGATATTTGACTGGCAGCTTCTCTCCTGAGAAAAGCCCGGGCAGCCAGTGTAAGGATCGATTAGCAGGCCTGGGGTTTTGAGCCTGTCTCTCTCCTGCCGAAATAGCTACCTATGTCTAAGGGAATCAGTGGTTAGAAATGTTGCAGTGGCCTGAGCAGCACCTGTCTGGCAGGGCACCCCTCAGGGGCTGTGCAGCTGTCCCCAACTCTCCCTTTTGGGGGAAGACTGCCGTCTCCATCCTCAGGGACACCTGGCCCAATTCTTCCATTGGATGCATGCGGTTTCCTGACCTGGGAGCAGGCTTATGGGGCTGCTCACCTGATTTTTCCATATTCAGTTGCTTTTGAAGCCATTCAGAACTAAAGACAATGCTGATCCTGGCAAAGAGGATATTTTAATCTTCAGGGTAAAAAAAAAAAGAGATACCCCAGGCATCTATATTGATTAAAGCACATGTTTTTGAGGTAGGGGAAAAATTGTAACTAGCTCATCGGGAACATCACCTGTGGTTCAACAGCTCCAGTAAATTTCCCAGCATTTATTTGTTACAAGGCCCTTGAGACTGATCTTCTGAGTCCCCAAACAGTGTTAGTTTTTGAAGTGTTAGCACTTTCCCCCCAAGAGCGCCACGATCTCATTGTCAACCTCTCTTTGGGGGTCATATGATGGCTTAAAAAAGACAAAATCCCACTGGCTCACAAGTCTTAGGGGTTTCACTGATACCTGTGTCTATCTGGGGATCAGAGGTGGTGGGCATGCTCTCTCTTGTCTAGCTGCCCAGTGGAATTCTGGATATTTCTCAGATACCCTCCCCCACGTACCCCAGTTTCAGGTCCCTTCTAATATTACCACAGCACGGAATCTGCCAGTGGAGGTCAGCCCTTCTGTGACTGTCACTTGTCACATACTTATCCTGGGGACCCCTCTCCCCTTCCCTCTTCTTAGGATCTTCTGGCATCTTGAGGGCATTCACTCTGACATCTAGGACTTGAGTACCCCAATGCATTATCAGATGAATAATCTGAATTAGACAGATTACAGACCAATGAAATGAAAAGCAAAATATTCAGAGACAGAGGGGCTTGTTATCTTATGTGGCTCTATTTAATGGTAGGAATTTTCAGAGTGACATTTAGTAAACTTGCTTCATCCCCTGAGCAACTTTGACTCTGCATTCTTGATTCTGGACTAGGTCTCTCCAGATCTGATGGAGCCCCATGCAGCACTGGTACCATATTGGGACTCAGCAGTCTCTGGGTTCTCACAAGACCTCTCCCTGGGAGTGACTCGTGCACATAATGACTGTGTACCAGTGACAATTCTCCTTTCCTTCTTGGGCCCATAGACATTACACTTCTCTGCCCCTTCCAGTCAGCCTATGACCATTTCTGGACAAAGAGACCAAGGTGGACACAATGTGTGTCAATCTGGGCTGAGGCCCTGACAAGCCCACATGTGAGTGTCTTCTTCCCCTGCTGTAATGAGCTTGCAAGACTTCTGTGGAAATGCGGAGCCCTATAATCAAAGGACTGTGGATTGTCAAAGTCCTAGAGGATCGCACAGACCAACAGGGAACTGAGCAAGAAAAATTATGTTGTGTGAAACCATTGAGATTTGGAGGTTCTTTGTTACTAAAGCCTATGCTTGTCCTATCCTGACAGCTGTCTTTAAAATGTGCCCTGGTATGGGGCAGTGCCTGTGTGTAGGAGCGAGCAGATGGATGAAAGACAGTAGGGACCCATGGGAATGAGTCCTCAATGAACTTTGGATGAAGATGATGACCCATGATCAGAAGGGCTTGATTTCTCACTAGGACTCAAGGGAACCCATCACCAAGAAGTAAGTGTCTTGGAGCAGAAATCCAAAAGAGTAGGAGGGCTGTATACTGAAGTTCAAAGCAGAAAAATATGTGACATACATAGATATTTGGACTGGTCTGTGATATTTGACTTACAAGAAATGGAACAATTCTTTGTTTCAAAGTCACATTAAGTCCAGTTTGAGCCACTACTTGGAGCCATCCTTGAATGGTTCTCCAGGCCCATGTTCACATTGTCTTGGGCCTTCTGATTTAATGCAGTTGGATTTGGCTTCAAATCCCCACTGCCTTTGCTTGAAGGTTTTCTTGGGTGACCAGAGCCAGCTCTATCTGCTGTAAATGTCTGAATTAACACCCCCTGAGAGTATCTCTTAGCCAGTGAGTAAGGGGTGTTGGTGCATAAGTATACTCAGAGTCCCTACACTGGGGTGTGTTCCAGTCACCCACAGGGGCAGCTGGGGTGGTGATGCACCTTTCATTGGGTGTCTTCCATGACTCATCTTACTTCTCCAGTTCCTTCCTGGGTTGTTGTGGGGCCACTTCCAAAATCAATTCCTTGGGCTCAAATTCTTATTTCAGGCTATACTTCTGGGGGGACCCAAACAAAGACAATTCTTTTTAAAATTTTTATTTAAGATTTTATTTATTTGGAAGACAAAGAGAGAGAGCAAACACATAAGTAGGGGGAGGGGCAGAGGGAGAGGGAGAAGCAGGCTCCCAGCTGAGCAGGAAGTCCGATGAGGGGCTTGATCCAAGGACCCTAGGATCATGACATGTGCTGGAGGCAGATGCTTAACTGACTGGGCCACCCAGGCTCCTTGCACAAAGACAATTCTTTTTGAGGACTGTTCATGTCAGTTGAGTTGGAGAGAAATAAGGAAAAGGGATTTTGCTTTTTTTTTTTTGCATTGGAAAGGAATGATCATTGTAAATATTGGCTTACATTGGCATTGTACTTCATAATTTGTAAAGTCCTTTTTAAAAAAGATTTTATTTTATTTATTTATTTTAGAGAGAAAGCATGTGCATGAGCGTGCATGAGCATGCATGAGCAGGAAGAGGGGCAGAGGAAGAGGGAGAGGGAGAGGGAAAGAATCTCAAGAAGACTCCATGCTGAGTGTAGAGCCCAACTCAGGGCTTAATCCCATGACCCCGAGATCATGACCTGAGCCAAAACCAAGAGGCAGACATTTCACCGACTGAGTCACCCAGACGCACCTTTAAAGTTCTTTTAAATATAGTTGACATAATTTTTTCGAGGTAGATTTTATTTTCCCAACTTTACAGAATTGTTAGAAGTTCAGAGAGAAGGTAAGTGACTTCATCCAAACTAAAAAGTAGTGAGTTTGCAGCCTGTGTCACTTTGGGGCTAGACCATGGGGTGTGAGGAATGTGAAACAGAAGAGGAATTCCAAGCACTGGGGACTTTGTCATAGGCCATGGGTCTGACTGCCCCTTCTCCATTGGATAGAGTTCAGCTGCTCTTTTCCATTCAGCATTGGGGATGAAGTTTTGGGGAGAGCTGGTTCAGCATAAAGTAGGCCTGGCTTGTACTCTATGCAGTATAAGTCCTTTCATGATGTTCTGAAGGACCTTTCTCTAGATGGCTTTACCTCAAGCCGTCTCAGCATTTTAGGCTAATTTTAAAACAAATGCTCTTACACTTGGGTCCTGGATTTTAATTTAGAATATATGGCCTTTTTATTTGACCTCAACTTTCCTATCAGTCTTATTGGGTTGGAAGCTCCTTGACAGCATTTTTTCATTTGCCCTTTAATTTTTTTTTTAATGTAGTAGATGCTGATTACATACCTGCCATGTGTCAGTTTCAGTGGCTGAAAAAGGACACGTGGCTGGATACAGGTTGGGCTATAAAGAGAGAAGGAGGCCCTATGATATAGTGCGGCTAGAATCATCTGGCAGGTATGGAAGGACAAGAGCCTTTTTCCTCTTCCCTCTCTCCCCCAGGTCTGGAGGATGTCCTATGAACAACAGTCCTTTCAGTGTGCCTGGTTGCTGGCCTGCCCATATATCTTCCTGCCAAACAATGTACTTTAGCTCCTTTCCACCCGTGAGCCAAGGTCAGCAGAAGGGAGGCTCTTGAGCTGCCAAGAGAAGTTAGATGTGGAAGGAACTGCTCTCGGGAGCTCTAGGCAAGGCCTGAGGCTAGCAGCTTAATGGGGCTGCAAAAAGTCCTGGGCTGCAGGCCTGGGTGCCTTTAGCTTCCAGGGCCTGTGAAGATTCACTGATGGAGAGGATAAAAGCCACAGCATGGCTCCAGAAGGGGATGTTGGGCATCAGAAAGATGAAGCGGGATTTTCTCTCGGGGAGTATGCCACTCTGATTGCACATTTATGGTCAGCAGGAGTTGAGTCCTGTATGAGGTCATGAAAATGGAAACACTAGGTACTTCACAAAGGGAATTTAATGTGGGGACTTCTATGTACAGGTCTTTGGAGGGCTGCAAAAGAGTGAAAAGGGAACCTTGAGGTAGGGAAGAGGTCAGTATGTACTGAGCACTGTCTGCTGCTAAGGATGTGGGAGTAAAAGGAGAGAATGGGGTTATCAGCGTCCGGTGAGTCAGACAAGGGACTTGCAGAACGGGTCTTGCCCCACTGCAGCTGCTCTCCCAGGAGCATGGATTGAGGGTTGCAGAACCAGGTGCTGTCCATCAGAGCTGATGCTTTGGTGCCTTAGGAGCTCAGAGGAGAGCCCTGAGCTGCTCGGATCTCTATGAAGACAGCCCTGCCTAGTTGGCACCCGGAGCTGTCCCACTGTGGCTGGTTCTATATGCGCCAATATGAGGTGGGGATGTGGAGCCAACTTCTGCTGCTGGAACTAGGGCCATGCCTGGGGCAGTCCTGGCAGGACCAGCAAGCAAAAGGACAGAGCACATTTCTGCTCCCCAGCTCCTGTTTTCCAGTCTCAGCAGCACAAGACAGAGGAAAGAAGGTAGGCTTCAAAGCAAAGGCTGGTTCCTTAGGAAGTGGCACAGGCCTGGATCAGTTTAGCTCTGGAGCTGAGTGCCTTCCTTGACTTGTTGCCTTGGAGGACAGAGTCTCTGTCACTCAGGGTCAATGCCCCTTGGTATCAGAATCTCTATGTGAAGGTCAGCATATGAAAGAGTTTTATGGTGCTGTGAGAAGAGTGTGGATTTAGGAATAACATTAGTGTGGGTTTATGTCCTACCCTCTGCTCACCCATGGAGTGAAGCTATGCACAGCATTCAGTGCCTTGAAGCTCTTTTGTCTTCATCTTCCTCATGTGATCCTTATGCTTCCTGTAAGAGAGTAGGTGGGTTAGAGACAAGTGTGAAATGCTTGGCAGAGTGCCCTTTCTAGATGCTCAGGGGTGGGTCCTTTCTGTTTACTTTTCTTCACCATTGCCACACTGTACAATTCAAACTCACACCCCATCTGAACTCAGGCTGGCTCAAGGGTCACAGCCATGGATCGCTGTCCTTGTGGACCCAAAGACGACTTGTTGAGAAGCTTTCTTGTTTGCCTTTGTTGGGGAGAGGTTTTTCCCTCAGAAGCAACACAGGGGAGATGTAGGAGGACCAAGGGAGGACCTGTTCTGTTGGGTGGCATCAACTCTCCTTATCATAGTCAAATGTCACGAATCCTCCAACACAGTAAGGCCAGGCCTCACAGTCTCTGTAGAGTGAACAGCATGATTCTTTTTCCTAGATAATTTGGCTTTTATCTGTTCCTAAGCACCTTAGTTGTAAGGAAAAAAAAACCCACCCCTGAGGTACTACATTTTCTTTTTTGCACTTTAAAAATTATTATTATTTATTAACATATAATGTATTATTTGCTTCAGGCATACAGGTTTGTGAATCATCAGTCTTACACAATTCACAGCACTCACCATTAGCCCATACTCTCCCCAATGTCCATCACCCAGCTACCCTATTCCTGCCCACCCCACCCCCCAGTAACCTTCAGTTTGTTTTGTGAGATTAAGAGTCTCTTATGGTTTGTCTCCTTCCCGATCCCATCATGTTTCATTTTATCCCTCCCTACCCCCACAACCCCCACCCTGCCCTCAAATTCCTCATATCAGAGAGATCATATGATAATTGCCTTTTTCTGATTGACTTATTTCGCTCAGCATAATACCCTTTAGTTCCATCTACATCGTTGCAAATGGCAAGATTTCATTTCTCTTGATGGCTGCATAGTATTCCATTGTATATATATACCACATCTTCTTTAGCCATTCATCTGTTGATGGACATCTAGGTTCTTTCCATAGTTTGGCTATTGTGGACATTGCTCTATAAACATTTGGGTTCATGTGCCCCTTTGGATCACTACCTTTTTATCTTTAGGGTAAATACCTAGTAGTGCGATTGCTGGGTCATAGGGTAGCTCTATTTTCAACTTTTTGAGGAACCTCCGTACTGTTTTCCAGAGTGGCTGCACCAGTTTGCCTTCCCACCAACAATGTAGGAGGGTTCCCCTTTCTCTGCATCCTCACCAACATCTGTCATTTCCTGACTTGTTAATTTTAGCCATTCTGACTGGTGTGAGGTGGTATCGCCCTGTGGTTTTGATTTGTATTTCCCTAATGCTGAGTGATGTTGAGCACTTTCTCATGTGTCTGTTGGCCATTTGGGTGTCTTCTTTGGAGAAATGTCTGTTCATTTCTTCTTCCCATTTCTTGACTGAGTTATTTGTTCTATGGGTGTTGAGTTTGATAAGGACTGTATAGATTTTGGATACAAGCCCTTTATCTGATATGTCATCTGCAAATATCTTCTCCCATTCTGTCTTTTTTTTTAAAAGATTTTATTTATGTATTTGACAGAGAGAGAGAGACAGTGAGAGAGGGAATACAAACAGGGAGAGAGGAAGAAGCAGGCTTCCCGTGGAGCAGGGAGCCTGATGCAGGGCTTGATCCCAGGACCCTGGGATCATGACCTGAGCCAAAGGCAGATGCTTAACGACTGAGCTACCTAGATGCCCCTGTTGTCTTTTGGTTTTGTTGACTGTTTCCTTTGCTGTGCAAAAGCTTTTAATTTTGATGAAGTCCCAATAGTTCATTTTTGCCCTTGCTTCCCTTGTCTTTGGTGATGTTCCTAGGAAGAAGTTGCTGAAGCTGAGGTCAAAGAGTTTGCTGCCTGTGTTCTCCTCAGGGATTTTGATGGATTCCTTTCTCACATTGAGGTCTTTCATCCATTTTGAGTCTATTTTGGTGTGTGGTATAAGGAAATGGTCCAGTTTCATTCTTCTGCATGTGGCTGTCCAATTTTCCCAACACCATTTGTTGAAGAAACTGTCTTTTTTCCATTGGATATTCTTTCCTGTTTTGTCAAAGATTAGTTGACCATAGAGTTGAGGGTCCATTTCTGGGCTCTCTCTTCTGTTCCATTGATCTATGTGTCTGTTTTTGTGCCAGTACCATACTGTCTTGATGATGACAGCTTTGTAATAGAGCTTGAAGTCTGGAATTGTGATGCCGCCAACTTTGGTTTTCTTTTTCAACATTTCTTTGGCTATTTGGGGTCTTTTCTGGTTCCATATAAATTTTAGGATTATTTGTTCCATTTCTTTGAAATAAATTGCTGGTATTTTGACGGGATTGCATGAATGTGTAGATTGCTCTAAGTAGCATAGACATTTTCACAATATTTGTTCTTCCAATCCATGAGATGGAACGTTTTTCCATTTCTTTGTGTCTTCCTCTATTTCTTTCATGAGTACTTTATGGTTTTCTGAGTGCAGATTCTTTGCCTCTTTGGTTAGGTTTATTTCTAGGTATCTTATGGTTTTGGGTGCAATTGTGAATGGGATAGACTCCTTAATTTCTCTTCTGTCTTATTGGTGTATAGAAATGCAACTGATTTCTGTGCATTGATTTTATATCCTGACACTTTACTGAATTCCTGTATGAGTTCTAGCAGTTTTGGGCTGGAGTGTTTTGGGTTTCCCACATAAAGTATCATATCACCTGCAAAAAGTGAGAGTTTGACTTCTTCCTTGCCAATTTGGATGCCTTTTATTTCTTTTTCTTGTCTGATTGCTGAGGCTAGGACTTCTAGTAATAATTTGAATAGCAGTGGTTATAGTGGATAGCCCTGCCGTGTTCCTGACCTTAGGGGAAAAGCTCTCGGTTTTACCCCATTGACAATGATACTTGCTGTGGGTTTTTCATAGATTGCTTTGATGATATTGAGGTTTGTACCCTCTATACCTACACTGTGAAGAGTCTTAATCAAGAAAGGATGCTATACTTTGTCAAATGCTTTTTCAGCATCAATTGAGAGTATCATGTAGTTCTTGTCCTTTCTTTTATTAATGTATTGTATCATATTGATTGATTTGTGGATGTAGCTCAGGACTAGATTCCACTTGGTCATGGTGAATAATCCTTTTAATGTATTGTTGGATCCTATTGGCTAGTATTTTGGTGAGAATTTTTGCATCCATGTTCATTAAGGGTATTAGTCTGTAATTCTCCTTTTTGATGGGGTCTTTGTCTGGTTTGGGGATCAAGGTAATGCTGGCCTCATAAAATGAATTTGGAAGTTTTCCTTCCATTTCTATTTTTTGGAATAGTTTCAGGAGAATAGGTATTAATTCATCTTTAAATATTTGGTAGAATTCCCCTGGGAACCCATCTGGCCCTGGGCTCTTGTTTGTTGGGAGATTTTTGATGACTGCTTCAATCTCCTCACTGGTTATGGGTCTGTTTAGGTTTTCTATTTCTTTCTGGTTCAGTTTTGGTAGTTTATATGCACCCATTTCTTCCAGATTGTCAAATTTGCTGGCTATAGTTGATCATAATATATTCTTATAAATGTTTGTATTTTTTTGGTATTGATTGTGATTGCTCCTCTTTCATTCATGATTTTATTAATTTGGGTCCTTTTTCTTTTCTTTTGGATAAGTCTGGCCAGGCAGGGGTTTATCAATCTTATTAATTCTTTCAAAGAACAAGCTCTTAGTTTCACTGATTTGTTCTACTGTTCTTTTGATTTCTGTTTCATTGATTTCTGCTCTGATCTTTATTATTTCTCTTCTGCTGGGTTTACGCTTTCTTCACTGTTCTTTCTCCAGCTCCTGTAGGTGTAGAGTTAGGTTATATACTTGAGACCTTTCTTGTTTCTTGAGAAAGGCTCGTATTGTTGTATACTTTCCTCTCAGGACTGCTTTTGCTGTGTCCCAAGGATTTTGAACAGTTGTGTTTTCATTTTCATTTGTTCCCATGCATTTAAAAAATTCTTCTTTAATTTCCCGGTTGACCCATTCATTCTTTAGTAGGATGTTCTTTAGCCTCCATGTATTTGAGTTATTTCCAACTTTCCTCTTGTGATTGAGTTCTAGTTTCAGAGCATTATGGTCTGAAAATATGCAGGGAATGATCCCAATCTTTTGTTACCAGTTGAGACCTGATTTGTGACCCAAGATGTGATCTATTCTGGAAAATATTTCATGTGCACTAGAGAAGAATGTGTATTCTGTTGTTTTGAGATGGAATGTTCTGAATATATCTGATGTCCAACTGGTCCAGGGTGTCATTTAAAGCTTTTATTTCCTTGTTGATCTTTTGCTTAGATGATCTGTCCATTCCAGTAAGGGGGGTGTTAATGTCCCCTACTATTTTTGTATTATTGTCCACGTGTTTCTTTGATTTTGTTATTAATTGGTTTATATAATTGGCTGCTCCCATGTTAGGGACATAGATATTTAAAATTGTTAGATATTCTTTTAGAACAGACCCTTTAAGTATGATACAGTGTCCTTCCTCATCTCTTATGATATTCTTTGCCTTAAAATCTAATTTATCTGATATAAGGATTGCCACCCTAGCTTTCTTTCGATGTCCTTTAGCATGGTAAATTGTTTTCCACCCTGTCACTTTAAATCTGGGGGTGTCTTTGGGTCTAAAATGAGTTTCTTGTAGACAGCATATTGATGGGTCTTATTTTTTTAATCCATTCTGATACCCTGTGTCTTTTGATTGGGGGCATTTAGCCCACTTACATTCGGGTTAACTATTGAGAGATATGAATTTAGTGCCATTGTATTGCCTGTAAGATGCCTGTTACTGTATATTGTGTCTCTTCCTTTCTGGTCTATGCTTCTTTTAGGCTCTCTCTTTGCTTAGAGGGCCCCTTTCAATATTCCCTGTAGGGTTGGCTTGGTGTTTGCAAATTCCTTTGGTTTTTTGCTTGTCCTGAAAGATTTTTATTTCTCCTTCTATTTTTCAATGACAGCCTAGCTGGATATAGTATTATTGGCTGCATATTTTTCTCGTTCGGTGATCTGAATATATCATGCCAGTTCTTTCAGGCCTGCCAGGTCTCTGTGGATAGGTCTGCTGTCAGTCGAATATTTCCACCATTGTATGTTATAGACCTCTTGTCCCGAGCTGCTTTCAGGATTTTCTCTTTGTCACTAAGACTTGTAAGTATTACTATTAGATGACGGGGTGTGGACCTATTTTTATTGATTTTGAGCGGGGGGGGGGAGGTTCTCTGTGCCTCCTGGATTTTGATGCCTGTTCCCTTTGCCAAATTAGGGAAATTCTGTACTATAATTTGCTCCAATATACCTTTGGCCCCTCTCTCTCTTTCTTCTTCTGCTGGAATCACAATTTTTCTAATATTGTTTTGTCTTATGGTATCACTTATCTCTCAAATTCTCCCCTCATGGTCCCATAGTTGTCTCTCTTCTCCTTAGCTTCTTTGTTCTCTATCATTTGGTCTTCTATATCACTAATTCTCTCTTCTTCCTCATTTATCCTAGCAGTAAGAGCCTCCATTTTTGATTGCACCGCATTAATAGCTTTTTTGATTTCAACTTGCTTAGATTTTAGTTGTTTTATTTCTCCAGAAATGTTTTTTATTTCTCTAGAGAGGGATTCTTTATTATCTTCCATGCTTTTTTCGAGCCCAGCTAGCACCTTGATAATTGTCATTCTGAACTCTAGTTCTGACATATTACTAATGTCCGCATTGATTAGGTCCCTAGCCATCGTTACTGCCTCTTGTTCTTTTTTTGTGTGTGTGGTGAATTTTTCCACCTTGTCATTTTATGTAGATAAGAATAGATGGATGAGTGAACAAAATACTAAAGGGTAGCAATGACTCCAGAAAAATATACACTGACCAAATCAGAAGAGACCCCAAACTGGGGGGAGAAGAAAGAGGGGGAAAAAAAAAGAAAAAAAATTTATATCTATATATCTATATCTATTTCTATCTCTATCTTTATATCTATATCTATTGGACTGGTGAATTGAACAGGCCCTATATGTGTATAAAAAATAAGGTTAAAATACAATGAAGGGATAAAATATGACTATAACAATGAAAATTAAAAAAGATTTTTTAAAAATTATTGATAAGATAAAATAGTTAAAAAACGTTAAAATAAGAAAGAGGAAAAAATTTAAAAGAAAAAAGTAAGAAAAAAATAAAATTCAAAGAATTTAACTTTGAAAGACTAAAAGATCATGGGTAAAAAGCCATGAATTCTATGTGTTGCTTTACCTTAGTTCTGGAGTTCCACAATTCTCAGTGATCCCTGAACTTGGTCTTGGCTGGATGTTATTGCTGATCTTCTGGGGGAGGGACCTGTTTCAGTGATTCTCAAATGTCTTTGCCCGAGGCAGAATTGCACCGCGCTGGCCAGGGCCCAGGCTAAGTGATCTGTTTGGGTTCTTTCTTGGGAGCTTTTGTTCCCTGAACAGCTCTGGAGGGTGGGAATGAAAATGGCAGCCTCCCAATCTCTGGTCCTAGAGAAGCTGAGAACTCAGGGTCCCATTCCTCAGTGTACCCTTAGAGAAAAGCAGCCAATCCCTCCCTCCTCCCTGGTCTCTGGCCACACTCCGAGCATTTCTATCTCTGGTGCATGGCTCTGTTTGGAGTCTCCAAACCCAGAAGATTCCTGGAGCACACTCCTGTGCCACTCCTCCTGGAGGAGGAAGGAGGGGATCTCTCTGGGTCTGCCACTTGTGGGGTCCCTGTTCGAAAAGAGTGGCCCAATTGTGCCACAGTTTAAGGTAACCCCCAACTCCTTGGCTCAGTCTCTGCAGTGGGCTTCCCTGCTCTGATACCTGGGAGCTCTGCCACACTCAGGCATTCCTAGTCTTTCAGTGACAGCCACGGTCTTGAGACCACACTATCCCTGCAAGGGCTCCACCCCCCACTTAGCTCTGGAGCAATGTCCCTCAGTGGAGCAGACTTCTAAAAGTTCTGATTTTGTGCTCTACTGCTCTACCCCTTGCTGGGGCTGCCCCCCAACCCACAGGTCTATCATCTCATATATCGCCTTGGATTCACTTCTCCACGTGCCCTACCTTCCAGAAAGTGGTCACTTTTTTGTTCCTAGAATTGCTGCTCTTCTTATCTTTGATCTCCTGTTGAGTTTGTAGGTGTTCTGAATGGTTTGATAACTATCTGGCTGAAGTCCTAGGACCTGATTATATTTAGGTCTCCTACTCCTCCACCATCTAATCCCTCCCTCTTGAGGTACTACATTTTAATTCTAATATTTAAAAAATATTTTATTTATTTATTTGAGTGAGAGAGAGCATGCGTGGGGGCAGAGAGGCAAAGGGAGAGGGAGAAGCAGGCTCCCCACTGAGCAGGGAGCCCTATTCGGAGCTCCACGTCAGGACCCTGGGATCATGACCTGAGCCAAAGACAGAACGCTAAATGGACTGAGCTTACTTACCCAGGTGCCCCTAATTCTAATTTTTAACATGTGGTTTGAAAGCCCAGTTGGCAACATTTTCAATCCTGGTGACCTGTGGAAGGAGCTGTGTTTCCCTTTGAGGTGGTTTGTATGCAGCATTGCTTTCCTTTGTTGAGGGGAACCCTTCATGCCTGAGAACCCCCTCACACGTATCAATTTATACACGTGCACACATTACACAGAGGGTAGTGTGTACAAAGTTAGCACAAAAATTTGCTGGAGGTTTAAAAAAGAGATACACAAAGAGAAATGAGATTTGCTAGCCAGAGCCATGGTGAGTATTTAAACTACCTGGCTCCTTTCCTTTTTATCCCCCTCTCTCTAGTTCTCTCTCTTCTTTGAGTTTTCTTTAAATGATTCCTTTGTGAGACATAATTCCTTAACCGAAGCAGCCTGCATTTCCTTTTAACTTAGGACAACATTTCCCCCAAACTGCTTAGGGGAACCTTAGTTCCATAGGAGTCTAAGTAAAGGCACACCGTAAAGATAGCTCTGTGGTCAAATAAACTTGGGTTCTGACATTAGATGTTCCTTTCTACTGCAGGACTTCCCAAAGCCTTTGTATGCTAATGTGCTCTTTGAGCCACCAGAGAGGGCTATTTTTTAGAATTTTCTTCCTGAATTTATTTGACCCCTAACTCCTTCCCCTCCTTCCCCACCTCCCCTTTTCTTTCCCTTCACATAGCATCTCTCAACTCATTGTTCCAGGGACAGAAGTTTGAGATCTTGGCCTCAGTGTGCTATCATCTTTTGTGATTAGTGGGAATGTTCAGGATTTGTGATTTTGTTCTTTGTCTGGGGTAGGAATCTTGACTCTGGTCACAGGAGTCAAGATCCATCCACAGAAGGATGGATCCTGGTGTCAGGTGCTGGTTTGCTAGTGCAGGTGGATATTCCTGTGAAGAGTTCCCTTTTCTCCACATCCCTGCCAATGCTTGTTATCTCTTGTCTTTTCAGTCACTAGTCCTTCTGGCAGGTATGTGGGATTCGCACGGTGGTTTTGATTTACATTTCTCTGATGGTGAGGGACAATTGAGCATCTTTTCATGTATCTGTTAGCCATCTGAATATCTTTTTTGGAATCCATTCTATTCAGCTCCTCTGCCCATTTAAAAAATCAGACTTGTAGTTTTCAGTGTAAAGATCTTACACAACCTTAGGTAAAGTTTTCTAAGTATATTTTATTGTTTTAGGTAGTATTAGAAATAGGATTTTTTAAAATTCTTTTTTGGATAGTTTGTCATAAGTGTATAGAAATGCATCTGGTTTTTGAATATTGATTTTGTATCCTGTGACTTCACTGAATTTGTTTATTGTTTCTAACAGATTTTTGGTGGAGTCTTCAAGGTCTTCTAAATATAAGATTATGTAATTTGTGAACAGTGACAGTCTTACTTCTTCTTTTCCAATTTGGGTGGATTCTTTTTCTTGTTTGACTTCTCTGGGCATGTTGAATAAAAGTGGCGAGAGAAGGCATCCTTGTTTTGTCCTTGATCTTAGAAGAAAAGCTTTCGACCTTTTACTGTTAAGTATGATGTTACCTGTGGCCTTGTCATATATGATCTGTATTATATATTGAAGTACATTCCTTCTGTACCCAACTTATTGAGAGTTTTCATCATAAAAAGATGTTGAATTTTGTGAAATACTTATTCTACATCTATTGAAACAATCAGATGATTTTTATCCTTTGTTCTATTAATGTGATGTGTCACATTTATTGTTTCGCATAAGTTGAACTATCCTTGCATCCTAAGAATAAATCCCATGGTGTATAATCCTGGTCATCATGGTGTATAATCCTTTTAATGTATTGTTGAATTTGGTTTGCTTGTATCTTGTTAACAGTTTTTGCATCTTTATTCATCAAGAATATTGGCCCACTGTTTTCTTTTCTTATAATATCCTTGTCTGATTTTGGTAATCAGGGTAATGCTGGCCTCATATAATGAGACCAAGAGTGTTTCCTCTTCTTTGATTTTTTATAAGAGTGTGAGAAGGACTGGCATTGATCCTTTTTAAAGTATTTGGTAGAATTCACCAGCAAAGCCATATCATCTTGGCTTTTCTGAGTTGGGAGGTTTTTAATTACTGATTCAATTTCCTTGCTCATTGTTGGTCTGTTCAGATTTTCTTTGTTTTTATGATTCAGTTTTGGTAGTTTGTATATTTCCAGGAATTTATCTATTTGTTCTAAATTGTCCAATTTTTTGGTATTTAATGGTTCATGGTAGTCTCTTAGGATTCTTGTTATTTCTGTGATATCAGTTATAATGTGTCCTTTTTTATTTGTAATTTTAGTGACCTGGCTCCTATATTTTTTTCTTGGTTAGTCTAGCTAAAGATGGGTCGATTTTGTTCATCTTTTCAAAGAACCAACTCTTGGTTTTGTTAAATTTTCCATTGTTTTCCCATTTGCTGTTTCATCTTTTTCTGCTCTAATCTTTATTATTTACGTCCTCCTGCTAACTTTGGCTTAGGTTCTTCTTCTTTTTATGGATTTTATAGCTATAAAGTTTCCTCTTCAGAAGTATGTTGGGTGCATCCCATAAATTCAGGTATGTGTGTTTCCATTTCTTATTGTCTTAAGATATTTTTTCATTTTTCCTTTTGATTTCTTCTTTGGTCTTTGGCTGTCCAGAATCATGTTCCTTAATTTTTGCATATTTATGAATTTACCACTTCTCTTTCTGTTATTGAGTTCTAGTTGTAGACCTCTGTGTTCAGAAGAGATACTTAATATGATTTCTATCTTCTCAAATTGTTGAGACTTTGTGGGGAGCCTATTTATGATATATTCTTGAAAGTGTTCCATGTGCATTTGAGAAGAATGTGTATTTTGCTGCTGTTGGATGGAATACTCTGTGTATGTCTATGAGGACTGTTTGGTCTGTAATATTGTCTAAATCCTTTCTGAATGTCCCTCTTATTGTCTGTATGATCTATACATTGTTCAGAGTGAGATATTAAATTTCCCAAATATTATTATATTGCTGTTTTCTTCTCCTTTTTGTTCTGTTAGTATTTTTTTTATATATATTTAGGTGGTGCAAAATTGGGTGCCTAAATATTTATAAAAGTTATGTCTTCTTAATAAATGGACTCTTTTATCATTATATAATGATATTTTTCTCCTGTGACCATTTTTAGCTTCAAGTCTCATTTGTCTGGTGTAGGTGTAGCTACCCCTGGTTTTTTATGGTTACCATTTGCTTGGAATATCTTTTCCACCTTTTCACTCTCAGCCTATGTGTGTCCTTAAAGCTAACATGAGTTTTTTATAAGAAGCATATTGTTGGATATTGTTCAGTTATTCATTAGGCCATTTTGCCTTTTGATTAACCCATTTACATTTAAAGTAATTATTGATAAGTTAAGACTTACTTTTGTCATTTTGTTAATTGTGTTCTGATAGTTTTATAGATCTTCTGTTTCTTGCTTTCTCTCTTCCTTTGTAATTTGATGACTTTTTATGGCTGTATGCTTTGACTCCTTTCTCATAATCTTTCGTGTGTATATTTTTGTGGTTACCATGAGGCTTACACATTACAGTTACAATATCCTATTTTAAGCTGATAACTTCAATAGTATATAGAAACTTATACTTCTCTCTCTCTTTCATATTTTAGATTATGATGTTGTAATTTATGTCTTTTTATATTGTGTATCCAATAACAAATTATTGTAGTTACAGTTATTTCAAATACTTTTACATTCAACTTCTATTTTAAATTTTTATTTTTTTAAAGATTTTATTTATTTGAGAGAGAGTGAGAGCAAGAGAGATCACAGAAGGAGAGGGAGAGAGAGGGAGAAGGAGAATCTCTGCTGAACAGGAAGCCCAATGTGGTGCTCAATCCCAGGACTTGAAATCATGACTTGAGCTTAAGTGAGCCACCCATTTTCAACTTTTAAACTAGAGTTGTAAATGATTTTTGCACCACCATTACAATATTAGCACATCAGATTTTGACCATGTATTTACCTTTACTGGTGAGTTTTACACACTCATATGTTTTCATGATGTTAATAAAATCTTTTCATTTCAGCTTAAAGAATGCCTGTAACATTTCTTGTAAGGTAGGTCTGGTGATGAACCTCTTCAGCTTTTGCTTGTTTGGGCAAGTGTTTATCTTGTCCTCATTTCTGATGGACAGCTTTACCAGGTATAGCATCATTGGTTGACAGTTTTTTCCTTTCAATACTTTGAATATAATATCCCTTCTGTTTTGGCCAGCAAAGTTTCTGCTGAGAAATCTGCTTGAGAGTCTTATGGGGACTCCCTTGTGTGTGATGAGTTGCTTTTCTCTTGATGCTTTCAAAATTCTCTTTTTGTCTTTAACTTTTTTCAGTGATTATAATGTACCTTGGTGTAACTTTTGAGTTCAGCCTATTTGGGGTCTTTTGGGCCATATGGATCTGGATGTCCTTTACTTTCCTCAAGTTTGGGAAGTTTTTAGCCATTATTGCTTTAAATATATTTTTTACCCCTTTCTTTTTCTCTTCTCCTTCTGGGAGTCCCATATGAAAAAAAAATATATATCAAGCAGGGACCTTTGGGCAGGCTTCCTCTTTGGGTGGGGCTACTGGCTCTGCTGTGTGGTCATGTGGTTCCACTAGCTGTGGTCTACAATCACCTCTGGTTGGTGGGGGGGGGGGTCACAGGTTGTGTTCCTAAATAGGGTGATGCCATTGGTTGGATACTGCTAATGGGCAGAGATACAGGTTGGGGTCCACCGTAATTCCTGGTTGGTTGGGCCTTCAGACTGTGCTCCCCAACCAGATGGTACTGCTGTTGGATTCTGCATCCAGGTGAAGTCTTTGGCAGGGCTTTCTGGTCAGGTGGGGCAGCAGGCTGTGGCTGTACCCTGAAGTTGGCTAGGGCTGGAGGATGGGCATGGTGATTGGGTAAGCAGCTGGCTATTACTCTGTTATTGGGTGAGGTCACTGAATAGGCCCTATGGTTTGGTGGAACCTCTATCTGTACCCTGTACTTGGATGAGGTCAAAGACTGTTCTTTGTAATTGAGTGGGGTCACTGTCCAGGCTCCTTAGTCTGGTATGGCTGCTGACTATGTTCTGCAGTTGGGCAGGGTCACTGGTTGGCCTCCTTACCTGGGCAAGGTCACATGGTGTGTTCAATAATCAGGCAGAGCTGTAGATGGGTCTCCTTTTCTGGGGAGGGCTATTGGCTGGTCAATAAGGTAGGCTGGGCTCTGAGGCTGCTCAGGGCCCCTGTTCAAGTCCCTGGTTATATAGGGCCTGAGGTTATGCTCAACAGCTGGACAGAGCTGCTGGCTTGGCTCCTTTCCTGAGTAGAGTGGTAGGATGGGCTCTGTAGCTGCCCAGCTTTTTAGTTAGGTGGGATTAAAGCTCTTTCAGCAGTTGGGCAGGACACTGAATTTATTTTCCTGTCCATGTGAGCCATAGAGGCTCCATGGTCAGTATGGCCCAACAACTAGGGTCCCAAGTCACACAAAATTCAAGCTCTCTGGCCAGATATAGCCACCAGATTAACTCTGCAGATATGCAAAGCTGCTGGTTGGGATCTCTGCTTGGGTGCCACTGGAAGCAGAAATGTGATCCACCAAGATCTGAGCCCTGGGTGCTATGAATTCCACTCCATTTTTCATCTCTATCTGATCACCAATGGTTAAACTTCCAAGATTTCTCCAGTGTTCCCTGTCAAGTGAGACCTGAATGAGACTTTAGGAAGTGTCCTACAATGCTGAAGAAGCTGGATGTCAACTTTGGGCTCTCTTTTTACTACTGGAGAAACCATAGCCTGGGTAGAGGGGCCCTCTTGGTGTAGTAGCCTGGGTGAGAGGCTATGTGGTCAAAGTAAACCAATCCTCTTACCCTTCTAATGTGGTCCTTCTCAGTCGCTGTGGCCCACGGGGTACTTCAGCCTTACTCCCACGTTCTGAGATTTTCACGATGGTGTCTTTTCTATTGATAGTTACTAGTTGGTATTCTTGTAAGGGGGACTGAAATTGGAAACAATCTATGTCATCATCTTGATGATGTCACTCTTGAGATATTTAAACAAAGGAAATATGGTATGGAAGCCTGATCTCTGTAATCTGCAGTGCTTGTGAATAAGAGTTGTGTTTGCCTCCCTTTTAATTGAATCTAATCTTTAGTTTAAACAACTTTGGTTCTTCACGTTCTTCTGACATCTCAGGGAGGCCAAGTCTACAAAGAGTAGGTTTGAGTAACACCTTTTCCTCACATGCTCCTTCTACATGTCTGCAGAATACATCCAACATGCACACATGTAAATAGATGCACAAATACATTCATATCCATGGCTAGTTTCAGGGAAATCTTTTGGGTTAGAAAATTGCAGAATTTGCCTGTCTACTGTGTTAACCTGTTAGGACTCAGGAGAATGGATGGTTGCTGGAGATCTTGAAATGCTGAAATTTTGATACCTGGGGATAATAAAGCTTCTGAATAAAGTCCTTCTGGACCTTTCTTTTCTGCAGTAAACCAGATATTTTCAACTTCCATGTGCTTTTGTCCTAGATGCCCAGGGAGAGTTAATTTCTCCAAGGATAATGAGAGAAAACACACAGAGTGAGCAAAAAGGAGATTTACCTAATTTGTTTTTATACCAGTGATTGGACTCACAGGCCCCAAGGACAGGATAGTTAGCAAAGCACTGAAGGAATAGTCTCTGAGAAGGGGAGAGAATAATAGTATCTCTTATAGTCAATGGAGGAAATGCTCAGATGTAAGTTAAAGAGGTTGTAGGCTTGCCTTCTTTGTGGTCATTAGAAAGTCCAGTAGGTCACTTCTTTATCAGATTAGGCTTGTGGACTGCTCACATTAGGAATCATCAAACCAGAATTATGTATACTCTCAGGAGAGGGATGGCTAATATAATAGTGACCAAGTTTGGGATGCATGAAGAGGATATACTAAAGACTACTGCTGATTAGGGCAAGAAAGATGATTGAAGTACTTCATGGACACTGGGTTAACATGAATTTTGGAATCGCAATTTGGATTAAAATTGTGGCTCAACCACTTACCAACTGGATAAGGTACATTATGTCTTTGAGTCTCGGTTTCTTCATCTATAAAATAGGGAAATGGTGCTCCTTTAGTGGAGCTGTTACGAAGCTTAGAATAACATATATAAAGTATGTATCTCAGTGCTCAACACGTGGTAGATGATTGAAAAATAGAAACGATTGTGAAGATGATGGGGTGTATCTATTCCTGTATTGATTCTTGGCTGGGAATGAATGGTATCCAATATGAGTTGGCAGAGATGACTTCAGAAGAGAATACATTTCTTCCTGGGGAGAAAAGAGACGGAGATGAGGTCACGTACATTTTCCATGAAATAGTTTCATGTTAGAGGCTAGGATATGAAATCTTTCTTTTCATTGCAGAATATAAATATGCTCACTGAAGGATAGAAAGTAGGTGGACAAAATCAAATAGCTTAAAGCTAGCATAAAAGAAAGAGTACAAAACCAGATAAAAAAAGGACACTGTGTCATAGCAAGTGAATCCATGCAGCATCTCATCCACCATTTTTCTGATTACATTTCAGAGTTTATTGGAGCCTAGAATATCAGTGAAAGAGATAACCAGATTTAAGGATAGGAGGAAGGGGGCTGCCTAACTTGTCTTGTCTTGCTATGATGGCCAAGGGCACTAGCCAAGCTTTTTAAAAATGAAAGAATGGCTGGGTTCTGCATTCTTCAGTCTCCTTCAGAGCTGCTCCCTATCTTCTATACCTCTCTTCTCCTTCTCGTCTTGCTTTAGGGTGATCACTTGCTGTGTCTGCCCCTGCTGGTCCTCCCAGGCTGTTGCCAGTCTGTCATCTTCACTGAGCAGTCTGCTCTGTGTTACAATCTTCTGCTTGTTCCCTGACATGCCCCTGGACAGGCTGTGTCCTGATGTGTGTCCATGCTAGGGCAGCCATTTTGGGACCACTGTCCTTCTTTAGGCTCTGTCCTGGAAGGTGGCCTCTGCATTCTGAATAGAGGAGGGTCTCAGTAACAGACTAAAAAGAGAGGAAGGAAGAGAAATGAGGTTTGGGTCACTAAGTTCAAGCTGATAATATATAAGGTTGTGTCTTATATGAATTATTTAAATGAAATAAGGACATCATCTAGATTGATGGTTCTCAAACTCTTGTCTGAGGACAACTGGCAGGTCCCCAAGATCCTTCCAGGGGATCCTTGAGGATCAAAGCTATTTTCATAATACTAAGATGGTAGTAGCTTTTTTTTTTACTCATGAGTATATGGTAGAATTTTCTAGAATCTCTGTGATACAAGATGACATCATCTTTCTATATGCTGAGTACTTTGTGTTTTAAAAATTTCTCAGTTTGAATTTCTAATTTGGCAAATAGTGATAAATACAACTTAGATAAACAAAAGCTCTTCAGAGATTCTCACTAAATTCTGAGAGTAAAGAAGTACTGAGAGCAAAATGTTTGAGAACCACTGTTCTTAATTATGGTTGTACATTCAAGTAAGGTGAATATGGGAAGGGGTCAGGAGGAAATTTCACAATGATGGGGATTATGGGACTATGAATATTCTCTCAGCTTTATCAGTACAAGGACTTGTGCAAAGGAGATATAAGTCACTGCATTAATTAATTACATTTGCTCATTCCTTTGTTTATTCCATGAAGCATTTTAGTGTTTCAGAGGATCTGGTGTCTATCTGCATTTAGACCTTGGCTCAGTCACTTTTTAACCCCTGGCAAGTTAAGGAGGCTCCCTGTGACTCAGTTTCTTCATTTGTAAATGAGGATAAAAATCTTTACTTCATGGGATTATTATGATAATAATAAAAAAGATTTGAGAGGCAGGGCAGGGCCTTGTGGGGGGGAAGGGAGGGAAAAAAATGAAACAAGATGGGACCAGGGAGGAAGACAAACCATAAGAGACTCTTAATCTCAGGAAACAAACTGAGGGTTGCTGGGGGGTGGGAGGGGAAGGATGGGGTGGCTGGGTTGTGGACATTGGGGAGGGTATGTGCTATGGTGAATGCTGTGAAAGGTGTAAGCCTGATGATTCACAGATCTGTACACCTGGGGGGAAAAAAAAGAGATGATGCAGGTCAATTGTCTCCACTCCCTCCTCTGCCATACATTCTGGACCCTTTTCTACTTTGTTCTATGTACTGGGGAGGTAAGGGCAGGGCTAACCCCTACAGACTCCATCATTCAGATTTCTTTGCCTTCTGGCTTCTCATTGAGTTTGGCCATTGGGAGGCATCAGCAAGAGATGAGAGGTGGGAGGAGAGAGAGGTAGGGATATTTCTTCCTCTGTTTCTTTCTTGTTTTGATGTTTTGCCCTTACGGGTCTTCTTCAGCTGCACCTGAAGCTACAGCTCCTCTGGCTGGGTCCTTTTCCATGGTTCAAGGTCTCACCGCCTCCTTGCATTCTCCTCAGCCTAGGCTGTTTCTATCCTTGGGCACTTCACCATCCTTTCTGCTTCCTTCATGCTCTATATGCAATTGATTCTTTAAGTTCTTTTGATGATTCCAATGAGTATCCTGGTATCCTGGCTGGTGTCCTGGCTAACACCCTGGGAATTTCTGGGAACATATTAGTGGCACTGACTTGGATTCCTACATTTGTTGCTGCTGGTGCTGATGGCTGGTTGTTACTACTGCTTGTTAGATTCTCTCCTGTGCTCTTACCCACACAGACAGAACAGTTTTTGCTTGCAAGGAGTTTGCTAGTCTAGGTAAAGGGAATGGACCTTTAGTGACCAAAGATTTAACTGGAAGCTTGAAGCATATATGCTAAGTGCCATCATGGCTAACCCCAAAAATAAGTTCTCCTGGAGTTTAGAGGAGGAAGAACTGGCTCTTGAAAAGTGGGTGAGAAAAGTGCAAGTGCCTTGGTGGAATAAGCATGACCCAGCTTCTCTGGGCAGGGAGGGGACATCTGACTGATGTGAATAGAGCCTGCTGCGGAGGTGCAGCAATCTGGCTGGAGTCTGTTTGCTTGGGGCTGTCCATGGCACCTGAGGAGCTGGGTATTCATGCCATTGGTATTACTGAAGCCTGTAGGCACCAGTGGAAGTGGTTGTAGGTGAAATGTACCTGTGGTCCACATGTGGGATAGAGCAGGGAGAATTTAGAGCAAGTAAAAGGGAAGAGTGGGAGGCCCAGACTGGGAAATGCCAGTAAGCGGAGAGGAGAGCTGGGCAGGAGAGAGATTCTGAGCCTGGAAGCACCCCTCTAGGGCAGGAGATGTGCTAAGTTCTGAGTCTGAGGTCTCCCCATCAGAGGGTCAGTAGATGTTTGTTAGGACCTGGAGGATAGCTGTTATTTCTGCCACTTTTGTCCTGGGTGAACTTGGGCAACTTGCTTTTCCTCTCTGGGCATCTATGTCCTTAGGTAATAAGATGAGGGTGTGACACATGGTCCTCTGAACCTCTTGCTCTGACACTTCGAGTCTACACTGCAAACTGAATATTGACTTTCACTTCCTCAGATAGTACTTCAACTACAGGAGAGGTTTTATTTTCAAAAAACAGAATGATAAGAGGAAGGACTAATAATACTGAGCTCCTGTTGCTTTCTAGATTCTGTGGTATGCAATGTCCATATATTATCTTATTGAATTATCCCAGCAAACTTCCTTCAGATAGCACTGAATTTGGCTTTCTATATAACTCTTCGATATGGGTGATACTCAAATAATATAATTTTCTTAAAAATAAATTCAAACAAGAAAAAAAAAGAATTTGGCTGAAGTAATAGAAAACCTGACTCATTATGGTTTAAAGCAACAGTGTGTATTTTTTTCATATAACAAGACACCTGGAGCCAGCTTCTTGCTGGCCTTGATTCAATGACTCTGATATGTCTGGACAGAGAAGTGTTTTTCTTTGCCTTCCCCTCATGGTACCAGTAGGGCTGCTGTTGCTCCAGCCATCACCTCTGTGAAAGTAGATGTGGGGGAAAGGGCAACACCAGGTGTATCTGTCAGTCTTTTTATATCAGTAAAGGAAAGTGTTGCTAGTCTCCCTCATTTTGAGAAGAGGACACCGAAGCCTAGAGAGGTTGAGTACGTTTCTGACACTGTCACCATAGCTCTTCCCAGCCTCCTCTCCTTTCCTGTCTTGGACCAAAAAAACCTGCTTGCTGCTTGCAGATGCCTTACTGCACCAGGAAGCATCTGTCTTCTAGTGGAATCCAGTATCAAGGAAAGTTAATGGCCGGGAGGAACCCACACCAGGGGATGGCCTCTTGGTTTCTTTAAAATGTTGTGAAGCTGGTCATGTTATGGAAACTGGGCCTCCCTGCTTCTTGGTGGGAATATATGATGTTAACAATATTCAGGAAAGAACACAGCATTTAAATGTGATCAAGGAATGTGCAGCCTTCATCCCAAATACTCTTGCTGCAATTGGCTTGGTGATACCCTGTTCCTCCTTGTCACCTCTTCCATCCCAACCCCATGCCGCATCTCTGAGTCTCCTTCACGGGCTTTCTCACATCCAGGGGAGATATTCTCATGAAGGCTAAAGCATCCTAGCTGCTGAGCTGGCTCTGCTCCTCTGTACTTGACCTTGATCAGTGCCCTGTTCAATGTCCGGGCAGGCACTGATCCCAGTCCTGTACTGTGAGGGTCAGGAAATGGCATTAAGGCTCAGGGCGAACATGCTTTGTTTCGACTTTTTCCTCCACTGGAAAATTACCTAATAATAATAATAATAATAATAATTATTATTATTATTATTACTATTTTGCAGATTTAATTTAAATGGAGTTTAGAAGTTGAAAATTAGAGCCAAATGAGGAGAATTGGAAACATGAAGGCCAAACTTTCTGCTTTTCTCATTTCTCTACTGTGGGGTAAGGAGTAGGCCAAGGGCAAGTCAGAGGTGTTGGCCTAGGGTGATACCCTCATTCCCCCTGCTACAAGTGGTTTGCTCAAGGACTCTTCGATTTCAACTGTGGAAAGGCCATTCTAACATAAACAGGCCACCTGGGGCTGGGTTGCAGTGGGTGTGCAGTGGTATCGGGAGGGGTCAAGAGCATGTCCCTGGATGTATTTTCTTAGTCCCTAAATTCCCAGCTGATGGAGGGGCTGTTTCCTGAGTTTCAAATGAAATCTGAGCACATAACTGCCTAGCTTAAAGCTCATTTGGGCCCCTGTACACCTTCAGAGCCCACCCCTGCCTCCTTCCCACCATTGGGCTCCTGCAGAGGTGGGCACTGCGGGCTCCCTGTATATCACACGCTGATTCTCTGGGTCTTTGTTAAGTTCCTAATACATCTGGCTAATACTCACCTTACCTGTCAGGGCCCAGGAAGTTGCTCTTGTCATACCTCTTTAAAGCATTCTTTTGCAATATGGAAATAAGACCTTTGCCTTTCCTCTCTTCATGGATCTGTGAGTCTGTGAGAACATGGTCTGTGCTTCATCCCTTCTGGCACAGAGGGGATGTTCCAGATGACCTTGGCACAGAGCCTGGCCAGGAACAACATGCAGTAACCCAACACTGAATGGATAGCATGACTATGTCATCTGCTGTTGAAGGAAGACCAGCCAAGGTTCCTCTCAGCACAGTTGAACCCTCGGGAGCTCCACGGGGCTGCTGTGGGTCTCTAGTTTCCTGGCTGATTATATCTTAAAACAGAATTGGTGTTTGAACCGGTGCAGGATGTATACCCTTCTGTAGTCCTTTCTGGCAGTTGCTCCCGTTTAATATTTGCGCCTAGATGCACCCGTTCCTGCTGGAGGCCTTTAATGGCCCACTTGACATTTTCCGTTTTTTGGATGGTTGTTCCTATTAAATTATAGTAATGAAACAAGTGAACATTACTTGTTTTTTTTCTTCTTCCTCAAAATCTGTTTCTAAATGGACTGTGTATCAAGCCTGCAACAGCAGTAGATGTTCTCTGCATAACTGAGCTGGAGGTTTGAATAGATAGATAGTAACCAAGCGGGTATTAGAGCCGAACCTCTGGAAGACTTCCTCCAACTCTTTTGATTTGGAGACAAGGAGGTAAGATCAGAGGAGGGAAGTCACTGCTGGGTTTACACTGTTAGAGGCAGAGTTAACATTGCAACCTAGGAACCCTTAGTGTTTGTAAGTTTATTTATCAATGAAATTGTCACTGGAGGTTTTCTAATCTGCTGGACTATAGGAATAAGACTAAAAAGTATTAGCTCATATTTCTAGCACCTGAGACAGTGACAGTATTTAATATTTTTATTGGTCAGTTTTTCTATGTGTATATATTTTATACTTGTTTTAATATGCAAATATAAACAAATATTCAGTATGAAGAAGAAACTGACAAATCAGTCATGACTCAAGTCCCCAGAGTTAAGTACTATTAGCAATTTGGCATGTAGTCTTCCAAAATGCTTTTCTCTCTAAAGGAATAAAAAAATGAGATCACGCTATTTGTCTTGTTTGGCAACTTGCTTTTTGTCACTTATTAATATATCACAAACATCTTTTGGGACCAAGAAATACCCACAGCCTCATTTTTAATGACTGAGTAGCAGCCCACTATATAGACTGTACTGTACTTTGCTTATCAAAATTATTTTTAGAGGGACGCCTGGTTGACTCAGTTGGTTAAGTTTCTGTCTTTGGCTCAAGTCATGATTCCAGAGTCCTGGGTTTGAGTTCCACATCAGGCTCCTTGCTCAACGGGGCACCAGATTCTCCTTCTGCCTCTGCTGCTCCCCCTGCTTGTGTTCTCTCTCTGTAAAATAAATAAATAAAATTTTAAAAATTGTTATTAGGCATGTAAGCATTCCCAGTTTTTGCTGTTACACATCGCACTTTGCTAAATACCAACGAGTATGGAAGAATACACTTTTGCACTCTTATTTATAATTTTGTTAGAAGAAATTCGCATAAGGGTAATTTATAGGTCACTGTGCTTACACATCTTAGAGGTATTTGGTATAAACTTCCAAGTTGCATTCCAGAACAACATCAGGTTATTTCTTACAGAAGCACAGGAGAAAGCTCATTTCCTTATGCCCTTGATTTTCTCCATTCAATCTTCCTTCTTATTTTATCAGTTCTCATCATTTTGTGTCTTTGAAAATCAACCATTTCTCTGAGATTTAAAAATTCATTATCATGGAGTTGTGCAGTTTTCTTTTACAATAAACAAACCTCCCACGCCTGTGGTTGTAAGCCCTTTCCCATTGTTACTGTTTTGGTAAGAAGAACAGATTCTCTGGGCTTATTTCAAAATGACTCCTTACTCCCTCCCCGCGTTGCAAGGGGATTTTTCTCCAGTCTTCACTGTGAGAACCCGGGAGCGCTGGAGGGAAACCTCACAAAAGTGAGGAGATGTCCTCCTAAGAGGAGACCCCTCTGGAGTTGTAGACTCTCAAATGTGTCCACATTGAGTCTCTAGCATTTTGTCAGTTACTGCCTGTGCTCTTGCTCAGCGCTCATTTCCATGGAGGTTCCTGCTCCTGGGCGTCCGCTCTGGTAACCTGTGATTCCCAGTTTGCACCTGTCATGGGGCTGCAGCTTGCCTGGTGATGCTCGTCCCTTGATGGAGTTAAGAATTGTTGGTTTTCTTTTTTCTTTTTTTTTTTTTTTTTAAAGATTTTATTTATTTATTTCACAGCGGGAGAGAGATCACAAGGAGGCAGAGAGGCAGGCAGAGAGAGAAAGAGAGGGGGAAGCAGGCTCCCTGCCAAGCAGAGAGCCTGATGCGGGCCCCGATCCCAGGACCCTGAGATCATGACCTGGGCCAAAAGCAGAGGCTTTAACCCACTGAGCCACCCAGGCGCCCAAGAATTGTTGGTTTTCAATTTGTTCAGCCCTGTTTGTGCTGCAAGGATGGGAAGGGCAACTTCCAAGCTCCTTACCTGTGGGAGTGGGAACCAGGAGTCCTCCATTCTCAACATTTTGGATTTATATTTTTTTCTTTTTAATTGATTAGCATTGTGAGATGTTAGTCTATATTATCGGTGTTTTCACAAAACAAGTTCTTTTATTGATTCTGCTTTTTAGGACTTGAATGAATTACTTCTAGCTTTTACATTTAACAATTCCTTTCTCTTTCTTTAGGGTTTAATTATTTTTTGTTTTAAAGACTTTATTTATTTGACAGACAGAGAGCGAAACAGTGAGAGAGGGAACACAAGCAGGGGGAGTGGGAGAGGCAGAAGCAGGTTTCCCACTGACCAGGGAGCCCGACGTGGGTCTCGATCCCAGGACCCTGGAATCACGACTTGAGCCTAAGGCAGACACTCAACAACTGAGCCACCCAGACACCTCTCTTTAAGGTTTATTTGGATGCTATTCTGCTAGCTTTTTGAGTTGACTTATCTTCATTCTACTATCTCTTAATTTTACTTCGATTCCTTTGTTCTGCTAACTTCCTTAGGGAAATGGATTAACTGTATATTACTAGTTCCCCTGCTTTTTAAAGACAAGAATCATGTGTGTTTTCTTCGCCATTGTACCTCAGTTCAGAGCACAGTATGAAGCACAAAGAAAGTGCATAAACCACAAAGGTTGAATAAATGATTGAGTGCTAGACTTAGGGTCTGTCTTCCTTATTCTGTTTATATTCCCTGTTGGAACTTATTTGCCTGTTTCTTCGACATTCTAAATTTTCTGCACAAAAAAAGTGTTGCTTCTTTGATCCAATCGCAATTTTATTTCTTGCTTTGTAAAATGTAATCTGGTTGTTATATTCTTACAAGGTTTTTAAGAATGTTATTATGGATTCATTCCCATTCACTGGTTGTGTCATAGTTTACAGAATTATTAACCTATTGATGTAAATTTGAGATATTGCCAATTATTTTTGCTATTAAAAGAAATTATGTGAATATTTTAATGCCTGGCATTTTAAAAATATTATAGAAACTTGCTTTACAATAAAAATACTGTAGTTGAATCTATGGGTCAAAGGCATGAATATTTAATTTTTATGTTTTGACAAATGGATTTCCAAAGGGTAGTACAAAATTTGGCAGCCACAGAAATGCATGAAGGTAATTGCCTCCCTGAAGTTTTGCTAATTTGGGGTGCTGTCCATACCTGTCTTCCATCTCTGGCCTGTGCTCCTTGCACTGTATTATAATGCTTTTCCGTGTCTCTTTAGAGCTTTAGAAACTTTCCCCAGTTTCTCAAAAGCAAAGAAGCTGAGAGAGGGGGGAAAGTTCACGAATTAAGATGATACACTTAATTATTTACTTCACTTCTTCTTCTTCTTTTTTTTAAAGATTTTATTTATTTATTTCACAGAGGGAGAGAGATCACAAGTAGGCTGAGAGGCAGGCAGAGAGAGAGGAGGAAGAAGGCTCCCTGCTGAGCAGAGAGCCTGATGCTGGCCTCGATCCCAGGACCCTGAGATCATGACCTGAGCCGAAGGCAGAGGCTTTAACCCACTGAGCCACCCAGGCACCCTACTTCACTTATTCTTTATTTAAAAAAATTAAGATCGATTAAGGCTTTTTAAAGTAAAAGAAGTACAAAGGAGAAAATAAGCCCCAAATGGCTCATTTATTATTGAATACATTTCATAGGTTGAGAAAGTCAAACCGTGTAGGGTGGGAGATAATGGAAAGTGAAAGCCTCATTTCCCATTTTCTGTTTCTCTCTCTGGAGGTAACTGCTTCTAAATGTGTCTTTGATTCTTTCCAGGAAGAATTTATACACACTTACCAGCAGATTTATTATATTTTATAGAACATAAGATGCTTTAGCGCTGGCCATTTCTTGGTGTTACCTTAAAGTGTCAATGGGCATTCTTCACCCCAGCCTTGCAGCTGTCACCTGGATGGTGGTGATGGCGACAGTTTCCGGATTCTAAGAGGCAAGCTTTTTTAAAAACAGAAATGTTACATGTGCATCTCTGAATCAGTGAAACAAGATGTGTCTATTTCCATATTTTTTATCTCCATAGAAGGGTCCTATCATTCAGACTATTCTGTGTCTTGCAGGGAAGTTAAAAACATGACATAGGGTCACACGACTAGTAATAAAAAGAGCCAGGATTTGAAGCTGGTGCATTGGATATGGAAGTATGTATCTTTTCCCACAGTTTTATTGGGAAACAATCGACATACACCACTGTACAAGTTTAAGGCATCCAGCATGATGGTGTGATTCACATATATTGTGAAATAATTATTACACTGGATTCAGCTAATATCCATCTTGTCATAGAGATACAAAAGACATGAAAAGAAAAAAAGGAGAAAAATGTTTCTTTATGATGTGAACCTTCTTACCAATTTCCCTGTATATCATGGAGCACTGTTAGCTATAGTCACCGTCTTGTGCGTTCCAGTTCTAGGACTTATTTATTTTATAATTGGAATTCTGTACCTTTAACCCCCTTCCTCCAATTCTGCCTCCCCTGTATCCCATCTTTGGTAACCACAAATCTGATCTCAATTTTTATAAGTGGGTTTTTTTTATTCCACATGTAATATGTGAGATCATATAGTATTTGCCTTTTCATGTCTGACTTCTTTTACTTGGCATAACGCCTCCAAGGTCCATCCATGTTGGCACAAGTGCAGGATTGGAAGCACATATTTTTAACTACTGTGGTATCTGTCTCCAGGATGGAACACTTGGGGCCAATATATAAAAGATCTGGGGAATCAGAGCCAACATACGAAACAACTCCAGTAGTGGGCCTTGTTCAAGGAGTTGCCTGCTTTGTGAAGGAGTGAGCGGGAGGTGTCACATTTTGGCAAAATAAACTTCAATCCTAGGTGGTGTGGGAATATTTTATTTGAGGTGATGAACTTTCAAGTTATCTCCCATTTAGGGTAGGGAGCTTTCTCTGGGCAAGTCCAGAGGCAGGACAAGCAGTAGGCAGTCAAATGTGCTTTGGGTGGAAGGTGTGAAGCATGGTTATCCTGTCAACCTTGCTCCTGACGAGCAATGAAATGAGCCAATCATTCCCTTGTGCCTCAGTTTTGTCATCTGTGAAATGGGAGAAGAATATGAATGCACCTTCTTTCTCAATGAGTCCATGACAGTTCTTTTGAACTTAGAGCTCTTTTGGGTAGGAAGAAAAATCTTTTTAGATACTGATGTTCAGGGATGAAGTCTTTCAGCTTGGGCTAGGTAGCACTGGACATGCTTCCTATTTAAAACTCTTGAAAAGGGGGCAGGATGCCTGGGTGGCTTAGTCTGTTAGATGTCTGCCTCTTGATTTTGGCTCGGGTCATGATCTCAGGGTCATGGGATTGAGCCCGACGTTGGGCTCCACACTGGGTGTGGAGCCTGCTTGGGATTCTCTCTCTCTCTCTCTCCCTCACTGTGCCCCCCACCCCGCCTCACTTGTGTGCATACATACACTCTCTCTCTAAAAAAAAAAAAAAAGAAAGAACCCCCCCCCCAAAAAAAACCTCTCAAAAGGAAATACACATCCATTTTGCCTCATCTTTTCAAGAGTTTGGGGTAGGCTGACAGCAAAAATGTGAGCAAAGGCAGACAGGTCTGAGGTCAAAGTGAGCTGCATTTATAGCGGAAGTAATGATGTAACACGTCCCCTGAACTCCAATGCTGAAGCCTCTTACTTATGGATCAATACCCTGGCTTTATTTCTGGGGTGTCATAGTGAGGATCTTCTCCCCACAACAGTAGCCTAATTTGCTGGTGGGATGTACCAGGGCTTTTAACCCATTCCACCGAACATTACAGACTTGGGGGATAATGTTGCTGACAGCAAGAACCCATTGGTCCCACTTTTCTTTCTATGTGGGTTACATAGTCTCTTTCTGGCTATCTGCCTCATTCATTTATTCATTCATTCATTCTGCTGATATTTACATTTGAGGGAAAGAAGGGTGTTTCCTAAAACCAGTAACTTCAAAAGAATTGCTCATGATTCAATTTGACAAGTTTATTCAATTGTTTAACAAATGTCTATCAATTGCCTATGTGCTCAGTGTTCTTCTCGGCACTGGGGATATAATAATAGATTAAGACAAGTCCTTACCTTCCCAGATTTCACATCCTGGTAAAGGCAGATAGATGATAAATAAGTAAGCAAATGAAATATAATATAAAATCAGATAGTTGTAAATGCTAGGAATAAAAATAAAACAGAGTAAGGGAATAATGTATGGTGGAGGTGCAATTTTGGAAGAGCTGGTATAGGAAGACCCTCTGAGGAGGTGACTTTGGGGTTGAGCACTGAATGAAGTGAGGGAAATGGTCACGAGAAGGTCTGCGGTAGAACTAGTCAGAAGGCACTGCAGTGCAAAGGCCTTGAGGTGGGAACGAGATGGGATATTTAGGCAACCAGCAAGGAAGTCACTGTAGTTGTTTCTCCGTGGGAGCGGCAGGGGGCTCTGCAGGCTGTGATGAGAGTTCAGCTACTATTCTACTGGAGCTGGGGAGCCAGTGGCTTTTAAATGGAGGAGGGACATAATCTGGTTTAGGTTTTCGGGGCTCAGTCTTACTGCTGTGGGGGTAGTGATTGTAGAGGACAAGAGCGGAGTGAGGAGACCATTGGGAAAGACTGTGGAGTCGGGTGAGAGGTGGAGCTCGATGAATATGGTAGCAGGGAAGGAGACAAGAGTGGTCAGAGCCTGGATGTATTCTGAGTCCACAGGATCTGCTGGTGGATAGGATGTGGGATAAGGGAGTACGACATGAGTCAAGGATGTCTCTGAGATTTTCAGCCAGAGTAACTGGGTGCCTGGGATGAGAAGGAAACAGAACCAGCAACAGAGGGATTGTGGTGAGGGTGGGCTGGAGGCTGGAACTGTGTCCTGGGAATGCCCTGTATGTGGATGGTGCTCAAAGCCATGCTCTGGCTGGGTTCATCAAGGAAATGAGTTAGCAGTGGGGGAAGGCAGAGGCCATGCATGCAACGGGTGTTGGGAATGACAGTTTTTCTTCCTTTTTCTCTTGTTTTTATTAGAGGGAAGTAACTCGCCTAGCATTCCTTCTTAATTGGGGCTAACTTGTCACGTGGCAAAACCACTTTCCCCTTCAAAGAGTGTTTGGCGCCTTTATCTCCGAAGACCAGATCGTGTCTTTCAAAGAGCTGTGTGTGACTCATGTGTTTATCAGCCACTTTTCTCACATAAAACCTGCCTGCCTGTCTTTTTGTCCTTTCTTTTCCCCTTTTGCCTTTTTAACCTGTGTTGGCAAAATATACAGGAAGGCCCGAATCAAAGCGCATAATATTCTTACTGTCCCAATAGAAATGCCTGTCCTATAGATCTGCTTTTGGAGGAGGATGAAGGAGAAAATGTCAGCATGCTCCTTGGCCTCTATCTAAATCACACCATCGTTATCTCTGCTGCCCAAGAGGAAAGGCAGCACATCAATCCCTCAGAAAGCTCTGAGCAACAGGAGGGTGGTTTCGGACCTGCTGTTTTTCTAACAGTAGAGGTGGGAGATTTGAGGACCTCCTCACCAAAAGTTTGGTCATTGGAAACTAGGTGTTCACGGAATGCTTCTAGTAATTCAAAGGAAAGCAACAAGGGTCCTAAATACATGGTGTGCCCACAATGTACTATATGCTCCCATGCAGTTCGCAGAGAGGTAGGGGCAGGTTGAAGTGTTCTCATGGTGGTGGGTCATGAAGAGATTTTTGTTCCCTTGAAGAAATGGCTTCAGGGACCCACTGAGTGCTTTTCTGGAGACATCAGCTTTCTCTCTCTCTCTCTCTCTCTCTCTCTCTCTCTCTCTCTCTCTCTCTCTCTTAGATTTAAATTTAATTAGCCAACATATTATTAGTCTCAGATGTAGTGTTCAATGATTTATCAGTTGCATATAACACTCAGTGCTCATCTCATCAAGTGCCCTCCTTAATGCCCGGCACCCAGTTATCCCCTCCCCCACTCTCCTCCCCTCCAGCAACCCTCAGTTTGATTCCTAGAGTTAAGAGGCTCTCATGGTATTTCTCCCTCTCTGGTCATCAGCTCTATCTTGGGAACACTAAATACAAGACAGGGTCCACAGGGCCTCTAATGGTTAGAAGTAGCCCATGCCTCAATACCCCTCACCTTGCTGGTGGATGTCTCAGGTGGGACAGAGACAGAGACACAAAGAGTTCCCTTGAGATCCCTTCAGTATTATTTCCACGTTGTTTTATTTCCCAGAGAGAATGTCATTTTGTCTTGACTGAGGTAAGGTGGATGGCAAATCAAAGGTTCTTAAGGTTTTAGGAAGGTGAGTTACGGTTTGTCCATAAAATATGCTGGTCCATCTGTCTCTCACCCCGTTTCCCCATAATGATTTTTCAGTGCTTTTTCCATCCAGTGGAGGCTTTCTCCAAAAGTGCTCACTTAAATCTAGGTCTCCAGAGGAGAGTCTCTCTTGCTTTAAAATTGCACTGTCCAGTATGGTGGCCGTTAGCTACTCACTTGAAGTGTGGCTGGTCACAACTGAGATGTATTGTAAGATTTCAAAGGCTTAGTATGGTTAAAAAAAACAAAGTAAAAGATCTCAGTCATAATTTTTTATATTGACCACATGTTAAGATGATAATATTTGGGATATATTAAGTTAAAGAAAATGTATTATTTTTTAAAGATTTTATTTATTTATTTGTCAGCAGGAGAGAGAGGTAGAGGGAGAAGCAGGCTCCCCGCTAAGCAAGGAGTCTGATGCAGAACTCTATCCCAGGACCCTGGGATCATGACCTCAGCAGAAGATAGACTCCAAACTGACTGAGCCACCCAGGCATCCCTAAAGAAAACGTATTTTTAAAATTAATTTTACGGGTCTTTTTACTCTTGTGTAATGTGACTCTGAAAATTTAAAATTATGTGTGTGGCTTGCATTACATTTCTTATTGAATAGTGTGGCTTGAAACAGCAAAAGATATTGCCCCCATGAACCCACAGATAACTTGTCTTAAGGAGTGATGTTTCTCAAGTGAAAATGTGACACATTGTAAAGCTCAGTCTCAGTAGCATGACTTCCAAGGCCCATTGTGATCTGGCATTTCCTACCTTCCAGTTTCTGTAGACTCAAAGTGTGTGATTCCCTAAAATTCATGGGTGGGAGCCTAATCCTTGGTGTGATGGTATTTGGAGGTGGGAGCTGGGGAGGTTAGTTAGGTTTAGATGAAGTCATCAGAGTGGAGCCCTCACGATGGGATTAGTGTCCTTGGAAAAGAGAGCTACTTTGCTCCTTTTGTCATTCAAAAACATAGTGAGAAGACAGCCATCAATGAGATAGGAAGATTCCATGAGACTCCCAGTCTGCCAGTCCCTTGACTTCCCAGCCTCCAGAACTGTGAGAAATACATTTCTGTTGCTTATAAGCCACCCAGTCTGTGTTTTTTTGTTTAGCCCAAGTGGACTAAGAAACCAGCCTTGTCTTCTGCAACCGTATTCCTCAAACCCCAACCCTGAAGAACCACCTGGTGAATCCCTAACTGCCATGCAGTGTCACAGGTCTGTGCCTTGCCACCTTCTATTGCATCTTGCCCTGTGCCATGGACATGAGAGTGTACATATTTCTCTGAGATCCTGATTTCAGTTCGTTTGGATATATACCCAGAAGTAGGATTGCTGGATCATATGGTAATTGCATTTTTAACTTTTTGAGGAACCTCCATACTGTTTTCCATAGTATATGTACTAATTTACATTGCCACCAACAGTGCACAAATGTCCTGATTTTTCTACATCCTCATGAGGACACTTGTTATCTTATGTTTTTCTTGATAATAGCCAACTTAATAGGTGTGAGGTGATATCTCATTCTGCTTTGAATTTGTATTTCATTGATGATGATTACCCTGATGACATTTAGCTTTCTGTGATGATGATATTGAGCATTTTTCATATACCTGTTGGCAATTTGTATGTCTTTGGATGAATGAACTTTTGATTTGGTGATGTGTGAATCCTCTTCTTTGGCTTACTGTTTTCTTTTTACCTATATCCAGACCTTTGAAGAAGTGAGAATTTTGTTGTCCCTACCCCCTTCCCTGCCAAGGCCCCCTGGTCTCCTAGGCAGTGGACTAGATCCTTAGACTTCCAGGTGCATGTGGGCAAATGGTCAGTGTGTACTAGTATTTATTGTCTTGGCCACTCAAGGGCAAGGTTCTTTTGCTTCCTAACTATAGCTGGATTCTAGAGACTTAAAGTTGTCTGAAGTTTGGGGCATTATCGTGCATAGTTGTGGCTAGTTCTGGGAACACAAGTAGATGCCCTGTTGGTTGAACAATATAAGTATATTTGATGTTTCAAAGGTGGGTGCACATGTGGATTTATGTGTGTATATATTATTTTTACTTATTTTTTATTTTTATGTATTTCTTATTTTTTAATAAGTAAAGAGTCCAAGGAATAAACCATTATATGCCTTGGTTTTGGTATAGAATTTGGAAAGGAATAGATTCTGCAACTTGTGCTGAAACCATTGGACTAAAATGTCCGGTAAAGCCAAGTGCAGCAATGGTGGAGGGGTGCCAGGGTTGGGGTTCCTTAGCTTTAAGGATAAATTTAAGCCTTGTGGCCAAGCCTACTTGCCCAGCCTAGATCTCGCAGTGGGGGATCAGTATAGGAAAGTCATGGCACTCCAGTTCTCTCTCTGGGAAATCTCAGGATCCCCCTGCTTCTATTTTGACCTGGTCTTTTTCCTCCATGTCCCATTACAGACCTGCCTGTCTTCTGTTTCTGGCTTTTCTTAGGATTTTGTCTTGATCTTGCCCATGGGCAGGATGAAGGAAATCAGGAGCTTTAGCTGAACCTTTGGCTTTCTATAACACGTGTCCTACCTGGATATCAGGGGGAATTGGGGGTGGGGTGGGGAAGAGGTACACTGTGGAGGCCGTAGAAAGGGAGGATGGAAACATCTGAACCCTTGTTTTGTTCACTTCTCCATTTTGCCTTGTGCACAAGTAAAAATCATACTATCTAGCATAATTCCTTTGCCAGGTGGAACAAGGATAAGTGGATTTAACTTCTATTTTGGATGTTACTCTGTCTTTGTAGTCCTTTTATCTGAATCCCTTGATCATCTAGAATAGCTTGGCAGTGCTGCATTTCAGAGCAAAGTGAGGAGCAGATAAATAATTTATCAATAATAAGATTCTAGTATGAAGAAAATAGGAAGCTGTTTATCAGTTTTAAGTAGAGAGGGGGACTGCAGACAAATATTAACATTAGTTGATGCAAATAGGATTTGTTTTCATCCCAGTCTTTCTCCTTGAACCACTATCGGTAATGGATAAAAGGGACCACAGAGCTGACCAGCTCAGGAGTGATGAGGCTCCTTGAGTTGCTGCAAAGCACAAAAATCATATGCCTAACCATTTAATTTTTGCTTTCCATTTTCCAGAAAGAGAAAGAGAAAAGGGGCAAGTCAAATTCTCTTCAAAATCCGATTTTGCTTTTTACAGTGGGATCATTTATCTTCTCTATCTGGTTTTGCCAGTCAAACACTAATGATACACATTCTAAGGCATGATCTGTGAGTGCAATTTATTTCTGAATGCAGCCTTTCTTCTTAAGAGTATTTGCTATAATGGATATACTGGAATAATATCAGGGATTAAATAAAAAAGGCACTTCAGAGAAAACAAATACACCGGTGGAACAATTTTTACTTGTCTTCTCACACCCAAATTCAACAGATATCTTCTAGGGGATTTCAGCTACCAGAAATAAAAGGAACTGATGGCCTAGTAACTGCCCAGTTAGTAGTAGCTACTGTTTATTGGATGTACCAGACACTAGGCATGTTATCCTGATGATCATACTTAATCTTCAAAATAACACGGCTGATTGGCTATTATTATACTCATTGTAAGGATGGAGGGCTTGGTCCTCAAGACCTCTGAGATCATTTCTTCTTTAAAAGCCTCAGCTAGAAAATGCCAATGTCAATGGTTGTTTTCCTTCCTTTCCTATAATGCTTGATATCCCTCCTCATAGTTCAATGACCATCACCTTCTATTAGTCGTGTCTCCATGACAACTGATCAATTGATAATGATTTCCTTTTTTTCTCAACCTAGGATTTCCCTGGAAGGCAGCTCATAGCCAACAGCCCAGCTTATTGGATAAGGTAAGGGACGTTTCACAAAATGTGTTCAGGTCAATAAGAAATGAGGATGCATCTTTGCTGAGGAATGCTGGGGGCTTTCTTGCAGCCTTCCTTGATACCGTCCACTCATCACATGCTTTGATTCATTTGGTATTTCTACATGATGTTTATACCATCCATTTATTACCACAGAATCATTTTCCATCTGTTTTGGGCTTACACTATTTCTATAGGCTGAGAAGTTTTTTTGCTTCTTGTGCATTTCTTGGGGGTGCTTAACTCTTGATGGGAATACAGAGGTGATTCTTTGTTCAGAAATATTTTTGAACTTATTCTATGTGTGCACCATGGTGTCAGATGATAAGGATAAAAGGATGAATTAAGGTAGACTTTCATCCAGGGTGCCTGCGTGGCTCAGTTGGTAAAGTGGCTGCCTTCAGCTTTGGTCACAATCTCAGGGCCCTGGGATCAAGTGCTGCATCATGTTCTCTGCTCAGTGGGGAGCCTGCTTCTCCTTCTCCCTCTGCCACTCCCCCTGCTTATACTCTCTGTCTCTCTGTCAAATTAAAAAAAAATATACTCTTGTCCTCAAAGACTTCTCACTCAGATGCAGAAGATAAACCTCTAAGCGGATATTTATAAAATAATATGGTGATTGTAGGGCTAGAGACAGAAATTCAGAGGTTAAAATGGGAGCTAAACTTAGTTTAATTGTCAGGGAAAACTTCCTGGTAGAAGAGATATTTGAATTGAATCTCAATTCAAGAGAGGTAGGATTAGCCAGGTAAAGGAAGTGAGAGTGGAATGGATGGCAAACCATAGTATAGTGTATTTGGAGAACTGCAGGCTTGGTGTAGCTAAAGTATAAATTGAGAGGTAGGGAGTGTCAGGAGATGAGACCCACTGAATGAAATACCACTGCAAAGGGCTTGGGCTTTGGGTTTGGGGAGCCCTTGAAGTGGTTTTAGGCTGTGGACTTAAATGTTCATATGTGCATTTAGATACAAGTCTAATCCGTGAAGATAGGTAATGTTTTCCTCTTCCTTGTTTTCCTTTTATAAACGTTTTACAAAAAGTCAAAGGGAAGTGGAGTGTCAGCTGCATGGATGCACCCCTTGTCCTATTGTAGTGCTTCTTGTGCATGTCTTCCATGGGCTAATGCCAGGTAAGCTGTTCCAGACACACTTCCTCTGGCATTGGCCTTGGGGATTGGTGTCTTCTTTCCTCTGGTTCACATTTCTTTTTGTGATATAAAAAAAGGACTGATCCCCTACAGTCACAAAGATCAAGGGTTTTATTCCAACTGTGATTTTAACTTACTATTTGATCTTGGGCAAGACACACCAACCTCTCTGACCCTCAACTTATTCCTCTGTAATGTGGAATAATAATGTCCAACCTCTAGTGCTGTGATGAGAAATGCTTCTGGCAGAGTACCTGGTACACAGTAGATGCTCAATGAGCATTGATTCTCTCCCCCCATAAATATCAAATACCTCATTGATCTCTGAACTAAAGCATTCTTATTTTCTTCCACTATCTCAAGTAGGGTGGGGCAGGGAGTAGCCCCTGAGAGCAATGTAGCTCAATTAATGCTAGCTCCTAGTATGTGTCAGGCATTGTGCCAGGACTTTTAGGCACTCTAAACTAAGTTTGATTCATATATTTATTCTGAATGCAGGTGTACAGTTTTACAAATGAGGGAACTGGATCCACAGAGGTTGGATGCCTTTCCTATGATCACGTGGAAGGAACGGTTCAAATCTAGGATCTTATTAAAGCTCTTTTTCATTATGCCAAAGTTTTTGCTAAATACCAGGCATTTGGCTGGATCCTGGGGAATTGCAGAGTTGAATAATAGTGTCACTCTCTGGGAAACTCATGGATTAATGGGAGGAGGGGGACAGATACCTGTAGGGCGCTTAGAAAACTGTGTGGAAGTGCAGGGAGAGGTGAGCTAAGGATTCTATGAAAGCCAAGTGAAGATTGGCCACCAAGGGCTGGGGGACCCTCTGTGGGCCTTTGGTTTTCTTGGAGTCCATCACCTGCTGGGGATTAGATGCTAATTATTAGACAGAACCTCAAAGCATTTCCATGGAAATGCTTCAGTGGCAGAAACTGCCACTGCCACTTCAGTGGCCACATCTACAAAGACTTCCTCTCTGTGTCCTCCTGGTCTGTGGTAAAGTCATATTGGGAGTCACTTCGTAAGACTGGTGCTTCATTGAAAAACACATGTTTCTGCATGGGTTACATCCATTTGTTTGGTCTCTATGATGAGTTATCTTTTTAATGGGCAAGGGAGCCCATTTCCTTGCCACCTGTCAGTGTTTAGCTCTCCACTGGGGCTTATTACTGCTGCCATCTGCTGCAAAGAAGAAGTTTGCATGCTTTGAGTAGGGGCTCACAGAAGTCATTAGAGGAGAGGAGGCTGAGCTAAGAATCCAGGTGGAAGCTTTTACTATTAGTACAGTAACAACCCTGTTTTCCTGCCTTCTTCCCTGATATCCAGCAAGGTCACCACTCCTTCCCTACTCCCAGGCTCTTACATCCATCCAGCCATATTTTCCATCCTCTTCTTCATGCCAGCCCTGCTGGGTGTGAATCCTGCCCCATTTCATCACTCAATGTCATAGTTGAGCAGATTTAGTCACTATTTAGGAATGATCAAACAGCCTGACAACATGTCAACTTTTATCTCATGTATTGACTAGGTAGTAAGTGGGGCAAATTGATGTTTAAGGAGACAACAGATCTTTCTGCTGTGAAAAATGAATGGTTACAGAATTGAAGAAGACATGGTTCCTGCCTCAAGGAGCTCACAAGTGGTTGTGTTACATGTGTTTGTGTGTGTATGTGTGATGGAGTGGACAATTACAAGTGAGACGGGATGGATCTAATGCTGGGTAGAAGTGTAGGGTACCACAGTAGCCCAGAAGAGGGACAGAGATGCCTTGCTATATGCTTGGGGATGGGGTTGGTGGTGGTTGGGAAGGATGGGCATGCATGAGATTTGCATTTAGGAAAAAAGTCACTCTGATTTCAGTGTGGAGGACTAGTTAGGGAAGTTCCAGTGTAGAAGGCTAAGGTAGTAGTCTAGGGGAGAAATGGATTAGGATGTTGGTGGAGATAAAAAAAAGTATGGTTCAAGGACTACAAGGAGATTAAAATCAACAGGCTTGGTGAGACATAGAATGTGATGGGTGAGGGAGAGGCAGGTGTCAGGATGGCACCGATGATTCTGGCTTGAGCAACAGGATGGTTAGTAGTGTTATTTACTGAGATAATGATTCTTGGAAAAGATCAGAATGGGGGACTGGAGGGGAAGAGCAAAATTTGGTTTTAGATCCTTTGAGTGTGAGATGCTTTTGGAATGCTCAAAGGGTGGTGTTAACCAAGAAGTTTTACATAAAGACCTTGAACTGAGAAGAAGGTTCTGGACTGGTTCTATAAATGTGTGAGTCATCTTTGTTCTGGTGTAACTGAAGCTCAGGGCAGAGAAGACAGTATTACTTAGGCAGAGAAAGAATGCTTGAAGCTAGATTTGGTTGGATCCTACTCCTTATGGATAGGACAAGGGGGCAAACCTACAAAGATGATGGAGGTGATATGGCCAGAGAGGAAGAAATAGAGCCAGTATGTTGTTAGGTCATGAAAGCCCAAGGACAAGTATTTCAGAAAAGAGGAAGGGGCTAGAGCGTCTAATTCTATTGAAAGGCCAGTGAAGATGAGGCTTAGAAAGTGTCCACTGAACATGGCTGCATGGACTTCAGTGGGATATTAGTAAGCGCTATTTTAGTGGAATAATGAGTCTGATCCAGTTCAGAGTGGGTTGTGGGGTGTGTGGGAAGTTGAGAAATGGCAGTGATGAGTGAAGACAACTCCTCCTTCAAGTTTGACAGTAAAGGGAGGAGGGAGATGGGGAGCGAGCAGGACTCTGGTGCTGATGATGGGCAAATTCTTAAGAACGGAGAAGCACCAATTAGAATGAGGTTGTGAATATGGAATGGAAAAGGATAAATAATAGTAAAAGATTCAGAAGGTGGTAGGTGGCAGTGGGATGCAAAGATCAAGTGGGAGGATAGTTGTGTCAACTCTTTTCCTGCTGTCAGAGTGAAGGAGGTGGGATGGGTGCCCTTGCAGCCATGTCTATATGTCTGGATGTAGGGGTTTCCTATTTGATAGCATCTGTTTTCTCTGTAAAGTAGGAGGCAAGATCATCTGATGAGAAAGAAGAATGTCAGTGTGTAGCAGGGGCAGAGATAAAGTTTGTAAAATATCACTATGCAAAGTGACAGAGGAGATGATGTGGTAGGTTAGTTTGGCAGAGTTGTGGACTCATTTGAGGTTGAGGGTGTAGAATGTGTAGTGGACCTGAGGGGCCTGTTTGGCTTTTCCTGCTTGGACAACATCTTGGAAATGTCACCCAGTGGCTTTTCCCAGGCTTGTATGTTTTATCTGGGTGGGGCAAACAAAAGGCAGAAGATAGGCCTATAGCTTATGACATGGGTAAAGATGTGATTAAAATCATGAGTCATGGAGACCAAGTTAAAATCAGTAAGTAGAGAGGAGAAGGCTGGTGATGTGGGAGAAGTGAGAGGTCAAGAGGTGTCACAGTGAGAGTAGTTGAATAAGCAAGGTAGAATAAATAACCTGTAAGGGCTTGCATTAGTGAATCTAAGAGTCGAACATTTACAGGTAATGGAAGTTTGGAAGTGAGAGGTGGAGGGAGAAGAAAACCACTGGCAGTGAATAGGTCAGGAGACTAAATAAGAGGTCATCTATCTATTGGGTCATCCATGTGGCTGTTGCCTTTGCATGTTGATGGCAAAGCCTGGGGTGAAAAACCAAAATAACATAGATTAGTCTTCATTGAATGAATGCAAGTGACAGGCAAATTGGCAGAAGAGGGCAGCTCAAAGGAAGAGGAAGATTAGATTCTATAGTATTTCACCCTGAAAAGCTTGTAACAAAGGGCTCTCAACCTTCTTTCAGAGGGCATCAGTGAATCATTACAGATATCCTTTTTTTAAATTAACATATAATATATTATTTGCTTCAGGGGTACAGGTCTCTGAATCATCAGTCTTACACAATTCACAGCACTCACCATAGCACATACCCTCCCCAATGTCCATAACCCAGCCACCCCATCCTTCCCATCCCCCCGCCCCCACTCAGCAATCCTCAGTTTGTTTCCTGAGATTAAGAGTCTCTATTGGTTTGTCTCCCTCCCCGGTCCCATCTTGTTTCATTTTTTCCCTCCCTGATTATTATAGCTATCCTTAACACATTTATTTACACATTTGTTTAAAATATATTGACTGTTGAATATTTAGCATTATTGAGCATTCTCTATTTGCCAGGCACATGGATAGAAACTGCCGTGACAAGTAAACGAGGTATTTCCCAGGGACTACCTATTTAGTAGAAGACATAGATACAAAGACTTGGACCTACAGTTCAATGCATTGTGCTATTTATGAAGTAGAGGAACAATTTTCATGATGGTGCAGAGGAGTGAGTAATTACTTCTTATTGGAGAAGGTGAACAAAGTGTCCCAGAAGAGATGCTTATTTGGGCTGGAAGTTGGGAAGTGAGTAATTTTACCATATGGTGAAGGGTGGTGGCGGAAATTAGATTTTCGGCAGAAGAATGAGCAGGAGGAGAGGCTCAGAGGTGTGAGAGTACATTGGGAATATAATGTCTCTCATCAGCATCTTTTCCATTTTGCCTGCTAGGTGATGGTTTGCTGCTCTGAGAGTGAGCTTCTCAGAAGATAAAGTAAAAATAAAAAAGGAGATTTCATGTGCTGGGTCCAAGGAGATGGTAAGATGAGGCAGTGCCACCTTGAAGGGTAAAAGATGAAAGAGGAATGTATAGTGTCATAACTCATACAGGATGAGAGTGATGTGATTACAGAAGAGGATGCCATATGCAACTCTAAACCCAGGGATCCAAGAGGGCTGTTTTTCAGCCATTGGGGAATAAACTTTCCTGTAACCCTGGAAGATGGCATAGGCATAGCTCATAATTATACAAGGATACTCCAGTTTTTGATGACAACATTACCTTTGAGGGCTTAAAAAAAAACTATATTTATTTACAGCAAAGGCCACACATGAAGTCTTAATTGTCCTTGACCACAATTGAATTTGACATCAAGTAGATTGTCTGGCATGCTCTGCTTGCCATGCATGTTATTTTTGTGACCCTTTGTTCCTGACAACTCTATTCTGTTGAAGCTATTGTGATTAATCTTAACCTTAATCAGAAGGAAGGTCAAGTAAATTTCACCATTAGTATTGATCTGACTGAGTTCTGGTGCTAGACTATAAGGTTTTTGAGAGCACAAATCACATGTTATTGATCTCTTTACTTTTTCTACTGAGCACTGTGCCGACATTGGGTTTGGTAGGGTAATCACATGACTCACGTACTGCCATGTGCCTTCTGTGCCCACAGCAGGCATCACCAATCAATCATTGCACATTTTCTGTGGAGTCTGAATGGCCTCAGAGTTCTCAACAGAGTGATCTGGACAGTCACTACCAACTGATGGAGTTGACCCATGAGATGAATCAACTGCCAACTGAATGGGCTTCATGGGACTCCCATAACATAATACCACAAACCAGGTGGCTTAAAACAACAGAAATGCATTCTCTCAGAGCTGTGGAGGCCAGAAGTCCAAGATTAAGGTATCAACTATGGTGGTTCCTTCTGGAGGCTCTGAGTGAGCACCCAAACCATGTTTCTTTCCTAGTTCCCAGTGGCTGCTGACAATCCATGGCTTTTCTTGATTTCTAGATGTAGAAATGAGAGAGACGTTCCACTCTCTGCATCCACCTTTGCATGGCTTACTCACTTCTGTGATGCTGGGGTGTTAAATCTCCCTACCTTTTCTCTTGTAAGAACACAGGTCATTGAATTTAGGGCCCACTTTAAATCCAGGATGATCTCATCTGGAGAGTCTTAATTCTTTCTGCAAAAACCATTTCCAAAAAATCAAATGCACAGGTACTGAGGGTTAGGACCTGGATCTCTCTTTTTGGGCCACTGTTCAACCCACTGTACCATCCCTGTAATTGGCATTAGTTCATGCCCAGGCAGCTGGATAAGAGGCGCCTGCTTGTCCTTCTTGTTCCTGAGTGTCTGAGTCCTTGGGCAAGATTTTCCTAGTGTTCAGTCTCTATAGTCCTGGGGTCTACCTTATGTCTTATTAGTCTTATTTCTTACCATAAGCTAAAGATCCATCTCTGAGCCATGGACTCAAAGTCCTGTGTCATAGCACTATGCTGCCTTGGTGCTGAGTGGTGGCTGTTGAAGGGTTTCTACTGTGAGACTTCCAGTGGCCTGTCATTACCTCTCTCTCCAAATGCATGCAGGCTTACAGGCACTCTATTGGAGTTTCCAGCAGCTTATTCCCATACATCAGAGGCTCCCTACAGACTGCTTTTCCTCTCACTATCCAGAACCTGCTTGCTGGGTCCTGGACTTAATATTGCTCATCCTGGATCTAGGTACCTGGCCTCTGCCTCTCTGACCAATCATTTCTTACTCATCGTTTTTTTCAGATGGCTTAGCTTTAGATTCTGGCCATGACATTTACAGCCTTACAAGTCAACTCTGACTTAACCTGATGCCCAGTCCTGGATCCTAGAGTTTTTCTGACCTGGCTGTTATCATGGATGGACATCTGTGTATAGGTCTTTACTTGTGAGAAAGAACTTATCCCGTACCTGCTGTACCTTCTGTGCATGGCTGATCCTATTTCTGTTGTAAGAGATGACTAGAGGGAAGATTATAATTGTGCACTTTGTAAGGATGGCCCAAGGACAGTTACCTATCCATTGGAGGGGTCTCCTTAATGTGGACTCAAAGGAAAAATTTCTTTCAGATCACATTACTGGACAAAGCTGGATTCACTTGTGAAAGTGTGTGTATGTTTTTTTTAAATTACTTTATTATTATTAGTCACATCAGGAAGTTGCTTTTGCTGTAGTTTGTCTGCTAGGAAGCTCAGAGCTAAATCTGTGCTCTCTCTCTAGCAAGTGAATGGGGCATCATTGTCTGTTTCTGTGCACTGACTCAATCTTTGTCTGTATTATTTTAATTTTTCTAATGGATACATTTGGAATTGTAGCCCAACTCAAATTAGCTGTTCCTCCTCACCTCTGGTGGAGGACCCCAACCTGCTACTTTGAATAATGTTATCCACTACTATAGACTAAATTATGTCCCTCCCAACTTCCTGTTGAAGCCCTAACCCTGCCCAGTGTGTTGGTGTTTGGACATGGGGACTTTGAGAGGCAATTAGGTACAGATGAGGTCATTATGTTGGGGCCTCATGACGGGATTAATCCTCTTATAAGAACAGACACTGGAGAGTTTGCTTCCTCCCTGTGTCTCTACCTATATGCATCAAGGAAAAGCCACATAGGACACAGTGAGAAGATGACTGTCTGCAGCCCAAGGAGAGCTCTTTCCAGGCACTGACCACACTGATGCCTTGATCTTGGACTTCCAGTCTCCAGAACTATAAGAAAACAAATTCCTGTTGTTTAAGCCACCCAGTCTATGGTATTTTGTTATGGCAGCCTGAGCTAAGACACCCACCCCCAGTCTCGACTAATGATTGGATGAATGGTAGCTATCTTTGACAAGCTTCACATAAGACCAGCTCTTCCTGGGAATTTGGGGTTGGACCAAGGGAGAGTAAGCATCTCTCCAAGTGGTTTTGAGCCCTAAGAAGTAGGCTTTGGAGTTGCAGGTTACTTTATGGCTGGGCAGAAAGAGAGCTAGTCTTATGAGAAAGGAGAGAGAAGCAGGTGAACTGAGTAAATATTGTTGAAGGACAGGCAGCCGATACTTCCTGGGACCCAGAAAGAGTCTTCTTGATGGTACTGTCCTTCCTGGGACCTGCTAACTTTCTCACTTTTGGGTTCTCAGATTAAATCTTAAGTTTTTTTTTAAATTCTCATAATGCTAGCCTGAAATCATTTCTGTTACTTGAAAACAAACAAAAATTCTCAAGTAAGCCCTTTGCTCCAATGCTTCACCTTTTCAATACTGACGTCTTGGTCCTGCACGATCTTTTGTAAGGTGCCTCAGAATCCTTCGTGGGAACAGGTGGATTATGAATAACTGAAAAGAATTTAGATGTTTTCTTCCAAAGCTGTGTGGGGGAGCTGCTGAGACAGGTCATGAAGTCTCCTGGATGTCACAGATAATGAGACAGGGCCTGGGAGAAGTCAAAACCATGGAGAGGTTGGTGGTTGACATGGGGTTCCTTCAGCTAGAGGAGTTTGTCTTTTGTCCCAAAGGAAAATTATGTTAGCCTGACATGACTTGTTTTCAAAGCACATTATTAACTTTTCCCCTAGTTTGCCCTTGCTTTGCCAGGAGTTTCAGATTGGTGAATTATTTGTGCTTATTTCTCAGAACACACCATGAATAGTCTCAATTATGGCTCCAAACAATTGTGATTTCTGTTATTGAGGATTTATAGAAGCACTTACATTTCTCATCCTTTTATGACTCTGTATTTCTATGGTAACCTAGATAGGCTGCTCAGTACACATGGGCACTTCTTTGGGAAAACCCGATAGAAGAAAATCTGAATTTACAGAAAAGATAAATAAGAGGTTGGCTATTCACATGGTTTTATAGAGGATTCACAGATAGCAGTTTCCTCTAGTGCATTCGGTTCATTCCCTATTCTCTTTACAGATCATGAACAATGTCTCACACATAATAGGCTCTGAATGAAAATTTTGTTGATTGATTGATGAGCCACTTGGGAAGGAGAGAAATGTGAAGCTGAGGTTATAGTTTGCTGCTGCCAATTGGAGATAAATCAGAAAAGAACAGAAAGGATCCTGAGCAGATAGCCAGAGTCAGTGGGGAAATGGGACTCAATTTTTAAAAATGTGATTCACATACAGTCTTTTGGAAGCTGCTTTCTGCATCAACCAAGATATACATGAATTTTTCACATCAGTGTGCTTGAAGGCCCAAGAGATTGGACCTCACCCAGGATCATAGCACTAAGCAATCAGAGAAGTTAGGTACCCATTGTGCCTCAGTGCCCTGACCCAGTGTTTTTGCAGAGAGGGCCTGCTTTTCATTTTCTAAGGCTCAGGTTGCCTTGAGAAGGGTTGCATTTTGTAAACTGGAGACCTTGACTAGCATAGGGAGCAGGGGCTGCTTTGACTATTTTTTTGTCTAGGGCCTGCATTTGTAAGGACTCTTGATAGCAAAGAGCAGAGCAAAGAGCCCTTGTATACTGGAGTTGGTTTGAACAAGAAAGGAGGGTTTATTAGAAGGAAACAGAGCTGCTTTCTGGACTCCCAAGATCAGGAATACAGCTGGGCCTCAGAAAGGTTGATCTAGGAGGTGAAAAGGTGTGAGGAATGCAGGCAGCTCCTGTCTGCATGTTTGTTTCATCCTTTTCTGTCGAGGTCTGGCTTTATCTTCCTCTGCACAGGGGCACACTGTAGAGAAGGAGGTCATCGATATCCCACAGATGCACAGTGTTGACTCCGACCTTTGGGGCAAGCCTGAGAAAGTGTGCCCTATAGCAACTGATGAGCTTCAAGAAATAAAGTTGAATCAAAAGCTACCAGTAGATAATTTCGATTCTACAGGAAGTCACCAAACACCCCTTGTGTATCTGTCTCTGTGCTATGTGCTAAGAGATAGAATAAGTAAGGTTGTACCCTAGCCTTGTCAGTTCATTGTCTAGTTGGCATGATGTTAGATAAGTAAAGAATTACATCATGGAAATTGCTGGGATGAGATAGTTACAGATTTTGGGGGGATTCAAAGGAGGGGTGTGTGTCATTTCTGTGTCCATTTATTCATTCAACAAACACTCTTGAGCCAGAAACTTCTCTAGGGCCTGGGAATACAACAGAGTACCTGGTAGACAAAGCCTTTGCCCTGAGGGGAGGAATGGGTTGCGGATGCCAGCAAATACATCCCCAACACAACTTTGAAGGTGATATAGTGTGAGGTGAGGGAGGAAGGAAAGACCATTGGAAATGAGTAGGCCACGAGAGTGAGGAAAAGGCCATTGTGTGGGCATGCAGTGGGAACTGACATAAGTCAGGATGGTGGCAGAGCCTCGGGTAGAAAAAATAATATGCGCCAGCCTTCAGTGAAAGATGAAGAATCAAGACTGATAATGCTAAACAAGGTAACGTCAAAGAGTGATAGTGGCTAAGGAGTAGAAATGGGGGTATGTTAGGGAATCTAGGGCAGGGGCTATTTTAGTTGAAGGGTCCAGTGGGCCTCTGTGAGGAGGCATCTTGCGCTGCTGAAGAGACATTTCAGGCATGGAAAGCGGCAAGTGCAAAGGCCATGAGGAGAAATGGGCTGGATGTATGCATGAGAACTAGCAAGGGGTTAGGGAGGGGTAGGGCATAGAGGTCAAAGTAGGGGGACAGGGGCCAGATCACAACTTTGTAATCCTTGTGGGCTGTGATGCGGACTTGGACTTTTTAAAGCGCCACTGGAAGCTAGTGAAGGTTTTTGTCAGGGTTGGGTTTCTTAGTATCTGGAAAAGACCATTGCGACTGTTGGGTGGAGGTGGGCAGTGAAGGGCCTGGGAGTAAGTGAGGAGCACAGTGAGGAGACTCCTACCATGCCCAGGAGGGAGGAGAGGTCAGGTCGTGGAGCCTGGGGTCAGTGGTCATGGTAGAAGGGAAAAGAATTGCAGGTATCCCCTGCTTTTGGAAAGTTCGTGTTATGCCACTTGGTTTTTTACAGAAGATCTACCTGCCTTAATCCTTGTATTCATTAACTGAAAGAAATCTGAAGACGGATTTTGCTTTTTTTTTTTTTTTAGATTTTATTTATTTATTTGACAGAGAGATTGACCCTGAGAGAGGGAATACAAGCAGGGGGAGTGGGAGAGGGAGAAGTAGGCTTCCCCCTGAGCAGGGAGTCTGACATGGGGCTCAATCCCAGGAATCATGACCTGAGCCAGAGGCAGATGCTTAATGGCTGAGCCACCCAGGGTGGCTTTTATGAAGAAGAGGGATTTTGCTTTTATGAAAAAAAGGTAGAAAGTGAAAATAACATTCAGCGTTTGTTTTGTAGGGAGCAGCCTGGGCAGTGAAAGCAGTGCCTCCAAGCCCCTTTTCTGGGAATGACACTCAGCATCTCAGCATCACGCTGCTGGAACTTAGAACTCTGTCTGAGCATCTGTGCTTTACCTCCATTTTATTTTGTGCATCTGTTAGCGAGATGTGTCTTAAGGTGTCAGGAACGAGATTATAAAATAACCTAAGAGAGGTTATTTTTTGGGTCTGGGAATGCTAAAAACTTTTTTCATATAAATTAATAATAATTGCTTTTTTGCTTTACGCCATTTTGACTTACAAAAGTTTTCATGGGAATGCACTACTTTGAGATAGTGGGGGAAACCCGTACCTGGACTGGAGACATATTTTGAAGGTAGACTCATGAAGGCTTGCAATAGGTTGGATGTAGGGAGTGAAAAAAGAGAGGACTCAAGAACGAATTCTCAGTTTTTTCCCCCTAAAGATTAATTAATTAGTTAATTAATTAATTATTTTAAAACAATTATGTTATGTTAGTCACCATACAGTACATCATTAGTTTTTGATGTAGTGTTCCAAGACTCACTGCTTATGTATAACACCCACTGCTCCATGCAATACATGCCCTCCTTAATACCCATCACCTTTTATTTTGGAGAGAGAGAGAGCTCCAGCAGGGGGAAGTGCAGAGTGAGAGGGAGAGAGAATCTCAAGCAGACTCCCTGCTGAGTGCGGAGTCCGATGCTGGGCTTGATCCCACGATCCTGAGTTTATGACCTGAGCCAAAATCAAGAGTTGGATGCTCAACTGACTGAGCCATCAGGTACCCCACTAATTTTCAGGTTTTTAATCAAGCAACTGGGGAAATGTTGGAGCCATTTATGGAGAAGTGGAAAAGTAAGGGAGAAAAAAACATGTGTCAGAGGTGTGGTGAGAGAGGAAGTGGAGCGTTCTATCCCATCCTATCAAATGGGAGGTTTCTCCTGGATGTCCAAGTGGAGATGTGGGGTGGACAGAGGAAGGTAAGAGTCTGGTACTCTAAGCAGCACTGTCCAGTGGAATTACAGCAAGAGCCACAAATGGGAGCTACATGGGTGTTTTTTTTTTTAAAGAAAGATGTTTTTATTTGAGTATAGTTGACACACAATATTACATTTGCATGGGTTGTTTTTAAATTCACTAGAAGCTTTAAAAAAAGGGGGGGTTGGAGCCTGAGTTGCTCAGTCAGTTAAGCATCTGCCTTTGGCTCAGGTCATGATCCTGGAGTCCTGGGATCGAGCCCCAAGTTGGGCTCCCTGCTCAGCAGTGTGTTTGCTTCTCCTTCTGCCCCTCACTCTGCTCATGCTCTTTCTCTACTCTCTCTCAAATAAATAAGTAAAATCTTTAAAAAAATTTCACTAGAAGCCACATTAAAAAGGTGAAAAGGAAACTTGAAATTAATTTTGATATATTTTTTATAATTCAACACATCCCAAATATTGTAATTTCAACATGCAATCAGTATAAAATAATTAATGAGGCATCTCACTATTAATTTGTTAAAATCTAGTGCATGTCTCCCCTCTTAGCTCATCTCAGTTTACCCTAGTCACATTTTAAATGCTCAGTGGCCCCTTGTGGGTAGTCGTTACTGTATTGGAGGGTGGGCCTCTAGAGAAAGTTCAGGTTATAGATTTACATTTGGGGGTTATCATCATAGAGTAGGAATGGGGTTATGTAGGAATACCTAGGGAGTGTAGATGGAGAAGTTGACTTAAGAGCCAGCCTGGGACACTCCAAAATGTACAGTTTGGATAGAGAGGGGAGAGCTGGCAGGAGAGCCTGGGAAAGAATGAGAAGGCATGGTAGAGAAGAATTTGGAGTGTGGAGAGTCTAAGAAGCCGAGACCAGGGGATGCCAGGATTCTAGAAGGCTCCATGGCTGAGTCCTGAAGCGTGAACCATGAAGAAGGGGGATAGGACCTTGGTGAATGTCAGGGACAGAAAGAGCAAAGCAGTGGGATTACTGGTGGGCACATGAAGGGGACCAGAAGAGTGGATTTTTCTAGAGTGGCAGGGGAGGATGGTGCAGGGACAAGGGTGCTGAAGCTAAGGGTCTTGTGCTCATGCTCAGGACTCAGAGTTTCATTGTCTGGGTCAGTGGTTTAGACCACATTTACAACCACACCAGGAGTGCGGCACATGCGTGGGTGCGCGTGCGCGTGCGCGCGCGCACACACACACACACACACACACACACACACACACACACACACTTCCCCTGGTCACTCCGGGGTCAGGTATATTGGGCTGTCTGCTAGGGCTAGTTCTGCTTTCCCTCCTACTCAAGAATAAAGAATGAGAATCATGTTCTCATAGGATTAACTGTTTGACTTTATAAACAAACATTGCATTTCTAAATTTTAGTTTCTATTAATAATGAATCACTCACAACACACCTCACAGGGGATTGCAACATATTGGTACGTCCCCAGGTGGCATGTGAGAACTTCTGCCCTGGGCCATGGGGAGCCCTGGGAGTGCTCTCAACAGGAAAGAGGCAGCTCCACATCTGCATTGGAGAGACACAGCCTGGCAGCACTCTGAAGGGTGAGTCTCTGCCCGTTGGCTGTGGACCCCCTGTCCTAGTCACCTTCTCTGTCCCCAAAGTCCCTCTGCATGTTTTCATCTCTCAGTTTCACCTTCCATAATGAGCAGATCAGGATCAGAGGCTGTACCCTGCTCAGTGGCTTGCGATCCCCATGCAGTCTTCTTGGTGGGCAAATTGTTAAACCACATCGAATATGCCAAACGAAGGCATTACAGATCACATGCAGAGCCACAGCAGGGTGTGAACTGAGCGAAGCAGGAGGGCGCTCGGGGAAACCTCCGTTGCACTCATGCACATTTGCCAAATCTGCCCCTAAGAAGAGACCCATGGGCAGCTGCCAACACCAGCACCCTGGTGAGATCTAGACTCTTTGGGGGTTCAGGGCCAGGGGGAGGTGCTGGGGAGGTGCCAGGAGACAGCCAGACGTGGTTGTGGTTTGCAGACTTCCCAGTTGTGGTCTTCCCAGCGTAGGTCCCAGTGGCACTGCTGCTTCTGTGTCCCTGGCCTGTATGCCACTCAGGTGAACCCTGAGATGTCAAGGCCAAGGTCCTGGGCTCTGTCTCCATGCTTTATTCATTTCTTCACTCAGTAACATAGAAGTATATTATTGAAGGCTTACTCTATGGCAGGCATTGTTTCTGGTGGTTAAAAAAAAAGGTGGAGTCTCTGCTCTTACAAAGATCTATGTAGTCTAATAGAGGAGGCAGATGTTATGCAAACATCTCAATATGTAGATTATTTTAAATTGTAAGTGCCATAAAAAAAGTGCTGGATTTTTTTAGAGAGAACTGCAGATGTATCTATGGCCATTTGGAGGAAGTGACATTTAGGTTAAGGCTGCTTACTTCTCCTTGGCTCCTCCTCATGGTTGGCCCTGTTGCTTTAGCTGACAAGTTGTTGGTGGGCCAGGCAGGGTAGAATGAGCCAGCATAGTGGACAGGGGGTCACTGCACCGGGACTGAGAAGACCTGTGTGAGCCTGTGGTGGGGCAGTTTAACACTCAAGCTTTCATTTCCAAGCACTGAGAAAAGTCTCCTGTAGAATTACCTCTAGGAGATCAGAGAGGACCTCTCTGATGAAAATCATGTAACACTGCAAAAACAGAAGCTGTTATTGCTTATGTAGATGACATTGCTGTGCATGGAGCTGGGGCTGAGTCAATGGTTTGTAAGTTGTAACCCTTGTTCACAAAGCCTCACCATCCAGTGAGAGAGCCTGAGCTGCAGATATAAGGCAAGAGCATGTATGTTCCGTGTTTTCTCCCAGAACTGGCCACTGACTGCCAAATGATGCTCTGAGAACACTAATCAGATTGTGACTTCTAGGGATTTAAATCTTTCCATGCTCCTTTGGCCCCATTACCTGCATCGCTCCAATGCCTCAGATCTTTCTTACCGTGGAGCTTTCCTTATTTCCTTGTTACCCACTCCTCATACTCTGTGTGCTGCTACTTACTCTCTTCTCCATGCTTATTTACTTCTCATGTGTGCATCTGTCTTTTTCTTGAAGCAGGCACTACTCTGAGTATTTCTTTCTGTTTGTAAAAAGGACTCGTTAGTTGCAAGTAACTGAAATCTAATCAAACCAGATTAAATTTTTTAAAAAGTGATTTTGGTTGTTGTGATTATTCTTCTAGGTAGTTAATGAAGCTTGGAAATTCAAGAAGTGAATCTGGCATCAGGTGCAGCTGGTTCCAGGCATATGGTATTAGGATGGTGTCCCTTTTCCCCATTGATGGCTCAAGATTTTTTCCACTGAGCATTGCTCAGGCAGACTCCGCCTGGTGAACATGGCTACTAGGGTGTGCTGAAGAGGAGAGAGCTCTTCTTTTCCAGTAGTTTCAGTGAAAGTTCCAGACTGACTCAGGCACATGCCCATCTCTGAGCCAGCTGTATAGTTGACGTATGAACACTCTGATTGGCCAGATGTGGGTCTCTTGCCACAGATGTTAGAAATAGCCAGCTCCAACAGGAACTACGTGGGTTCAGAAGTATGGCTCTTCAGAGGAAAACAGGCACTATTGTCGGAAGAAGGGATTCTGGACAAGCAAACACCATAAATGTTCACTTTGGTCTTACCTTCAAACTTCTTACTTAGACAGTATAACCTTTGAGGACAAAGTCATGTCTTAATGCCCCTCTGTGACTATCCTGGGGCTGGGACATAATGTTTAGTAAATATTTAACAAACAAATATATTCAGAGGAGAAGAGACTGTGTCAGAACTGGGGAAGCCATGCCCAGCTGTGTGGATGGAGTTGGTAGGATGTAGGTGGAATTTAACCAATGGGTGGAAAGGGGTGTTCATAAATCAGGGTCTGGACCTCAAGAAAGAGGCCCTAAAATCGGAGCATTTTATTTTTTATTTATAATTTTTTTATTATGTTACTCACCATGCAGTACATCATTAGTTTTTGATGTCGTGTTCCATGACTCATTGTTTGTGTATAACACCCTGTGCTCCATGAAATATGTGCCTTCCTTAATACCCATCACCAGGTTCACCCATCCTCCACCCCCTTCTCCTCTAAAACCCTGAGTTTGATTCCTGGAGTCCATAGTCTCTCATGGTTTGTCTCCCCTTCTGATTGCCTTCCTTCATTTTTCTGTTCCTTCTCTTAATGTCCTCCATGCATTTTAAAGGAGAAACCCTAAGAGCAAAGGTGCCCTCTCAGAAACAGAGTGGAAGGTAAGAGGGGCCTAGGACACTAGGACACTATCTCAGGAAAGGCCCTCAGGCAGAGCTGGAGAAGGAAGACAAGCCAGTGACCATGGCAAGGCTCAATCAAAGGAACAGAGGTAGAGGCATGAAACTCACAGAAGCAGGGAGGAAATCTTCCTGGAAGAGCAAGTTCAAATTGGAAGTTGATTCCAATGGTTGAAGGGCTTTAGCTCTGAAAAGACCTCCACATGTAGCATTTAAAGGGCCATGGGTTATTGTCAAGAAAGCAGTGTGGGGAGTCATAGGAGTGTAAGAGGCAGACCCCAGGCAGCTGAGAGATAAGAGGAGAGACCTAGAATAGCCACAGAGCCTTCTGAACATCAACTACCAGAGTGAACCTAGTCCCGCAGGCCCAAAGCACCATTGATCCTTGATGGTAAACCATCATATGGATAAATTGGGTCTCAATTTATCCATTTCTAAAGTTTGGATTGAAATACCAGCTGCTCCTAAACTTAATATTAAATTTTCAAGTGGCTTTGGATTCAGAGTGAAGGGTGGGGAAATAAGATTTTTTTTTCCGACACACTTCTCCTTTTGAAGGTAATGAGTGGGGATGGGAATTCACATTTGAAATCAATATTTTTAGAAGACTTAATGGCAGCATGACAATTGCACATTTGTGGCTCTCAAAGGGCAGATCTGTGCAAATCAGAGAAGATAGAGCAAAAATCGGTAATTTCGTGTCTTGCTCGAGAAGGAGCACTTGCAGAGAATTTTAACAAGAACTCAGTTGCTTGGAGGGGCCCCTCTCATGTTAGTTCTTCTTCCAAGACTCTTGGTAACAGATTCAGGGTGCAGCTGTTGAAAAGAGGGTTCATTAATTAAAAAGCTGTAGTGATTTCCTTTTGTCTATAGAAATTAATTCTTATTTTTACATTTTCAGGCCAACCTGCATTTCATGTTCTTTTTGCTACAAAAATCCATTGCCCTTTGGTCATTATTGGCCCTCATTGCTGGCCTTTCCCCCACTTGTTTGTCGCACAGATGTTAGTGGGTACCTGCTATGTGCCAGGCCCTGTTTTAGTCACAGGGGATGAAAATCGCACACTTGTCCTCTGTCCATTGCCTGTATGATATGATGGGAAGAGCATGACACAGCAGCAAGACCACAGCTCAGACTGCTAGGTTAGAATGTAGGCCCAGTCATGTGCCAATCATGTGATTCTGGTAAAATCTTTTCTCCAAGCATCAATTTTCTTCAGATTTCTTTCAGAACACCAATGGGAGAACACCAACTTTGGTGCAGAGAAAACGTATGTAATGGGCTTGGAATATAGTTGGTCCCAGTTCACTGTTGGCTTCATTATTACTGTTAAAATCTCTGCCCCAAATGTCATTCAGCATTGGACTTGTAGGTTGATCTGGAAACAGAACTACTAAACTTAACATTGTCCCTGTGAGAACACATTCTCAAATTGTCTTCTCTGACAGATGAGGAGCTCTGGCTTTATTAATCCAAGGAAGCATAAGACTCTGAGAAAGTGAGAGGCATGGTGTGATTGGTTAGGTATTGAACCTGAGAGAGAAGTGGGTTCATGATTAGAAATGGGGAAGCTAAGAGAGAGGAGCTGGTTCTAGGGGGCAAGAGGTGGTATTCAATTTTATCCAAAAGTTTTAAAGTGTTCTCATAGTTCCTTGGAACCATCAAGGTTGGGGATGGCAAGGGAGGTTATTTCAATCCTTCCTAGCTCATAACCCAATCAAATTGAAAACTCAGCACCAGAAACTTAAAATTTAGAACTTACCGATCTGAGTGAAGTGGCTGAAGAAGGGTGTAAGGCATGGATTGCTTAGTGCCCTGATCACCCCTCTTGGGCAGGAGGCAGAATCTTCTGGTGGCCTGTGTTCCATCCTGTGGCATGGTGGGAGGCCATGTTGCATGGTAAACCATGGCTTGGCCATTATCTGGGTCCTACTTCTGCTTGGCTATGCAAGGAGGGAGGCCTAGGTGTTGAGACTGTGAACCCGCAGTGCTCTCACTTCCCAGCTGGGATCTATCTCTGCCAGGGTTTCTTGGCTGCTTCAACCAAGAGCTAGATTGTTTGTCCCCTTCCTCCCTTGTTTGCCACATGGAGACTGGGACTTACTTCTCACTGATGTATTTACTTAGAGTCTCTGTTCTTACCAGCAGGTGCTGACCTTTTCTTGCTCATGTACTTGTCTTACTGTGTGGACTACCTGGCACTACAACACTGGTGTGGTCAGCAAGTGCCAAGAGTGTGGGGTCTAATTTTACCCTCTTGTCAATATTCCTGATGCCCATAAAGAGCTGAGTGTCATCTTTTCTAGTCTTCCTGTCACCAAGCAAGGTGATCACAAAAGAACTTTAAGACAGTGTCTATACAGCAAAATGGACAGAGGTTCTGGTGTTGGAATAGGGAAAACATTCCACAGGCAGCTGAGAAGGCAGAACTGGAGTGTGGGATCCAGTCCAGATCTGGAAGTTGTCACTGTAGCTGAAGCAGTGGAGAGAATGAGCTCTTGGGGGAGCACGTAAAGCGTAGCGGAGGAAGAGGAGGCAGCAAAACTTAGACGGGAGGGAAGAAGAGAGGCAGGGTCCATAAGGAACCCTTACTCTAACCCTAACCCTGCTCTAGACTGCTATGGAACCAGGGAAGTGAGGGTTCTATGGATGTGAAAGTCAAGGTTGACAAAAGCCACTGCAACTTGGGGAGTTGTGACCAAGGAGAAGGGCTCAGAGGCAGAAGGCAGGAGGTTGAGTAGAAAGCCAAGGTTGAGGAAGCAGAGGTGGCAAGAGTAGCAAAATGGCATTGTGCCATGCAGCCTGAGAATCAGGTGTTCGCATGGAGCAGGAAAGGACCAAGAGAACTTCAGAGAGCAGAGCTGCATTCCTGGAACCCACAGCAGGAGTCACCATACTTCTGGACTTCTTGGTTGTGAAGAAACACATTTGTGACTGGTTAAGCCCTTTTGAGTCATGGTTTTCTGTTTCCTGCAGCCAGACCCATCCTCACTGGTTCCATGACCTACCAGAATGTCAACTCCAGGAAGGCAGGAATCCTACCATCTCATTCATTCTTCAAAACCTAGGGCCTCGAAGAGTGGCCAGCATGTATGGATAAATATCTGTTGAATGAAATACCTTTAATAAGGTAGCTCTAATAATATTATTAGTAAAGAGTGATGGAATTGGTTAGCTAAGAAAGCAGGTGCATGCTTCTGGGAGTTTCTCCAAAATCATAGTTTCCCTGTTAGAGACTCAGGATGTGTGGGCAGAGGGTCTGGCACCAGATGATTGGAAACCGATGTTATCTACAAATACTAGCCAGTGCCATTATAGGGTCATTTTTAATGACCCCAAACCCCAGAACAATGGTTCTTAACCAGAGGTGTATATAAAAATCACTTGGGAGTTTTTTTTTCTAAACTACATATGCCTGCTTGACCTGCGTAACTACAGAAAAGACATTTTTGAGACAACTGAGGAAATTTGATTATGGGTTAGTTATGCAGCATCCAATAGAAATGTAATGTAAACCACATAAGTAGTTTTAAGTTTTCTATTAGCCACATTTTAAAAAAGAAAAAAGAAACAGGTGAAATTAAATTGAATATATATATTTTTTCTTTACAAATGTTACCATGTCAATGTGTAATCTGTATAAGAAACTATTAATGCAGTAATTTACATCCTTTTCATGAATGAATGTGCAAACCATGAAATTTGAGTGGCCCAGGGAAGGGGGTGCCATGGGAAGACTCCACCTTAAGAGGTGCCTCCAATCCTGGAGAGACCCGTAGCTTGCTCTCTGTGCTCTGGCCGTTGGTTTCCTTCTCTGGACTTTCGTTGCTTTCTCTATAAAAAGGCTCAATGTTTATGGCCACCTAAAGCTTCAGAATGAGTATTTGGAGTATTACTCACGCAGTCCACCTGTGAAAGTTCTGAGGCTCAAAAAGGTTGAGTACCTTGCTTGGGTTTTTTAGCTTGTGAAGGTGGGATTCATAGGGAACTCAGGTTTGCCTGACCCTGTACAGTTCTCTTTCTGCATTGTTGCCCTTTCACACCCTCTCCTTTTAGGACCAGAAATCTCCCAGGAAGTGAATGCCATCTTTCCTCCTCACTCAAGCATCTTAGTAGGCGCTGCAAGGTTCTCCTCTCCTCTACAATCACCTAGGCAGAAACCAATGGACACTGGGGAGAAGGTGCATGCAGAGTGGGCATAGCAGCTGCCCATAGTTTTTGTCTAAACATACATGGAATACTGCATTGTCTGAATGGCCCTGCCTTAGAATGCAGAGGCATGATTTACTTCCCAAAACAAAGCAGGTCAGGGCGCTGCTTGATATTTATAGGGAAAACTTCTGCTCGCTGGCAATGAGACTGACCCCCCAGCACCCCATGCAGCTGGGCACCAGGAAAAATACACTGACTGAAAAGCACTTTCTGCTATGCTTAGCAGCCAGACGAAGGGAAATTTGAAGGTAAAATTAGCTTGAACGTTGCTGGTGCAAATATATTCTTCTCAATGGAATGACTGAAGCATGGCAATTTAGCAATCAACAGCCATTTCCCCAATAATAACCAAAATAATAATTCGTAATTAGAAGAGGTCTAATAAAGAATTGCATTGAAACCAGACGTAAAACATTTATTCCCTATTTCCACCCTTTACTTTTTTTTATTCCCACTGACTTATTTAAATAATTCTCATTTCCTTTTCTCCTGCCAAAGGATGAAAGGGGCTATTTTGCCCTTAAGTAAAAATAAGTATAATTTTCTTCCAGCGGGCTTACCAGCAGTTCACCGTTGACTTACCACAAAGGCCAATTAATAGACAATCACCATCATTTGCTAATATCACATGCCTTATGAGAGGCTGTGAATTGAAATCAAGTTGATCTGAGAGGGGCTGGCCCTGGTCTGGGCTTTTCATGAGAAGCACAATGCCCACCTGGGGGGATTCTGGAGAACCGGGAACAGGTCCCTCATTAGCCCACCGTGCCCTTGGCTCTGCCTTCATTGCTTTGATGGAGGCTTGAGAGGCGTGGCAGCCCAAGCTTTGAAGTTGACTAATTAAGCTCCTGCCACCTATGCCCTGAGCTTCCCGGGCTGAGCATGAGGATGAAGGGACCTCTTGTGGATGGTGCGGCTGTGAAGTAGCAGGAGATTGTGCGGGAGCAGTTAATGTTGCTTCTAATTTCCAAGACAGGTTGGAGGTGCTGAAGGCATGGTGTCCTGGGAATTTATTCTCAATGTTAATGGAGATAATTTGAGAAAAGCACTTTCAGCTGTCCATGCACATGGCCCCTTCCGTTTTGCACTGCCTACACACAATTAACTAATCATTTTTATAGCGGGAGCAGCTTAACCTTGAAAAAGAACAAGCTATGTGCTAGAATGCAGGAAGAAGCAAAGGCTGTTTCTCAGCTGTTCTAGTGGGAGAGTCTACGAGCAAGAACAGGTCTGAGGGATTGCCCGGCTGACTCCCTCGATTACAGATCTACCTTCTTTAAGGGAGAAACTGGTGTGGCAGGGGGCAGTGAACCTCTCAGTGCTGCATCTGCCCAAGGCAGAGACATGAGGGCCAGAACCAGCTGGATGTGAACCAGAGGAGGTGACAGAGGTGAGATTACCTGTGTCCCCAGTATGCATTGCACTGATGTCCATTGGGGAGCATGAATGGATAGGGTATACCCTTCTGTTTTTCCTTATGGTAAGGAAGCTAATAGATCACAGATTCAGGAAAGAACTGGGCACTTGGTCTTCCATCTATAAGTCACTGTGGTTGAAATCACCAGTGACCTCAAAAGTAGGCGATTTTGAACCCAATGTTTCCCCACCAGAGGTTATAGATACAAATACTTGTAACTCTACCTTGGAGTTCCAAGCAGAATGCAAGTGCTCCTGGGAGGAGCCAGTATCTTTAACCAGGATCCCTGGGCATTCAGCCAGCTATGATCATGGCATAGTAGAATGGGACTCAGGATGGATTCCAGGAGAGAGAGAGACAACAAAGTAATAGACAAAGAGGTAGTACACTCCTGATGCATAAGTATATGTAAATATTATAGAGGAAAAATAAAGCCAAGGAAGAGGTCAGGGAGAGCAGGGAAGGGGTGTTGCTTTGTATTGCATGATCAGGAAAGGCCTTTCTGAAAACGTGACATTTGAAAAATGACTAGAATGAAGTGAGAGAGTGAGCTATGTGGATATCAGGAAGGAGCATCCTGGCTGGGAGGAAAAGCAAATGAAATAGCCCAAAGACAGGAGGACACTTAGCTTGTTTGAGAAATAAAGTGAAGGTCAACATAATTGAAATAGAAGATGGGGGGGTGGTATGTGTGTGGCAGTTGAGATGGTCAGAGAGTTAGTCAGTGGCCCATGGGCTGCTACAAAGAGTTGGCTTATGTTACTACTGTTGTGGGAGAGACTAAAAATGGAAGGACAGGAGTGATGTGATCCCTCTGGTGATCATGGTGAGTAGACCTCATGGGACTAAGGAGAAGAAAGGTGAGTTATTATCTTGCATCAATCAAGGTGAGAGATAATATATGCTTAGAGCAGGATAGCAGTGAAGGAGATGATGGGTGAGTTCCATAGGATTTCCAAGGTGGCTCTGACAGAAATTGCTGGCAGATAAGATACAGGATGCTCGTGAAAGTGTTCATGAAGGGACATACCTCTGATGTCTTTGGCTGCAGCACTGGTCTGATGGAATGCTATTTACTAATATGGGGAGGACTGCAGGAAGGACAGGTTGGAGGGAGTAAGCATTGAGTTTTGGATTAGACACCTGTTAGACTACCCAGATGGAGAAGCTCAATGGCCACTTAGATTTATAAATTTGGAGCTCAATGGAGAGATCAAGCTGGTGATATAAATTCATGAGATAATCACTTTGTAAGTGGTATTTAAAATGGTGAGACTGGGGTGATCACTCAGGGAGCAGGCATGGATAGATAGAAAAGAGGGGTCTGAGAGCAGAGAGGCAATGGAATCAGTGAGGGTGAGGAGAACCAATACAGAACACTTCCCCAAAAGTGGGGAAGGAAGTGTGTTAAGAAGCATAGGGAAAATGAACTATTGGGACTTCATCAAGATGAAAAGCTTTTGCACAGCAAAGGAAACAGTCAACAAAACCAAAAGACAACTGACAGAATGGGAGGAGATATTTGCAAATGATATATCAGATAAAGGGCTTGTATCCAAAATCTATAAAGAGCTTCTCAAACTCTCAACACCCATAAAACAAATAACCCAGTCAAGAAATGGGCAGAAGACATGAACAGACATTTCTGCAAGGAAGACATCCAGATGGCCAACAGACACATGAGAAAGTGCTCAACATCACTCGGCATCAGGGAAATACAAATCAAAACCACAGTGAGATACCACCTCACACCAGTCAGAATGGCTAAAATCAACAAGTCAGGAAACGACAGATGTTGG
>LNAC01001122.1:161829-178722 GCA_002007465.1 Ailurus styani
CCTAGATGTCCATCAACAGATGAATGGATAAAGAAGATGTGGTATATATATACAATGGAATACTATGCAGTTATCAAAAGAAACGAAATCTTTCCGTTTGCAACGACATGGATGGAACTGGAGGGTATTATGCTGAGCGAAATAAGTCAATCAGAGAAAGACAATTATCATATGATCTCTCTGATATGAGGAACTGGAGGGGCAGGGTGGGGGGTCTTGGGGGGTAGGGAGGGAAAAATAATGAAACGAGATGGGATGGGGAAGGACACAAACCATAAGAGACTCCTGATCTCACAAAACAAACTGAGGGTTACTGGGGATGGAGGGTAGGGATAGGGTGGATGGGTTATGGACATTGGGGAGGGTTTGTGCTTTGGTGAATGCTGTGAAAGGTGTAAGCCTGATGATTCACAGACCTGTACCCCTGGGGCAAATAAAAAAAAAGAAGCATAGAGAAATTATCTTGAATACAGGAAAGATGAGGGCCTTGAATTGATCATTGGGTTTAACAATGTGGGGTTACTGGTGCTCTTGACAAGAGTAGTTCTGAGGGCACGCTGGGGCAAAAGCCTGTTTGGAATGTGTTTGAGAGAGTGGCTCAAAGAGTTTTGCTATAAAAGGAAGTAGGATGGTTGAAGGTAGCTATAGGCAGATATGGGGTCAAAAGAATATTTTTTTCTCAAAGCGGGAGAAATATTATGTTTGTACACTGATAGAAATGACCCAGGAGAAAGTGAAACAACTGATGATGTTGAAAATAAAGGAGAGAATTGTGGGACCAAAATCCCACAGTAGGGTGGGTGAGAGGGGCTGTGATCTGGTGCAGCAGCAGAGGATGGACAGGAGCAAGAGCCCAGGCTCCCTGGAACAGGAGGAAGGCAGAGGGTGCAGGTGCAGAGTAGATGATGGATGGAAGCTTGTAATGGTCTCTTGCTGACTTCTCTCTTCTAGTGAAATGGGAAACAGAAGAGAAGAAGGGACTGTGAGGAAGAGCTTCAAGTTTGAAGGGGAGTGAATGGACTAGGGACTATAGCAGCCTTGTTGTAGGGTGGTAGCAATCATCAACAGAGTGAGACTAGTAGGTGTGTTTTTGGCCAGCCATATTCAGTTGGCTAGTAGGATGTGGATGCAGAGACGGAGAGAAAGGATTTAATGAGGGTCATATTTTGCCAGGCAAAAAACAATGAAGGGAAACATGGGTGAGGACTTTGAGGACGTATGTGTAGGAGTGATTATAAGAAGGCATGAGGTAGTTGAGTGATAGGGAGGAGATGGATCAGATGCATGAATTTTAAGTCCCATGGGAATTGAAGAATTCAAACAAGAGAGGGAAGGAAGCATTCAGAAAAATCTCAAGAACATAGGTGGTTTTGCTGAATACTGGCCCACAGAATATAGAGGATTCTGCTTGAATGCTCAAGATAGCATGCTGGGAAATGTAGAAGGTGGGAGGTGAGCTCAGCTGAGAGGACATAGCGGCTGCATGGGATGAGATTTTGGGAGGTAAGTCTGGCATCGTGGCATTGTTGGGAGATCTAGGATACCCAGGAAGGTGTGGTGAGGTGGGTGCTGGTGGATTTGAGTCAGATGGTGATGGTGACACTGAGTGTTGGGTGGAAAGAGCGGGGAGGGGGCTCTCTTCATGGCACAAAGAGCTGGGGTGGAGTCCTCTTCACTCCTTTCATTGGTGGTTAGGAACTGGGGTGCAATTACTGGGAACCAGAGTTCTGAGTATCCTTTTTGATTCATTAATTAGAGATTGTCCAACTGCACACTGAGCATCTCCTTTGGGACATTCCATTAATTTTAAATTCAGTATTATCCAATCAAAATCTCTTAGTGCTCCCATATTGTGGTTTTTCAGGGAGGATACCCCACCATCGACCTGTTCCCAATAGGAAACCCCAAGCTTCCTTGCTTGTTCTCTCACCCCCTGCACATTAAGCCAAGCCCTTCTGGTGATACCCCACCCAGTTATCTGAATCTGCCCACTTGTGACCCTAGCACCCACACTGCTGTGTTCCAGACCACCCTGTCTCTAACCTGGATGACTGCAACAGCTGCCCACTGGTTATCTCCCTTCCACCCTTGCTCTGCTGTAAATGTCTCTTCCAGCTGGCTGCCATGAGGGCCTTCTAACCCACACGTGTGACTGAGCCAGTCCTTCATTTAAACCCTCCAGTGGCTGCCCACGGCCTTGAGGACCAAATCCAAATTATTTAATGTGACTTATTCACTGACATTTATTTAATCACCATTCCTCTCTTATTCCTTCTTTTAAATATTGTTTTAAAGATTTTATTTATTTGAGGGAGAGCAAGTGAGAGAGTGCATATGAGTAGGGGAGAGGCAGAGGGACTCCTCGCCGAGCAGAGAGTCCGAAGTGGGTCTCCATCGCAGGACTCCAGGATCATGATCTGAGGCGAAAGTAGATGCTTAACTGACGGAACCACCCAGGCACTTCTCTCCTAGTCCTAACTAACCCCACACCACACTGTCTCTGGAAGTCAACTGTCTCCTTCCACTTCGCTGAGGGAATCTGAAGCAGGGAAGCCTTGTGGCTTCTTCTTATCCCTCATTCTTTATCTTTATCCCCTTATGCTGTTTTCTTTTCTCCCAGGGCTCTTACTGCCACTGGCCATGGTATATATTTATTTGTTCATTTTCTGTTTCTACATTTGAAAACATAGCTCGAGGAGAGTCCAGTGTGTCAGTTTTGGCCCTTGCTATCTTCCCAGAGTTTAGCACAATGCTCGCCCCATGGAAGGCACTCTATAAATAGTTGCTGATGGATCCATTTCCAGCTGCTGACACCATGCACTCCTTCATTCATTGAAAGTGATGAGCCCACCTCGCACTAACAAGCAAATCAGATAATTTATTGGTTTCTGTGACTGAAAAGTGTAACAGTGAGATTTAAATGTGTTTCTATAGCGACAGCAGGTTCTTTCCCTGAGTAAGCAAGATGACTCTGGCCGGCCACAACTTAGCAGCTTAGTGATTCCAACAGAAAAGCAAAGACTTTGCTGGTGGCTCTATGGGGAAAGTTCCAGGGAGGATTCTGGCCAACCAGACTTGCCCACCTGTGGGAGTAGGGGTGGGCTAGCATAGGGGCATTGGCTATTGGCTGGGCAGAGGGGTTCTGGAGGGTTCTGGCTTGTTCCCCCTGCCCCTCTGTTTTAGCATTTGTAAACTGAGAAGGGAGCTAATATGTGCAAAGGCACTATCTGGAAATTCAGTTTTCTGTGGATTGCTGGGTCCCTGCAGGGAGGCCCACATGTTGGTGGAGGAGGTAAGAGAACACTTGTCAGAAGGTATTTGATAAATGTGGAAAGACATGTGTAGGAGGTTGTGGTATTTTGATGGATGGGAGCATATTCATATCAGTGTCAAAATGGATTAAAAAGATATAAAATGCCAACATCTCTTAATAATGGAAATAAATTAAGTTCAATTAAAGTACTTGCTGTTGTTTTTCAAGTGCAGGGCCAAATTACAGAAACCAAAGGTTCTTACGAGTCTCAGAAAAAGAACAACGAATCTGTTAGAAAAACAATTTGCAAAACACTCATTAGTCCAAAAGCATCCCTGAGAATTCTGCCTCCAGGCCTCTAATGGGCCATGAAACTTGAATTCAATAAAAAATGATTTAACCGTCAAGCGGGTGAACTGGGTAGACTTCTGCTTCCTTGCTCTCTCATTATGGAGTTTATTTTTTGGAGGCTGTTTGTGTAAATACTATTTGTTTTGCTGAAGTTCAAAGAGGCTTTGCGTGAAAATGGTATTTTGCTCCACTGAAGGAGCTGGTGTGGGCTGACCTCCTGTCTGTTTTTCCTGCTACTCTTCTGACCCCCTCCCTTCTCCAATGGTGTCACAGCCACCTCAAACCCCAGCGCTGTGATTGCACAGTGAGTCAGTTAGTCTGGGGAATTTTGAGAGCTTGTACATTAGATTCTTGCTTTCCAATCCATTAATTTTGTTGTTCGAGGCCTGTTGGGAGCCCTCTTGCTGCTTGTAAGAATAACATCACTGCGGATGCTTTAGGCATCTGTTACCCAGACAGCTGTTTTCCAGAAGCTCTGCCTCTGTGGGGTCACTGGTCGTCATGTGCTTGTGCCTTGTGGTCACAGTTTCATGCAGGTGGGTCTTCTCCTCAAGGGTGGGGCGTGTCTTCACTGTACCCTTCTCGAAGGAGTACTCGGCCTTTCCTCCGAGATGGAGGAACATAGAAAATCCTTTTAAATATTTTACAAAGAATCAGAGGAATCCGTCCAGGACATGGTGGTTGGGATAGTCTTCTGAGGGGTTTATATCTCTGGCCACCAAGAAGTGCACCCAGGAACCTGGTCCTGGGAGACAGCTTGCTGTTTGCTGGAGGGACCTGGGGTTCTTGGTGGAGAGCACTGTGCTTGGCAGAGGCAGTCAGCAGCAGGCAGGTCAGAGTGGGCAGTGGATGTGTGGTAGGTATGGATGAGTAGGCTGGATGGGTCTTGTTTGCTTATCTCTGGTTGCCAGGGTTTCAGGTGTTTGATCTCCACCTTGAGGCCTAGTGGCCATCTAATTCAGTGAGGGGGACTTTTCTTCCCTTCCAGCTCTGATGCAGCTTTCTGCAGTGAGCTGGCAGCGCAGTGGGAGTTGGAACCCTCATGATATGATAGAGAATCAATATCTCTGATTCTCCATTTATTCATTTTAAAACGGGATGGGGTGCCTGGATGGCTCTGTCGGTTGAGTGTCTGACTCTTGGTTTTGGCTCAGATCATGATCTCAGGGTTGTGAGATTCAGCCCTGTGTCGGGGCTCCACACTGGGCCTGGAGCCTGCTTGAGATTCTCTCTCTTTCCCTCTCTCTCTGCTCTTTCCCTCTGCTTGTATGTGCACACACACTCTCTCCCTAAAAATAAATAAATAAATCTTAAAAAAAAATGTGGCTAAGAAGACCTACCTCTTGATTCATTGTAAAGACTCAGTTATCTAGGATACAGTATGAGAGCTCTTGGCAGAGGGCCTGGCATACAGTGAGCACACTGATTCTGGGGCTATTGTCTTCCAGTCCCAAATCCATTCTTCCTGACTCTGGTTCTGTGGCTGGGTCTTTGCAAACCATGCTTCTGCTTTGCTTGCTGCCCCCTTTTATGCTGTACTGGTAGAAGGTACTAAAGAGAGATGGCAAGGCAGGAGGAGGGAAGAGAGCCTTGCTCCTTCCATTTGCTTCCTGTTGCTGTAAGCATCACCTGTGCAGAGCTCCTCCACCTGGCAGAGCAGAGGTTCCAGGCTTTTGCCCCCAGCACTCCCAGGATTGGCCTCCTCTAGCTCCCCTTCCAAGCACCAGCAGCATGTGGACAGCTCCCTCCCCTTAGAGGTATGGGTCTCTCTCAGCATGTTGGAGAATTTTCCTCTACTCTTCTAGATTCCGATAGCTCCAGCATTTTCTTTTTTTTCCCTCCAGTTCTTCAGGTGTTGGTTGCTTCCTGCAATCACTAGAGCTGTGCTACCTCACATTCCGTGCGTGCAGCAGAGAGTTAACAGCAGACTAACTGCAGTCCTTAGAAAGGCTTACTTACAGGGTTGGCTGTGGGTCAGTGTCTGGAACACAAATGTTGGGAGGGTTCCCACCATTTCCGAAGTGATAAGAGTGGCTCGCAGTGCCTAATCAGTTTGTACAAACAATGTGGTTTATGTTGAACACCTGCTTTCCTCCTGGAGTCTGGGATTTTGGTATATGCTAGGCAGAGGGTGACTGACTCTCAATAGAAACCCTGGGTGCTGAGTCCCTAATGTCTCCCCAGTAGGCAGCACAACACACCTTTTGCTACAGCTCCCTGCTGGGGAATTAAATGTGTCCTGTGTGACTACCCTGGGAGAGGACTCTGGAAGCTTGCACCTGGTCTCTTTGGCCTTCCCCCTTTGCTGACTGTGCTTTGTATTTTTTCACTGTAATAAAGTACTGCCATGAGTATGACTATCTGTGGAGGCTCATGGTCTTCTTAGTGAATCAGCAACCCTCATGGTGGTGTAGGGACCCAGGCATCCTTATTTACACTTTGAGTTCTCCAACAGTCTTTTCAACCACTGCTTACATTATCCTGCTATTGAAACATGTAGTGTGATTTCTGGTTTTCTGACCAGACCCTGACTGATACAGGATGACAGAATCTGTGACAGCAGGAGCTTCTGGTCCCAGGAAACAAACCCTTGAATAGGAGACTTTGGAACTAGTGTGGTGGTGTCCTTTATCTTAAATGCTGGGCTGAGCTCCTGGCTAAGAGCAGCGGGATGCTAGGAATTCCTGGTATATGGTAGCAAGGAAATTCTCTGAATAATCATTTGTGTTGATCCTGGCAAAGTGCCCAGGAAACAAAGGTCCTGGGATCATCTAGCTGCCAATAATGATGACCACAAGGAAGGACTTTGGGTGAGGTGGCTGCTTCTGTGGGCGATGCACCTATAGTAAGAAAATGGCAAGCTTGGGACTCTAAACTCTGCTCAGGTCAGAGCTGGAAATCTGGAGAGGAAAAATAGAATGATGTCTTATTTCTTGCATTTGCAGGGTCAGTTTTTTTTTAAAGATTTTATTTATTTGACACAGAGAGAAAGAGCACAGCAGGGAGAGCAGCAGACAGAGGGAGAGGGAGAAGCTGCAGACTCCCTGCTGAGCAGAGAACCCAACCTGTGGCTCAATCCTAGGACCCTGGGATCATGACCTGAGCCAAAGGCAGATTCTTAGCCACTGAGCCACCCAGGAGCCCCTGCAGTGTCAGTTTTGCTTGAGACACAGACAAAGCTGAGAATCTTGAACCTGCAGGCCCCTGTGCCTCCTTTGCAAGTCCAAAGAGGCTAGCTTCCCCTTGCATGAAGACCTGGAAGACCTTCTCCAAGGGAAGCCCCATTACCCTCAAGTCCCACATCAACCATATCAATGTTGACTTGCTGCCCTGAGGTGGCCTATGCTGTGATAGGCAAGACAATAGCCACCAAGATGTCCACTTCCTAATCTCTGTAATTGTTGAATATGTTCATTTATATGGCAAAACAAACAAACAAACAAACAAATAAAAACCCTCCCCCAAACCTTTGTAAATGGAATAAGTTGAGGACCTTGAGATGGAGACATTCTTCCGGATTATCTGGGTGGGCCCAATGTAATCATTAGGGTCCTTGAAAGTGGACGATAAGGTAGAAGAAAATCAGAGAGATGTGACTATGGAGACATGGTCAAAGAAATGCAGTACTGCTGGCTCTGATAATGAAAGGGGGTGGGTCTTGAGCCAGGAACAAAGGCAGTTTCTAGAATCTGGAACAAGTGAGGAGATGTGTTTCCCTTATAGTCTCCGGAAAGGGGTGCAGCCCTCCTGACACATGGATTTTAGCCCAGTGAGACCTGTGTCAGCTTTCTGACCTAGTGATCTGTAAGGTAATGGAGCTGTGTTATGTGAAGCCACTAAGTTAATGGCAATTTGTTGTGGCAGCTAGAGAAAACGAATACATACACCCATAACCAGGGTCAGATCTCAGCGTACTGTAGGGAATGGGCATCAGATCTGTGCAAGGAGGAGATGCATTATACTCCAGAGTCCATGCACAGTTTGGCTAATTTCAATCGGTGGAAACCCAAGAATATGTGCAAATGGATTCTAAAGTTTTTAGAGGAAGAAAGATGAACTTGAATCATATTGAGAGGACTTTATTGATATGGATGCACTTTTAGAGATTTTAGATTTAACGTATTAGCTTGTGCAGCTAGAAGTAGATCTAATAGTTTGCATGATTGGTTGATTAAATTACACACAGTGTGTCCTCTTTAAATGAGGTTGAGAAGCCAGAACTTTCCTGGTATAATATGGGGAAGTTTAGGGAGACTGTGATTTTAAAGAGGCTTTCTCATGTGCGGTCTGTAGCCTCCTCCCCTCTCCATCCCCTTAGGGGGCTCAGTGGACAACCCCTTCACACGGTCTTGGACTTGGGAAGCACATTAGTAGCCTTGAAAAGCTTGGTGGTGGCTGGCCTCTGGAGGCCTGGAGTGTTGGTGGAAAGTGCTGCCATTTGGACAGGTATCCTGATTTCAGTGGATTCTGGAATGGTGGGGGCCAAGTGGCATGGCTTGCCTGCCTATGTGTGGGTGAGTGCATCTGTGGTAATGGACAGCAGGGATGTGCTAGTAACTGGAATATTCTGACTTGCACTTATCTTTAGCAGCAAGGTTGTCCCTGGGAAAGCAGTAGATGGGCCATTAACTGAAGTATTACTTGATCTATGTAATACAGAAAAGTCTATAATGGTTGGATAGAAACCTTACTTGAGTCACCATCAAATAGAATCATAGAGTTTCAGACCTAAGACCAATTTTCAGACCTAAGTTGACTCACAGACCCAGAGCCACTTTACTAAAGGGAAGTTCATGTGTTCTTGAGGAAGGATCTCACAGCATTGCTACAAATACATCCTATAAATCTTCCTCTAGGCCATTCCCCAAAGGATCCTGTCTTCCTTTATTAGGGTAACTGTTCAGATAAATGGAAAAGGGAGATACCCAATCCTCTCAGGGATTACCCAATGTTTGTTATACAAATTCTGGGGGAACCCGAGAGGCTGTGGTCCACCTGTCAGCTCATGGACCCATCTATGGTTATTTTCCAACCCCCTGAATGTGTGATGTGAATAGATATTGTTAGCAATGACTAGAACTCCACACGGGTCTCATGCCCATGGAATGAGGGCTGTTATGGCAGACAGGCTGCATGGAATTACCTGGAACATGCCCTTCTTATCTGGATAGAAATGCAAAGCAATATTCTTTTTTTTTTAAAGATTTTATTTATTTATTTGACACAGAGAGAGAGATTACAAGTAGGCAGAGAGGCAGGCAGAGAGAGAGGAGAGAGGAGGAAGCAGGCTCCCTGCTGAGCAGAGAGCCCGACGTGGGCCTCGATCCCAGGATGCTGAGATCATGACCTGAGCCGAAAGCAGCGGCTTTAACCCACTGAGCCACCAAGGTGCCCGCAAAGCAATATTCTACCCTGGGGGAGCTGTTCGCCTCATGGACCAGATATGAGAGAAGAAGCATAAGGTGGCCGTGTGTGTCCACATGAGGACATCCTTTGGATGCCTTTTAGCTGGACTGGATCTGTCAAGCACAGGTGCTCAAGGAAAGATGAGAGCTTAGTGAGAAGAGGCTAGGGTTGGACCAGGCAGCCCTGTGTTTGAATTCCAGTTCTACCTCTTAACGGCGGTGTGACTTGCAATATGGTACCAGGTAGACCAAACGTCAATCTCTTCACCAGAAAAGCAGAGAGCCTGCTATGTAAGAGATTTCTGGAATTGGACTGTACTCCTCTAGTTACTTGGTAGCTGTGTGAACCTGGACAAGTTACTTAACCTCTCTGTGCCTGAGTTTCTATCTTTCTAAAGAGCTGTTAAAATCTCTACTCACTGGCTTCTTGTGAGAGGTAAGTGGTATAATGGATACAAAGTGCTTGGTGCATAACAAGCACTCAAAATGAAGTGATATCATCATTATATTAATTATTTAGGAGAAGGAGCAGTTTGGCAAGTGACAGCTAAAGCAGATATGAATGAACAGAGAGGAGAAGTGAGGTAGTTGCATATGAAGCCTGGCCAATTAGGCTTTACTCCCTAAACAAACCAACAAACAAATGAACAACAAAAATGCCCATTCTACTTATTCAAATTGTTGTTATGCAAATCCAGTCCACCTACCTCGAATTGGACAGGGTGAGGGGTCACAGGTGTTAGGGGTGTCTGGAGATGGAGGGTGAATGCTGAGAGGGGGATTTATCCCCAGAAGGTCTGAGGAGGCCCCACAGTTCTCTAAACAGGGCAGGGACCAGCGGGAAATCCTGAGGCTCCAGGGTCTCTGTTGGATTAAATTCCATTTCATGCACATCTCAGCGTCTTCCTTCAGACACAGCCCGCTCTCTCATCTCAGCCTGCTCATCTGCACATCTGCGCAGACCCGAGGTTAGCTACCACGTGTATCCCCGAAGAGGGGGGATTGTATAGGCCGTGTTTGAAGTAGCATCGACTCCGCTCATAGTAGGTGCCAAGCTCTGTGTGAGCAGCCTCACTCATTGCTGGTTTCTCACAAAGCAGATCTACTCAGGGGCACCTGGGTGGTATAGTCATTTAAAGTCTCTGACTCTTGGTTTCCACTCAGGTCATGATCTAAAGGTCCTGATATCGAGCCCTGAATTGGGCTCTAGGCTCAGCATGGAGCCTGCTGGCATTCTCTTTTCCTCTCCCTCTCTCTCGCTCTCTCAAATAAATAAATAAATAAATCTTTAAAAACAAAATGAAACAAAGTGAAGCTCCTTGTTTCATTGGAAAGAGAGAAAGGTAATGACAGCAAGGGCCAACATATACTGAGTGGCTGCTAAGGCCCAAACCCTGGGCTAAGGATTGTGCTTGTATTAAGTTGCTTTATCTTTGCAGCGCACCTGTGAGAGTGGCATTGTCTTTATTCCCATTTTGTAGAGGAGAAAGCTGAGGCACAGACTGGTTACCTGGATGGGTCAAGTAAGTGCTCTGGCCAGGACTTTCAGTAGAGGACAGTGTGTTTCTAAAGCCTGATGCTTTGCCACAGTCATTGGATTTTCCCCAGTGGCGAATAGTTCGGGTGAGTTCTGCCTATGCTGAGGAGGGGGGGCTGGGCTGCGGTGGGAAGGTAAGAAGGTGGAAAGGTGTGATGACAGGGGGCCCTGAAGTCTTTCAAAAGAAAGGAGTGGAGGGAATTTGTATTCTCCCCGACACTCTCTGGCTGGCCTCTTAGGGCTTCTTTCAAAATACTCTCTGTCTCCAACTGATCCCAAAGTTCTCCCATGAGAGCTGACAGGGACATGTTGGGGTGACATGGAGTGACTTCTCTGAGGGCAGAAACTGCCTGTTTTACTCACTGTTTAATTTCCAGCCCAGTGCTGGGCACAGAGAAAGCTCTTGGGAATGCTTAACTGGAGAATAAGCATCACTGCTTCTCATATCCTTTTACCCAGGAAGAGAGAAAGCAAGATATGTGTGCCCCTTAACGTGGGTAAGTTAGAAGGTGTAGGGGAGCTGAGAGTGTGGAGAACACAGGAGGACCATGATGTGGCAAAAAGAGGGAGTTCTGCCTAGTAGTTAATTATGAAATAATTCCACAGTGGCCCAGTCCCCACACTGCATTCCCAAGTCCCAACACCTTCTGGGCCCCTGGGACCCCATGACTGATTCCAGAATGCTCTGTCTTGTTTTTTCAGAGAAATGCTAAACTTGCCAACCCACTGATTTTGACCACATGTCACCTGTCACGAGGTCACCTTTGAGAACATCCTCTCCTCCCCCAACCAGTGCCCAACTTATTCTGTTACAATTTCCATTTACAAAGCTCATTTTTTTTCACTGTCGGCCTGCAAGAGTCAAATACAGTCTCTGTCTGAGTGCATTTTTCAACTGGCCCTGGTGTTAGCTTATTTATTCTCTTCTTTAACACACAAATGCTTCTAAAAAGAGGGGTTTAATTTTGCAGCCCACTGGTCCATTGTGTGCACCAGGCACTCTGGTGGCTGCATCATGCTGTCTCTTGTCAATGCTGTCCCTGTCAGGAGAGCAGGGTTGCCGTTGGGTATCTGGGAGTGGGGACGAACTTTGTGAGGACAGACCTCCAGGAGAGGAAGGATTAGCCCTGACTCTGCTGGCAGCCATTTCGACACAGGGCCCTTGTTTTCTTATTTGTGAAATGAGAGAATTTGATGGGATACTATCTAAGATTTCTTCTTTCCAACTGACTTCCACATCATTTTCCCCACATCAGGGACTCTGTTAAGGCATAAAGATGATGAACAAAACACAGCTCTGTTCCCAACGGTTATAGGTTAGGGATACATGTAAATATTATAAAAGTAGCTATATAATCAATATAACACACTAGGTGATGTCCCAGAATGAAGTGCACTTCAAGGATACACCTGAAGGAAAGATTCATTCTGTCTGGTAGGACTGTGTGTGGGATGGAACCAGGGGGAGGCTGGTGGGGAAGGCTGCACTGAGGTGAGGATGAGTGGGCTGGAACTGTATGTGTGGGTGCGCATTACCCCCTGGCAGTGGGGTAAGAAGTACCAGGAAGAAGATGGGCCAGGAGGAAGGCAGCTAAGGACTTCCTGCCAAAGAGCTAAGCATCCCATCAAGTTGAAGTTCTATGATTTAGGGAAAGTTGAAAATTTGATTAGAATTCATAGAAAAAGGAAGGCTTTGGACAACAGCAAATGCTCTTCTCTTATTAGAAAATGTGCTACTTTAGGATCACACTGTGGGCTGTACCAGGGGTTTTCTTAAAAGGGGAGGTAGGAAATATTTCCAGCTTTATGGGCCCTATGGCTGTTGGGACTACTCAGCTCAGCTGCGGCAGTGCTAAAGGAGTCATGGACAGTATGTACATGATTGCACATGGTTGTGTTCCAATAAAACTTTATTTATAGAAACAGGTAGTGGGCTGTATTTGGCCGGTGGGCTATAGCAGCTGACTTCTATGATATACTAACAGGTAGAACTCAGGTATAATCTTTAAAATTCAAGAGCTCTATTGTTGGTGCTATTTTATGACATTTTTTTTTCTTTTAAAGATCCACCTATTTATTTGAGAGAGGGAGAGCATAAGCAAGGGGAGTGGCAGAAGAAGAGGGAGAAACAGACCCTCACCGAGCAGGGAGCCTGACGTGGGGCTGGATCCCAGGACCCAGGACCATGACCCAAGCTGAAGGGAGACGCCCAACCAGCTGAGCTACCCAGGTGCTCCTACGACAACTTTTCTTTTTTTTTTTTTGAAAGATTTTATTTATTTATTTGACACACAGAGAGAGATTACAAGTAGGCAGAGAGGCAGGCAGAGAGAGAGGAGAGAGGAGGAAGCAGGCTCCCTGCTGTGCAGAGAGCCTGACGTGGGCCTCGATCCCAGGATGCTGAGATCATGACCTGAGCTGAAAGCAGCGGCTTTAACCCACTGAGCCACCCAGGCGCCCACTACGACAACTTTTCTTAACACCGCACATAGTATGGGCCTTTAAATGGTGTGGCGGGCCTTCAGTGGACATTTGGTTGTGTCTGAATACAATTTGACAAAGAGGAAGCTGTCTTGGGGGCCATGAGCACCCTGCTTCCCCACTGGGCCCTGATCAATACATGATTATACAATCAACAGGATTTCCTGACCTTCCTCAGAGCCCCTTCCTTCATTCCTCCTCCTCCTGCAACCCCTCTACCTTCCTCATGCCCATACCTACATGGCACTTCTGCCACTCCATCCAGAAGCCCATTCTCTCCCAGGTCCCCAAATACCAACTTTGACTGAGTCCTTACTTCATGCCAAACATTGCAGTAGGGATTCCATGATAAATAAGGCTTGTACTTGGCAGTTTCTCCCCCACATCCTTGGTTTTGTTGTCTTCTTCTTAAAGTGTGGTAGAAAAGCTGTAGGATTCAAAGGCTGACTTGGACACTAATTGGTCATCAATGAATCACTTCTCCTTTCTGGGTGTCTCATCTGAGGAAGCGGGCCTTAGGAATAACCTGGTTAACATCAGCTCTTGCATACTGTGGCGAATTATGGACATAAGACCTGGATGGATAGTTTTTATTCATCCTGGTAGGAAAAGATGGTTGAAGACTCAGAGCTTCAAGTGCAGATGTATTTATGTAAGTGGGTCTGCGGGGCCTCAGACCCCAGTTTATGGCCACCTGTCTACTCTGTGCCCAGATATCGAGAACCTTCCTTATTGGACCCTCAGTTCCTTGGATTCAGGATTCTGTCCTAGATGGCAGTTCAGAGAGGAGCCTTAGGACATTGTCCTGCTGGCCTGCAATGGTATGTCTGCCTATCTGTCTCTGAGCTCCTGGGGCAGTGATGGGATCTGGTTTATCCACATCATTTCCAGCAGTTCACACAGTATCCGGCACATAGTAGGTGATCAATAAAGCCTTGTTGAAAACTTCATGACAACTTCTGATATTTGTTTGGGAGACTTGGAGACTACCCCAAAGAAAACAAGCCAGCTTTTTTTTTTTTATTCTTTGCCCCAAGGGTACAGGTCTGTGAATCATCAGGCTTACATCTTTCACAGCATTCACTAAAGCACAAACCCTCCCCAATGTCCATAACCCATCCACCCTATCCCTACCCTCCCATCTCCCAGGAACCCTCGGTTTGTTTTATGAGATTAAGAGTCTCTTATGGTTTGTCTCCTTCCCCATCCCATCTTGTTTCATTATTTTTCCCTCCCTACCCCCCAACGACCCCCACCTTGCCCCTCAAGTTCCTCATATCAGAGAGATCATATGATAATTGTCTTTCTCTGATTGACTTATTTCGCTCAGCATAATACCCTCTAGTTCCATCCACGTCATTGCAAATGGCAAGATTTCATTTCTTTTGATAGCTGCATAGTATTCCATTGTATATATATACCACATCTTCTTTATCCATTCATCTGTTGATGGACATCTAGGTTCTTTCCATAGTTTGGCTATTGTGGACATTGCTGCTATAAACATTCGGGTGCATGTGCCCCTGAGGATCACTACCTTTGTATCTTTAGGGTAAATACCCAGTAGTGCGATTGCTGGGTCATAGGGTAGTTCTATTCACAACTTTTTGAGGAACCTCCATACTGTTTTCCAGAGTGGCTGCACCAGCTTGCATTCCCACCAACAGTGTAGGAGGGTTCCCCTTTCTCCGCATCCTCACCAACATCTGTCGTTTCCTGACTTGTTGATTTTAGCCATTCTGACAGGTGTGAGGTGGTATCTACAAGCCTGCTTTTAACAGGAGAACTGTTTACCAGGGCAGCTACAAACATTTATAAGCACTTTGTCTGTGCTGGGACTTGGCACTCATTTAGTTCTTATAATGGTATGTATAATTTCTATTTTACAAATAAAAAAAACTATATCAAATCAATATGCCAAGGTTGATAAAATATATTGATTATATGTGCCAGGTACTACACTATCCTGTACATTCATGTTTATGTGTAATTCTAATTGTATCATTGGGAAGTTTATATTGTTACCTCCATTTCAGAGATGAGTAAACTGAGCCCTTGCCTAACGTACCTGAGGTAATAAGTGGCACTGTCTGACTCCAATGTCTCTACTTTGATGTGTCAAATTCAATTTAGAGATTCCCAGAAATCAGGGTGAAAAACTTGATGAGTTTCAGAGATTTTTGTTATGAGGATCTGTTCTAGAAGGATCTGTCTTTAGGATAAAAAGCTATATGAATAACAGAAACATTCTCAACAACACTTTTATAATCTAGCAAGGAACCAAGCTGGATTTGGTATTTCTATAATGACTCTTGATTAATGGTCCTAAATTTCAATTTTTAGAGGAGTGATACTCCACTCTGGTTTCACATTTAGAACCCCCTTTATATATATGTAAAAAATAATGCTCAGGCAGATCATAGGCCAAGTAAATGAGATCTCTGGGGTCTGAACAAGGATATATTTTTAAAAGGCAGTTAAGAACTTTTGCAGCAAGCATAGCTGGGTTGGGAGGATTCGCATGCTCCTTCACATACACAGTTCAGGAATATAATTCCTGGCAGTCTAACTTGTTATAAAGGCCACACTCCAGATGCTTTGAAGTGGGAGAGAAGGACATGACCCCTGGGCCTTCTTCCTCAAATGTGATTTTTCTTAGAAGCACTTTTGATAGAACCTGGATGGAAGAGAATGCCAAGTAGCACTTGCTCCTGGAGCTGTGGGTGTGGGTGCCCTGAGTGTCTGATTGAAGGTCAAGTGTACAGTTGGTTGCTATCTTTCTTTTCAGTGACCTCTACAATCTTTGCCCTCAACAGCTGCACACACAAGTGGTGACCGTGGTTAGAACAGTGTGTTCAGAGAAGAGCAGTGACCAGGGACAACAGAGGAACAAAAGCTAGGGACCCATTAATTCATTGCATTTGCTGAGTGTTTGAAACTTTTCAAATCTTTTCCACATTGTCTATATTATTTAACTCTGATAACACTTTTTTTTTAGAAAGAGAGTATGTTGTGTGTACATGTGCCAGCAAGGGGGGAGGGGCAGAGGGAGAGGGAGAGAGAGAATCTTAAGCAGGCTGCATGCCCAGCGTGGAGCCTGAGGTGGGGCTTGATCTCATAACTCTGAGATCATGACTTAAGCTGAAATCAAGAGTCAGATGCTTAACTGACTGAGTCAGCCAGGCTCCCCTCTGATAACATTCTCTTTAGTTTCCCGCAGAAGGCTCCTCATGAAAGGTAACCTCCTGGGTTACCTTTCTAGCCCCTTCTCCTGCCTCCTGCCCCAAGCACATTTGCCCCACCATTCAGAGCCATTGACAGTCTTTCCTACCTCCACATGATTACTTGGACTGAGTTCTCTCTCTCTGGATCATTTCACCTATGTCCACTCAGTAAGTCTCCGCCATCCATCAGGATCAGGTGGACTGATTCCTTTTCCATCAGACATTTCTCATGGTTCCTCACAACTCACTGGCTGTGATTCATTAAAGTCATCCTCTCTACTAGACTATGAGACCTTCAATGGCAAGGGGCTGGTTTAGTTCGTTGTTTGCTTGTCTAGTGCTGTGCCCAGTGTCTGGAAAATAGTATGTGTTTGATCAATGTTTGTTGAGTTAGCAAAACCTTGTGGAAGAGATTTTGGAAGAGCAGGGGAACAATTTGCTAAGTTATAAATCATTGGCTGTTTCTCCCAATGCAATTCTTTTAAATGGATTTTTTCCCATCCGCTCAGTGCAAAGCCCGGTGTCATAAATAAAGAGCCTGGAGGGCACCTGGGTGGCTCAGTGGGTTAAAGCCTCTGCCTTCGGCTCAGGTCATGATCCCAGGGTCCTGGGATCGAGGCCCGCATCGGGCTCTCTGCTCAG
>LNAC01001122.1:178929-273469 GCA_002007465.1 Ailurus styani
TTGGGGTGGGGTGGGGTGGGGTGGGAGGAGGCAGTTCTGGGAGTGGGAGGGAGCCTTGTTTTTTACGGAGTGTCCTTTTGACGATTTTTTTCTTTTTGTTTTATTGAAGTATAATTAACATACAGTAGTATATTAGCTTCAGGTGTACAATACAGTGAAATTCTGCAATTCCATACATTACTAAGTGCTCATTGTGGTCAGTGTACTCTTAACCCCCTTCACCTAATCCACCCATTCCCCCCCTGCCCACCTCTCCTCTGGCAACCACCTGTTTGTTTTCTGTGTTTAAGAGTATTTTTGTTGTTGTTGTTGTTATTTGTTTGTTTTGTTTCTTAAACTCCACGTATGAGTGAAACCATATGGTATTTTTCTTTCACTGAGTGACTTATTTCAGTTAGCATAATACTCTCTAGTCCCATCCATGTTGTTGCAAATGACAAAACCTCATTCATTTTTGTGGCTGAATTATATTCCATTATACATATATAAACATCTTTATCCACTTGTCAATCAATGGACACTTGAGTTGTTTCCCAAATATGGAAGCATATCTTGACTATTATAAGTAATGTTGCAATAAACATAGGGGTGCATATATCTTTTCAAATTAGTGTTTTCATGTTCTCTAGGTAAATACCCAGAGTGGGGTTACTGGATCATACGGTGATTCTGTTTTCAATTTTTGAGGAACCTCCATACTGTTTTCCATAGCGGCTGTATCAGTTTGCATTCCAACCAAGAGTGCATGAGTGTTCCTGTTTCTCCCCCTTCTCACCAACACTTGTTATTTCTTGTATTTTTGATTTTAGTTATTCTGACAGGTGTGAGGTGATATCTCATGGTGCTTTTTAAAATTTTTTAATTTAAATTCAATTAGCCAACTGATAGCACATCATTAGTTTTAGTGCTCATCACATCATTGTGGTTCTGATTTGCATTTCCCTGGTGATTATTAATATTGAGCATCTTTTCATGTGTCTTTTGGCCATTTATATGTCTTCTTTGGAAAGATGTTTCTTCAGGTACTTTGCCCATCTTGAATTGGATTATTTGTCTCTTGGTGTTGCGTTATATAAGTTCTTTATATATTTTGGATACTAACCCCTTATATGGATATATCATTTGCAAATATCTTCTCCCATTCAGTATGTTGCCTTTCATTTTGAACTCTATATATAATCTGACATTACATGTATGTAATGTGCTACCTATTCAAAAGGTAGTTTAATTTACATGTATTACCTTTCAAAAGTAAAATATAACATGGAAATGATCACCACATGGGGATGAAGTTTAGTGTGAGTGCTGAGCACACTGGGCTTTGGAGTCAGATCTGGGTTTGATTCCCATCCCTCCAGCTGGGTGAACATGAGCAAACTTCCTAGTCCACTAAAACTTCAGTTTCTCTATTTTAATATAAATGTAATAATAGCAACTCTTTCATAAGTTAAGAAAGAAAAAAAAGCAGCCCCTGGTGAGCCAGGAGCTGGCCTAGCATGTGCAGCTAAGTGTGGGTGTTCTCCTGTGAATATAACATCACCAGATAAACAGCGGACAAGGCCGCTTTGTGACTGCAACTGAGCAGGAAGAAAACCAATCACTTCATTACCACGTCTGAATACAGACAAAAGCAGAACATGGTCCAAATCACAGAAATGATAAAACATCCGCCATGCTGGCTCTTATAAGTGATTGAGGCTTGTTTACCAATAAGCTTCAATTTGTTCTTTCCACCTTATGGATTAGAATTGTCAAGGTAATGAAATACAGGATTCCTTCTCCTTCCTGAAAGTTTCCCATCCAGAGCCAAGCCCCCCTGTCTTGAACTCTTCCCCCAATCTCTTAACGAAAACTCAAAATCTGTTCTAAATACTTTTTACCATCCTCTTACTGAGAGACAATTTGTTATTCACTGTCTCTCAATGCAATGAGTCAGTAAGCCCTGTTTGTTCAATTGCAGGTATGTTCCTGGTCGTTGTGGCTACAAGACATTGACAGGTTTTCATTGCCATCACCATCGTCATCATTACCATCACCATCATCATCATCTCTTTCTCTCTGTTGCCTCTCATGTTTGGATTTAACTGAGATCAGACAACAGTGAGATCTTCCAACTGCATGTGGGAAATAATAATAATACTTTGGCACAATTAAAAAAGAAGACTTATTTCCCAGAGAATCCCAGATGAGCAGGCCTTGTCAATGTCAGCTTTTGCTGAAAATGTCCTGGGCACAACTGAAGTATGCTCTGAGCATATTATGGTTTCTTTGGGAGCCTCTGGTCCAACAAAGCCAAGCAACTCAAAGACACAGAACAAATCGGCACAGCTGCTTAAAGAGTTAGTACCTGCGCTCAGGAACCTAGGAGAGAAGTAGATGGAATATTCATTCTATCCTTCAGGAATGGCCAGGGGTGACCTTCAGAGGATGAAGGTCATCTCTGTGCAAAGATGACCCATGCCAGGAAATGCTTCCTGGAGACGGAGGGAATTCTTTTCACTGTAGGGAATTCTTTTCTAGTTTTCCTTGGTGGCCATGAAAAAGAGTTTGAGCATCTTAATACTTAGGAGTACTTAGTACTACTTCTTGGTCACTCTCATTTTGGGCTTAGAAATGAGAAAGGGATTATTGTTTGTGTTCAAGAATAATTAGGAGTTTTTGTTGTGGGAAATGCTAATATTCTGAAGTGGTACTAATGGGGGGCATATAAAATATGCCTATCTTATGATTAAAGTTAGTAAAAGTACTGGAATACTTTAATTGTCTCTGTGTGGTGGGACAGCTGGTGATTGTTGGCCTCTTTTGTATTTTTTAAATGTCCTATAATGAGCAGGTATTATTTTTATAACAGAAAAAGTGAATGATAATACAAAATGTTCATTTTTGCTGTGATAGGGCTTGAATGTAAGCATCTGGAAGACTTGCAGGTGATGGCGACTGAGGGTCACATCAGGGCCCAGGCAGCAGGTGCAGGCTGACCCCTGATGGCAGGGGACTAGAAGCTTCCAGAGGCCCCCACTTCTTCCTCAGAGAAGGCCAAAGCCATTGGGAATCTGCTTTTGATATGTAAATAGAAGATTAAGTGTGACGATGGCACCATTCAGATGTGGAGGGGACTTCTGGTCTGTGTGAGCTGTGATAATGTCTGAGTTCAGCCCTGTAGCCAGCACCCCACTACTTAGTTCTGTGAAGTATTCTTGGTGGGCAGCCTCCACAAGCAGGCATTCAGGGAGGTATGAGAAACTTGACTGAGCTCAATTGTGGTACAGAAAGCTAGCAGGATGAGAGATGAGGCTGGGTGGGGAGATTTGAGAGCATGGTGGGAAGTGGGGCCATGAGTGGGAGGTGGGCATGCCTCCCTAGGTGGGTGCTACTCACGTTTGGGTACCACATCTTTCTGGGGTAGTGTGATGTGAGGCAGAGCATAAACTCATCTTCTCAGAGACTCAATTTGATTTGATTTTTCCCAGGATGAGGTCAGAGAAAGTCAAGTAATATAACTGTTAAGTATTTTATATCATTATTTTTATATTAAACAGATACATTAGGCACTGAAATGTGAAATATGCATGAATTATTAAAAGATAAAACAGTAGAGCCCAGAGAAATTTTGTGCCTGCAGCAGGTTGCATCATGGCACATCTTCAAACCTGCAGGGATTCACTCTTGGCCAGTTTGGCTTTTTTTTTTTTTTTTCCCCACCAGAAACTGATTTATGGAGCAGGGAATGGAAAATGGAAAACTCTCTGGGACAGTGAATGTGAGGACCAATCTCCCAATTCTTTCTTTTTTGAAGGGACTGTGGAAAGAAAGTCTAGAAGTAGCTCATGATAAATTTTTTTAAAGGTTTTATTTATTTATTTGAGAGAGAAAAGCAGGGAGGAAGAGCAGAGAGAAGGGGAAAAGCAGACTTCCTGATAAGCAGGGAGCCCGAAATGGGGCTCATCCCAGGTCCCTGGGATCATGACCTGAGCCAAAAGCAGGTGCTTAACTGACTGAGCCACCCCGGCACCCCATGACAATTTTTTAAAAGCAATTAACATGCATATAAAATTCTAAAAAAAACTCCCCACATTAGATCCAGAGAATGGTCTTTTTATCACTTTAAAGGCATATGAAATGGGTCTTTGTGGGCTACACAGGTGGAGGAATAAGGTGTTGGTTGTTGGGCTGACGGATCCCGGAAACTGAGGAAGCCACAAGATGGCGGCTGACCCGCTATCTTACTGCCCCTCCCCGGAAGTTTCTCGGGGGACCTCCTGCCCTCATCAGCTTCTGCATCTGTAAAGACTGCCAAAACCAGAATTTAGGCGGGAAACCGAAAGCTAAACTCCACCCACTCTCCTACCAATTATGGTCATATTCCCCCGTTCTGCCCAAACCCAGTAAAAACCCGTGCACATCCTCTCCCGGCGGGACTTCTCCGACTCCCTTCTCTCCGAGTCAGGGAACCTCGCCCCAGGGCGCCCCTGTTAAAGCCCCCCTCGTGCCTGTTCCGTCTGGTGTCTCGCTTAATCCGCCCTTACTGGGAGGGCTACCGGGAAACCTTACATTGGTTACATCATCGAAGCTTAATTTTGGGTGGATCACTCCCCACTCTGAAGGCATCATGCATGAATGCATGCATTCATTCATTCACTCATTCGACAAAGACTTACTGAGTCCCTACCATGTGGAAATCCCTATACTACACAAAACAATTTCCTGCTCTCCCGGGCGAGACTCTGGATTCTGTAGTGGTATAGCCTGGAACTAAAGCATCCTTGTGGTTACTGGGAAGCGTACCTTGGACCCTGTGGCACTGAACCTAGATTCTGGTCCAGCCTAGCTAGTGTCACCGACTGGCCTTAGGCAGGTCACATGACTCTAAGGCTCTGAATGGGTGTATGTGTATTTCCTCATCTGTAAACTAGGGACATGTCTCATCTATTTCGGTGAGTCCTGCTGATTTCTCTGTGTGGCTGTGGGATTTGCTAGTACATATGCAAGGGCTTCATCATCTGCAACATGTTCTACTGGGTTAAGCTGATAATATAAATGACAAAATAATAATTTCAAAATATTATTATAATCATTATACTATTATAATGAGGGTTTTTTTTTTCTGGCTGTGAAGCTCATAAAATCAAGGTTAAGAGGTGCTTTTGAGAGAGAGTCTAAAGCAAAACTTCACAGCTAAGCTGAGGGAGCATGGAGCATTGCCTTCAGCCTTCCTCCAGCAGGTCTGGGGGCCTGCAGACCCTCCTGGGGATGTGTGCTCCCAGCACGCCCTTGTCTCTTGCCCTCCCATGAAGAAGCAGAATGGCCTAAGTGCTGGGCTTGATTTCAATGTCGTCTGGTGGTTGGGGCACAGAATTATCTCATACTCAAAACAAGCTCAGTTCACAAGGAGTACAGAGCCACCTTTCATATATGAGATGGTGTCCGCACCATCCATTTCTCCAAGGGACAGGGCCTTTGGGGGACTCCTGAGGGCAGGAAGTGGACTGTCTGCCATTTAGGAACGATGGGCAGAGGACATCGTGCACAGTGGTGGCCCTCATTCTACGCTGCTCTTCACAACCCATGTACAGGCAACAGGAGAGAAAGTCTTGGAGGGCTCTCTGTGTCCCAGACCTTTGTTCTGTGCCCTGGCCCTATAACGGCTTGCTTAATCCTCACAGAAACCTAGTGAAGCAGGCTCTATTTTATTACCAATTTCCAGTTAGGAAAACAGGGGCATAGCAAGGTAAAGTAACTTACTAAAGTCACATAAATCATGAGTGGGAGTGAACCTGGATTTTAAATGCAGAGCCTGTCCCTCAAACTACAACACTGTGGTGTCTCTTAGTATCCTTCCATTTTAATATCTTGTTTTTTGAGAAATTTGAAATTTGTCTTTTTCCGGCATGAGTCCCTGACTTTTTTTTTTTTTTTGGACTTGGGCTTTATTACTGATGGGGGAACATAGTTAATACAAGATTCTATCTGTCTATCTATCCATGCATCCATCGATCTATCCATTCACCTACCCATCCATATATCTGTCTAGTAATCACTTATTCAGAGAATATTGAATGGGCAAACTCATTTCACATGGCAGAAAACTTTTCCACTGTGAAGTCAGAGATGTCTGGATTTACAGACAAACTTCCATGTGTGAACTTGAATAAACTAGTCTCCATGAACCATCGTTTCCTGATACGTGAAATGGGGATTATAATACCTATTTTGATTGCAGGAATGTTATGAAATTAGAAATAATACTCTTAACACATCTAGCACAGAGTAAATGTTTGATAGATATTAATTCTGCCATGAGAAAAAAAAACATATACAGCTTATTCTCTGCTCTCCCTGTTTATATTTGATGGTAACTTGCTATATGCTACCTCTACTAAAGCATAATAAACCTGGGTCACCTACTATCTTGATAGATATTGCAAATGTCTGTGTAGCTCCTATGACCGTGAACGTGGAATGAGCACAGAAACATCCTTGGGCTCTCCTGCACCTGGGAGAAAGTGTCTTACACCAGGAATGTACTGGTTAAGCTAGGCTAGGCTATGACTCAGTAACAAACAGCCCCACATCCCAGTCCTTAAGCTGAAAATAATAAACTTTTATTTATCTCTCTATGTGAGCATTGAGTCCATGAGAAAGCACTGCTCCCTGCAGTATCTCATGGGTCCAGGATGATGGAGTCTCCATCCCCATTGAGTGGCACCATCTGAGACTCATGGACTTCCGGGTGGCTGTTGTAGGTGAAGAGGATGCTAAAGAATCCATTCCGGGAGTTCAAGTTTTAGGCAGGAAGTGGCACACATCTCTTCAGCTCACAGCCTGCAGGTCTTTCATGACCCTGCCTGAATGCACAGGGCACGGAAATCCTGCCCCATGTTGGAAGGAGAGGAGAAACAGATGTGGACCATCACCTTGAGACCCTCCTCAGGTAGAATCTTGTTTCTGTTTGATTGGTCATTTCTCTGCAGTTTGGATCCCAATCAGAGAGGGATGCCTTTCTGCTAAGACATGAAAAATTGCCTTCCTTTTTCATTGCAGACAGGCAGTAGGCCTCCGATAGGGATAGGACAGTGAGCCCTCAACCCAACCAAATAAAGGAGTTCTTGGGTTTGTGTTTCTGGGTTGTGATGTTGAGAGGGGGTTGAGCCAAGGGAGTGGCACGAGGCTATCCCAACACAGAGTGTTCAATATAAGAATGTCAGTTTGTACAGTGATGGCAAATCAGAGTTTAGAGCTTTAGAGGTTAAAACACCTGGACTGTCCAGTCCCAGTGCTGAGATGAAATTGGCCTCTGACAGGGTTCTGGAGATGTGAACATCGTCATTAGTATCAACTTCAGAAGTAAAGAATTCCCCAGATGGTCAACATTTTCTCTGCTAACTCATCAGATCTGCATCATCCATATAATAATTATTAATTTTGAAACCCTTGGAGGATTTAATTTTGTTCAAAGCTCTTCCTCCTCCAAGGCCCATATGCATGGTGTTGTGATGGGAGAAGATTGATGTGGGGTCCCTGAACTATCACTCATCATCTGTTTGGCTTTGGGCCTACTTCTTCAGCCTCAGTTTCCTTCTCAGTAAAATGGGGACAATGATAACTCTGATGGTACAGGATGGTCATGACCATAAAGTGAAATATGACCATCAAATGAAAGAGCCTGATGCTACACTCAATCATGGCTGATTCAATGCCAGGCATTATTTTGTGTTTCCTATATTGGCTCATTCCTGGTTAGATGGTGGCATCAGCGTATGCTCCTGTATACCCTCAGCAACCCAACAGTGATGCTTGTGTTTGGATAACAAAATAATGCTCTTTCCTCTCATTTGTGCATTCGGGCTTCTTTCTGTACTAACGAGACCCAACATTGCAAGCTGGTTCTCATCCAATAACTTCCCTCTTGTCCCCAAATGAAGCTTGATGAGCCCATCCTGCCACTGTTATCAGGACCCCTCCAGCCACCAGTCTTCCACCCCTACCATCCAGTGAGGGGGCTGGTGAGCCCTGTTTTGGGTGGGGAGTAGGGGGGAGAACATATACAAAAGCCAGGAAAGAGACAGGAAAGCGGACAGAAAATAAGTCTCCCTCAGTAATTGGCTTTATTCTGGAGCGATGTTGGTACATTCAAGAAATGGCTATTGGTTGAATTGCAGAAGTGGAGCAATGCTTTGCTGGTCACCAGGCTCTGTGATAACACAGGTGTTTATCTGAAGCCCTTCTTACACATGCATACATGACAACTTTTTCCAGTTAATTAGAAATGGAGTTTTATTGCCGGGACATCCCATCTCCCATCAATCTCTGGGGCAGACAACTGTTTGATGGAAGTAAATTTTCCAGTTTTGATGGCATCTGTGATTGGGGCAGGAAGGACCTTGATGAGTCATTGTGTTAGCAGCCTCTGCCCACAGGCTGCCCCTCGTGGAGACAAGTATATGCCACATTGTGGCGATGATGTCAGTCTTTCCACTGATTCTTCTCATCAACCACAATATGTTGAGTAATACTTAAAAACAAATAGCTAACATTTATTAAGTTGTTGCCTACATGCTAAGTGCTTTGCACTAATTCTCTCATTTTATGATAATAACTCCCAGAGGGATAGGCTGTTGCTATTCCGTTACACAGATAAGTTTTGGAAGGTTGAGTAATGGGCACTAAAGACAGAGTTGTGACCAGGACACAGCCCTGCCTTCCAGGAGCTTATTATAGTCCAGCAAGGACACATGTGCCATGGAAATGCCATGTGTTAAGCATGGGCAGCAACGAGACTGTGCTATAGAACTACATGGAAGCCAAGTTAGCCCAGCATTGGGATGTCAAGGCAAGCTTCCTGGAGGAGGTGATAGTTGGACTGAGACCTGAATAGTCAGGCAGGCAAAAGATGGGGTGGAATGACCCTACCACACAGACCTTACAGAGTATGGTTTTCAGCAGGTTCCTTTGGCTTGTTTCAGTCAACAGTTATGGTCTGTGCAAAAATGGCAAATTGGAGGTTAAGGCTTTCAAGGTTAAAAAACAGAATACTGGGACTGTCTCATGCCTCAAAGAACAGCTGCCCAGTCTCAGTGGCTGAATAGTTATTGAATTTGGCTTCTTAGTACAAGAGCAAATACCAGGAGGAGAAGGCAGCACTATTGTTTGTGTGGTGGAAGGGACATGTGGGTTCTGTGCAAGGGTGGGACAGAGGAGTGGAGTGAGGAAAGAGGACGCTGGAGAGGGGGACTGGGTCAGTCCCCCCAAAATCTCATAAGCCAGTTAAGGTGTTTGAAAACAGTAGGGGTCCACAGAAGGCTGTTTAACATAAAAAGACAGGCTGGCCTCATATTTCAGGGACATGGCTTTGGCTGCAGTAAGAGAAGTAGATTGAATAGGGAAAGCTGAGAGTCAGGGAGACCAAACAGGGAGGTGACTCAGTGATCTGGGCAGATGACAGATGACAGAGGTCTGGACTAGAGTCATGGTGATGGAAACAGAGGGGATCGGACACCTGTGTAGGAGGGAAGGGAATGCAGCGCACAGGTCCCGGCGATAGACAGCTATGATGGGGGCAGGGAGCAGAGGATCCCACCCAGGTTACTGGATACTTGGGTTACTGGAGAGATGGTGGTGGCATCTGTCAGGATAGGAAATAGCACATCGTAATGGATATTGCAAGTAAGCAGAAATAATGAGGCATCTTCATGAAAGCAACTTTATTTTTTATCTCTTACTATTCCCTTAAGTCTGCTGAGTAGGGTGAAAGCTTGGACAGGTCTCAGGGCTTTTGTGGTTCTTAGGTGACCCCCGGTCCTTAGTCACTCTAAGTCACAAACGCAGCCTTGGTAAACACGCGAACATGCAATGGGTCCAGTCCAATATATTAATGAGCCTCCCAATCCTCATTTAAGGTTGGGTCCCCACCTCCATCTCACTGAGGCCCACTGTTCCCAGCCGCTCTTATCCTCCCCACTTTCCAGCAGCTGAGTCTGATCTCACCAGTGGGGGAGTGGGGAACGGGAGGGGCACAGGGATGGGGAAGGCTTTACTCAACTGATGCTGCAGTGACCTAGCTCTGCCTGCTCTCTGCCTGGCAGGTGCTCAAGGCACTCAGGCACTCACTCGGGCTGTTTTATGGATTTTCTGCTGACTCCCTACTGGGCCCTCTTTCAGGGGAAATGCTTCTCTTTCAAGAGGATGGCCCATTCACTCTTCAGCTTCTGTTTCCACCCAGTTTGTCCTTCTGTGTCTGCAGGCTGAGGCTCCCACCCTGGCAGGATAGATTTAGGGCAACTCGGGGTCAACATTGCTTTTTCTTTTTCTTTTTTATGTTAGTCACCATACAGTACATCATTAGTTTTTGATGTGGTGTTCCGTGATTCACTGTTTGTGAATAACACTCAGTGCTCATTACAACACGTGCTCTCCTTAATACCTGTCGCAGGGCTCACCCATCCCCCACCCTCTCCCCTCTGAAACCTTCAGATTGTTGCCCAGAGTCCATAGTCTCTCCCCCACTGAAGGAGGGCAAATCAGAGGGGTCAACATTTCTATCACGGGTTCATCTCCAGCCTGCAGGCTTCCCTTGCTTTGATCTGCTTTTTGATCTGCACTTACTTCTCAGACATAGGACTGAATTCTGCTGCCACAGCTTTGACTTTCTCGTGCAGGAGTCAGGGTGAAGTTGCTGTATTCCCCCTCTGTGGGGAGTGCATATCAAAGCCTCTTACCAGCTGGGGTCAGTGGATAGCACCCTCCATCTTTCCCCAGTGGGGATGGTTGATACTCGCAGCTCCCAGTGACCATCTCTAAAAGAATCTTTCTTCAAAAAATAAATTTCTTTTTTTAAAAAGTTGAAATATGGATGATATAAAAAATTACATTAGTTTCCAGTGTACAACATAGTGTTGAGGTAAGTCTATACGTTAGGCTGTGCTCACCACATGTTTAGTTCACATCTGTCACCATATAGCGATATTATAATATCATTGACAATATTTCCTATGTTGTATCTTTAACTGCTATTCATTCTATAATTGGAAGCCTGTATCTCTGACTCTCCTTCACCCATTTTGCTCATCCCCCACCCCCCAACAACTATCAGTTTGTTTATTCATCTGTTTGGACTTTTAGATTCCACATACCAGTGAAATCATACGGTATTTTTCTTTCTCTGTTTGACTTTTTTCACTTAGCATAATATCCTTTAGGTCCAGCGGTGTTTTTGCAAATGGCAAGAGCTTATACTTTTTTATGGCTGAGTAATATTCCATTGGGTTCATTTGTGTGTATGTGTGTGAGTGCATGTGGGTGAGTGCATACACATATGTGTATCTCTATGGACACATGTATTTACCCACCACACCTTCTTTACCCAGCCATCTATCAGTGGACACTTGGGCTGCTTCCATAATTTGACTATTGTAGATAATGCTGTGATAAACATAGGGGGGCATGTATCTTATTGATATATGTGTTTAGCGTTTTCACCTTCTTTGAGTAAATACCCAGGAGTGGAATTACTGGGTCATATGGTGTTTCTATAAAAAATAAATTTCTTAATATTTATTATATTTTAAAATATCTTTATGGACAGTTGATCATTTAGCTGGTTCTCAACATTATGTTTGAATTGCACACCAATGTCTGTACTATGTATGCCTGATTTTGGAGTCTGGCATCTACTGTGTGTTGCGATCTCCTTTGAAAGCCCCACTTCAATACCCTGTTGCATTATAGTTTCAATCTTTTCCATCTTCTCTGTTAGAGCCTTATAGCTGTGCTGTGAAGTGGGTAGAGAAAGCATCTTGTTTCTGTATTTCAGCTCAGGAGCTGGAGAAACTGGGACATTAAATGATTGAACATTGTTAGCCCAGATAAATCCACTAAAAGCCTATGAAAGTGGCTGAGTCAGAAGGGGCGGGCTCAGGAGCCTTGGCTACCTCTGGATCAGGCCTTAGCAATGACCCCACAAAGCTGTGGCTGAAGTCAGCATTCCTGGGTGGGACAGAGCCTCAGTAGTATGGATGTCACTCAAGCTGGGGCTGCCTGAGAAATAAACTTGAGCCAAGACCTCACCTGTGACCTGTGTCCTCAGGCAGGAAGAGGCAGAGTAGAGCATCAGGTTGTATTATGTCAGATTGTATGTGATCCGGGGCAAGTTCCTTAACCTCTCTGGGTCTCAGTTTCCTTATTTGTTAAATAGAAGTAACAATAGCTTCTTCACAATGTTGTCACAAGGACTAGATGAGATAACACCTACAAAATTCTGGCATACTGCAACCCCAGTGGGAAGAGTGAAGGCTGTGATGTCTTCTCTATTCTAATTTTAGCAATTACAACCAAGGGGGAGAAAGTAGGGTGTGTTTCTGGGTCCAAAGGAAGAGAAGGAAGGAGTGTTCTCTTTGAGAAGATGCTCGCCTTGAGAAGAGGGGAGCCCTGAAGGACCTGGAGCTGGAGGCCTGTGAGCTGGGTGGCATTTCCCAGAAGGCAGGAGCTCACAACAAAGACTCAAGGGCCAGTCTGAACATACTAGGGCACTTGAACCTGCATTTGCTTTGCTTGAGTAGAATCTCAATGGAGGCAAGCATAGGAAATCCATCTGTAGATACTGCCTCTGTTATCTTCAGGCCTTTTAATGCTACCTGCTTGAATTCTTATGTACTTTTTAAAAAATATTTTATTTATTTGTCACAAGGAGAGAGATCACAAGTAGGGGGAGCAACAGAGAGAGAAGCAGGCTCCCCACTAAACAGGGAGCCCAACATGGGACTCAATTCCAGGACTCTGGGATCACCTGAGTCGAAGGCAGATGCTTAACTGACTGATCACCCAGGCGTCCCAGTTCATACTTTAAAATGGAATACAGCAAAACTGTGGAGACAGTAACAAGATCAGTGGTTGCCAGGGTTTTTTGGGGGGAGTAAGAGTGGGATGGAGGGATGACTAGGTGGAGCAGAGAGGACTTTGAGGGCAGTGAAAATTCTCCGTATGACACCATAATGATGCACATGTGTAATTATACATCTGCCCAAAGCCATAGGATGTCCAGCACCAAGAATGAACCCTAATGTCATCTATGGACTTTGAGGGATAATGTGTCCATGTGGGCTCATCGGTTTTAAGAGAGGTATCATCTGGCAGGGGATGATGATAATGGGGGAGCCTAGCCCTGCATGGGTCTGGGGACTAGAGGAAACCTCTATACGTCCCTCTCAATTTTTCTGTGAACTGCTCTAAAAAAATGTCTTTGTCAATGCTAGACTATGTTTTGTGTTGAGCTTCACTACCGCTCTTGTTCATCATGACATGAGTAATGATTCTGGAGAGCATGGAGGTCCTGCTCCCTGTAGCCCTGGAATCCCACTGCTACTGGGTTTATCTTAACTGATGGGACTGGTGGCTTGTCCCCACAGGGTGTTTATAGGTGTGCACATGCTTGTGTGTGCATTTAGGAAGAGACAAAAGGTGGGAGGAGGTGAAGAAGACAAAATGTGACAAGCACTTACTTTAGCTCTAAGGCTTCTGGCTTCTCCCTGCTCTTCTACAAGGATGTTCTGTTAAGCATAAGTGATGAAGCAGTCCCTAGTAGTGGGAAAACATCACCAGAGCATACTTCCCATGGACATTTGCTGAGATGGTTACCATGTAGGTATTAGGTACCATTTAAATATGGACTTGTTGTATAAGGAAATTTATTTCTCTGTGTGCTGGGGTGTGGATGGGGGCTCATCTTATGGCAAACTTTACCCCGAAAGGTGTGTCAAGGCTTTGTTTGTAGTACATAGTAAACCTGGTAAAACTGACCAATTGGGTGATTGATGGTTTCTGTGATTTGGAGTCTCCAACTTGAGCATGACTCAGAATCACCTGGGCGGGGCTTGTTCAAACACAGACTGCTGGGCCCCATGCCTGAGGTGTCTGATTCAGCATGCCAGGCAATTTCCCAGGTGACCGATGCTTCTGGTCGGAGGACCACGGTTTGAGGACCACCAGGCCTGCCTATAAGCAATTATAATAAAATTTGATGTCATCTCTTTTAGGTACCCAAACAAACTAATTGTTTACTCTGAGGGGTTTAGAGTGTTCTATGGTCAAAAGGAAAATGACATGCAACTTTTTTAACCTGGGCCATTCCCAGGAATCCGAAAGCAAAGCTCAGGTCAACTGCAACATGGAGAACAGATTCCAGGCCTGAGGCAAGATGTGGTATCTACACCCCGACCTGGATCCAGCCCTTGGTGATGAGTGAGTGGCAGAGACTGTGAGTTTAACTGCTGGGCCGTGTTGTCTGACAGTGAGTCCAGGGTCCTCAGGAGCCATGCCCAAATATACTGAGACAGAACTGACCAAACAAAGGCAGAATTCCCACCTCAGCCTCCTCATTTATGTCTGAGTGGATGGGCCCCTCGTGTCACTCAGCTTGCCTGCTGGGCCTGTAGCTGGGGGAGAACGCAGGTCTGCCCCTTCCTCTTGGTTCCATTTCCTTGCTGCTGACTGGCTGGAAGTCTTGCCAAAAAGCCATGTTTTCACTGTTACTTTTTGAATGGAGAAGAGCAAATCAGAGTGAGGACAGAGAAGGCAGAAAGTCTTTTCTAGAACTTCACTATGTAGGAAGAGGGTCTTCTTTGTGGACCAAGGTTAAAAGATGAAGTGGGCCTTCTCCTGTGATAGCGTGATATTGATTATTATGTCTCCACAACACATTTACCTACTCTTACTATAGTATCTTTCATAAAAAAAAAATACCAAAGACAATGTGTGGGTTAAATGAGATACTCAAAATGTCTTCACACCTGTTATGTCATGGGGTCCTCATAACGATACATCATGGCTGACATGTTGCAGAAAGGATGAAGCTTTTCCCCTGCGTAACTCATAAAGGAACTCAGATGGGAAGCAAGAGGAGAAGTAGCTATCTACTACCCAGGGGTCATTGTGCTACTCATGGATTTTTAATCCTCACAATGTCATTACATGGATATTACTGATCTCATTTTATGACTGATGACAAGGAGTCTCAGAGAGGATTAAGTGACTGGCTTATAGACACACAGCTGCTAAGTGGTAGGGTCAGAATTTAAACCCAACTCCATGGTCAGAGAGCTGGGGTTGTTTCCCCTGAAGAGTGGTGCCCTTTAGGACAGCTGTCACTGATGAGGTCTTCAAATTCTGGTGACAATTTCGTCCTTGGAATAATTGAGTCACTTTCTCAGGTTATCTTTGAGTGGGCTAGTCCTTACCCTGACACATGATTTCTGATCCAGTGTCTCAAAATTCAAATGATTTTGGATTTCATCTTCCACATACACTCAAATCTCTGTTATGAAGAGAGACATAAAGTAAATGTTTGATTTGCTTTAAGATTACCAAACTGGCTAGTGGTGGGTCTGGACTTCAAATCAACCTCCCTGGCTCCGGGCCAGCCATTCTTTGTGCCCAGTGATAACTAGGGCAAGTGCCTAGGGCATCAGTTTCTCCTTTCCCACATTCCCAGATTGGGGACGGGGTAAAGCAGGGATGATATTTTCATGCTCTTTCTGCTAAAGGTCAAAGTGGCAATGCTGCTCTGGCCATATCTGGCATCTCCGGTGAGTTATTTATGCCTAGGTACACAGCGTACGTGCCATTTACACATGCACAGATGCCACCTACGCATCTGAAGGATGGTTATGACCACAGCCTCTCTATTATTTTACAAAAAGGGCCAGGAAATACGGTGTTTTTCTCAGAACGCCAATATAAAAGTTGATATAAAGATTGGTGGTGTATAAGCTTTGACATTACATAAATATATATAGGCATTGTAAAAGTTAACAACCGTTTTATTTATAATTATATTGCAGATTGATATTTTTATATCCGCATTGTCAATGGTAACCTTTCTGCCTTCACTTCAGTCTTGGCCTCAGATGTTTATACTAGATTTTTATGTCTCGTTTTCCTTCTGTGACATCAGGACACACATGGTGCCTCCTGAGTCACAGTGCTATTGGTGTCACTCATCGTTTTCTCCAGGAAAAAAAAACATTCTTGCCCCCTGGATTCATAATTCTTGGTATCCTGGCATACAGTCGGGTATCTGTTCATTGATGTGTAAGTACAAAGTGAACTTTCCCTGTTCTCTACAACCTGTAATAACACTTCTGGATGCCACATCTGTCTTGCACCATAGAAAAGTTACATCCTGTTGAAATTTGAGCCCCTGGATTAAGAAATGTCAGTTATCTGACTCTTCCAGGTTTACAAGAATGTAGATCCAAACTCTCCTTCTCTCATACGAACGAGGAAGATTATAGCACGTCTTTATCCCCTGCTTAGCTCTGCTTTGAGGGGAGAAAAAATACCTCATCCTAAATATTTGTTCTTTTCTACGGAAGATTCCCTACTGAACAGGCAACGAGTGCTTTCAGCTGGCAGAAAACCATCTGGCGTGGCTTTTAAAGGGGAAAACAAAAAGCGATATCTACATGGTAGGCAGAACTACTGACCCTAGAAAATGCTATTTTCTTTCTTGATGGGCTCAAATTAAACATTTTCTTTTATTTATCTTTGATTCCGGGACCCTGGGATCAGGAACTGAGCCAAAGGCAGACGCTTAACCCCCTGAGTCACCCAGGCAGCCCATTGCTAGGCTCCAATTAACCAATACCTAGATTATTGCAGGGCCACAGGTGAGACAGCTTGGTGCCCACGGAGGAAAGAGCAACCTCTGGGAGCAAGAAGTGTGGATTCTGTGCCAGGCTCTACTGCTATGACTTAAATGACCTCCCTGAGCCTCAGTTTCCGTGTCAAAGACGGCATTGAAAGGTACGCCACTGTCTACCTTGTGGGATAGTGTGTGCAAAGGTTTGGAACGAGAGCAATGCAGGATTTTTTTTTCTCATGGTTTCCCTGGATAAATTTAATCACTTGTTCACTCAGCCAACACGTTTTAATCTAATTGCTAAACAAAGACTTAAAGCTTTGTCTGAGGAGGTGGCCGGATGTGAGTATGGGGTCCACCCCTGCTGGTGGACGCGGGTGTGTTGTTTCTGCATGTGCACTTCATCTGCCTGCCATACCTAGAACTAGTTCAGGGTTTTCTGTTAGAGAGGCCGGATGAGCCTTTTGCAAAGAGGCATCTCACCATCTCCTGGCTTGGATGAGAAAAAAGTGATCTTGGGAGAAAGGTCCAAGTCAGAGCAGCCTCTCTGCTCTGCCAGGCACTTGGCATACAATTATTCAGTTATTCTTACATATTTCAGGATTTTTCTCCATCTGCCAGATAACCATTAGTGGTTAGAACTATGGCAGAAAGGAGGACAAAGTCCTGTCCCCAGGAGTTTGCAGGGTGGTGGCCTCTCCCAACATGTCCTCCAAGAAAGCATTAATATGCCCACTCTATGTAGCAGGAAAGTTAGGTTTGGGTTTGTAAAGGTTCCTGCCTAGCCTCACATTGACTCACCTGGACGGTGCATGGGAAAGCCAGACTCTGTCCCCAGAGCCCCTGCACTTTCCCCTACATTCTGCCCTTCCCTGAAGCTGTGCTGGGTTTGCACTGTGGAGTCAAAAAGTTGGTGATGATAATCCAGGTGACAGCCAGACCAATCAACAAGGGGCTAGCTTCCTCTGAACCCAGAGTGGCAGCACCAGAAGAGTGATCCAGCAACCGGATGTTAGCTCTGGGTTGGCGGGAGTAATGGTGACCACTGTGTTCCACGAAGGAGCTGGTACAGGTGGACTATCCCTGGGGAGGCCACAGATGACATGGGCATTACACGTTTCTTGGATTTAAGCTGAGTTCATGAGGTAAACCATATCTCCCTGCCCTACACTATAGGGTGGGCTCCAAATGTGTAGGTAAGGATTCAACCAAGATCTAGGGCTCACCCACTAAAGTCATCCATGTTTTTTATTCTTGGGCCATATGCTAAAAAGAGTAACATAGATTTTCCTTGTTTTAATTACTGTTTACACAGGGGAATGTATTTGGGCTATCTAGAGGAATTGAGTGGTCTCACTTATGTCTACTCCACATTACGCTTTTCCACACCTCTACATTCACACTCCTGAGCAGCCAGAGGGCAGCATCCCCAAGTCTTGCCCTGTTTCATGCCTCTTGGCTTATACACTAGAGAATACTTTCATCTTTCACTGTGGTCTGTGTCCTAGACTTGGTTCACCTCACCGCGGTCATGAGGCATCTTCTTATGGCCCCCACTGGGTTTGGGGAGTCCTCCTCTGTGCCGTCCAGCTCCCCACCACAGGTTCCGCGGCATTATACCATCCGCTTCTGCGTCTTACCTGTGTATCTGCACCATTAGATCATGAGATCCTCAAGCACAGGGACCATCAATCTCTCTTCCGTCTTCATACCACCTGCCATCGTGTCTGGCACATAGTAGTTGCTCAAGATATGCTTGTTGACTGGGGAACAAATGAATGAGTCACTCAGCATTAGATGAAAAGGAAACACTTTGGAGTCTCTGCCAACACCCCACAGTAACCCAGCTCAGTGGCTGTGGATGTGCCGTGTCGGAAACCTGTGTGCCACACGTGTTCCAGAAACACCTTCTATTTACTTGTTAGTTTGATGAAAAAACATTCGTCAGCCTGCAGGGCTGGGTGCAATGATCACATTTGAATCCCTGAACACGGCCCTGTCTCAGGACAGAAGCCAACTACTGGACAACACTAATAGTTATAAGTCCAGGAATAGGAGAACTCCAAGGGGCTCTTATGACAATAACAAAGCGATGTAACTTTTCTGCCTGGCCTAGATAAAGACATGACAGGGACTCCTTGAGGACAGGACATACCTCTTATTTATCTCTAGAGCTCTTGAGTCGCGGGTGTGGCATGTCTTTGGTGCTGATTAATGTTAATCGTTAATTGCCGAATGTTTGCTGAATGTTTGTTGAATGAGTACATGAGCCCACAGTTATCAGCTATAACACTTTATAGATGCCAAGTCCCACTGAAGAATTAAGAAATGCCAGGACTTGGGGGAAACACAGTAGACCTTTGTATTTCAAATCATCAGTGATTTTAAGTTTTGAGGGTGGATAAAGTAATATGTTTGTGAGAGCCTGCTATATTTTTGTGAGAGCCTACTCTGTATTCTTAACCGCTTCATGGATGAAAAATGGAAGCTCAGAGATGCTGAGCAATTTGCCTAAGTCCACACAGCTGGAAAGCAGTACAATTGGGATGGAAACCCAGAGCTGGTCTGAATCCAGAACCTTTGCCAGGATCACCTCTCCTTTCAGGACTTAGATTTAGTGGCTGGAAATCCAGGGACCTGGTTAGCTCAAAGAAAGTCAGAGTGCCGTTAGGCATTTAAACTCTGGCTCTGCTGGAGGGTTCATTCAGCAGGACACCTTTGAATTCAAATCTGAATGCAATTTGTAGAAGGGTTTCCAGCATGAGGCAGGGAGTTGTCACTTCCACTGCTGTTCAGCCTCAGGGGGTGGTGCAGGGCTGAGATTATCTTTGAAAAAGAAAGATCAGAGGCGCAAACTCTGAATTTCAGATACTGTTTAAACCTCCAGCATCCTCCTCATCTCCCTCTAGTTTGTGCACTTGTCTTCCTCTTAAAAGGATAATTTAGAAACGACTTTACTTTCAGCGACATGGTGGCCTATTTGGGGCGTGTGTGAGAAACCAACTAGGTGAAATTAGCATTGCAGGCACTTGACAGTTGCTTTATTAATTAGACTGCTTTATTTAGCAGATGCTCTTCCTCTCGACCTCCTCCTGCATGTGCAGAGTAAGCAACTACTTATGTGTGGTGAATTGAGGAGTGTGGGGATGGGCTCCTCGCCCCAAAATAGCTCCCCTCCTAGCTGGCTGCATATCTCAAGTTTTCCTGCAGGTAAGCCCCTGTGTCCTGGCCAGTTGTAAATATCCCATTGACCCCAGGAGGGGAGAAAGCAACCTGGAAGTTGTTTGGAAAGGGTTTGAGAATCTTTGTCTATCTCCGAGCCAGACTAAGAATGCTTTTTATAGTATTTTCCAGATCTGGCCATCTAGCTGCTAAACAAATGCTTCTCGTGGACAGAGGCTCCCACCGTCACGGTTGATTGTCTCTACTGGCTAAAAAGTTCTTCTAGGAGCCCAAATCTGTTTCCCTAGGTTTTCATGTCAACACTGAGAATGCAACTAAAATAGTGAGGTTGTATTAAAGGTCAGTAGGCAGATCTCTCCCCAAATCCCAAATCTCTGTTCTGACTTTCCCAGTAGAGCCCACATTTTTCCATGTAGTCTGAAAATTTATATTAATAGTGATCACCATCCTCTCTAGCACATTTGAATTTCTCCTCTTTGTGGATTTCTCTTTTGTGTTGAAATGTTCTTTTAACTTTAGTTGCTCTGTCATTTATAGTTAAAGTCAAAAGCATCAATTGATGCTTATTTTTATTCAAATTTTTCTTCTAACAACAAACTTCTTGAATATACGGTCTATTTTCTGCCTCAACCTCCTTTCATCAATCCACCCATCCATCCATCCATCCACCTATCCATCCAATCATTATAAAGCCATCTGGTTATTCATTCATTCATCCATCTAGTCAAGAAAGTATTTTTTAAGTTCTCATTAAATGCCAGAGATAAAGAATTCATGTTCTGTGTGCAGAGTTATTTGGGACCTGATGACAAAACCTGTCTGCCAATAATCAAATCCCGCTTGCCTTCTCTTCATGACTGTTTTGCTTTTCCAGTCTTGTGAGTGTGCCTCTCCTGGCAGTCTTAAGGGGAAGACTATTTGAAGAGAGTTCGAGAAGTGTGGTTCTCAGATGTCAAGGCCTTGCATTGCAGGGTAGAGGTGAAGAGGACAGGGACACTGCTGAGTCCCTCTGTTGCCGTCCAGCACAGACCACTTCACCTCTTTTCCTCCTCAGCATCTATGACACACCTCTACTCTCATTAAAACTTCCAAAGAACAAGGACAACAGACACATCATGCTTCTATGTAATAATGATGCAACTCTTTTACAACAAAGGTGATCTCATTCTTGCCATGAAATAGGAGGAACGAAGCCATGGATGCCACAACATTCCTGGCTCAGAGGGATGCTCATGGCCCATCCAACCAATCACCATTGTCCTTTATATACATTATAAAGTTAAATGAACATCACAACACATATAGAATAATAAGGGAATGGTAAGTGGGAAGGAAAATTGGTCAATATATATGAATACATTAATAATAATAATAATAGAGAGATATTTGTAGTTGTTGTGGCCCCTGTTGATGTGGCAGGTTATGAGACCATTGTTGGTATTTGTAAATTATATTTTCCACCATCCATTCCAAATTCCCTTTGCCCTTTTTGCCTCCCCCTTATCCAGTCTTTTAGCTGATCACTGTTCTTCACCTGGTATGATGACTTGAACATCTCTTCTGGAAGAGTCTGTACCCTTGGTGGTACTCATGCATTGGGTTGTTGTGGGTTTTCAGTAACTTTTGTCATTGGGCATAGAATCACCAGATGGCTCCCCAGAGAATACTCTGGGTTCTTGGTGTATTCTTCTCACCCCCCATTTTTTAACAGCAGCTTTCTCTTTCCTTGATAATCAGGAGATATCATTAAACTTGATGTAGTAACACTATCCTTTGCCTGTTGGATTAGAGGAAGGAGGCACTCAGAATGGCCAGGTAGCCATTTCAAGTTCAAGTTCAATGGCATAATTGTTGTTTACCTCCAGTGAATGCATGACTGCCTTGGGAACAAACACCTAGAAACCGGCAGACTCCAAAGATACAGAGATGTGAAGAAAAGTTTTGCAAGTTGAGAGGGGCCTGGGTGGCTCAGTCAGTTAAATGTCTGCCTTCAGCTCAGCTCTTGATCCCAGAGTCCTGGGATTGAGGTCCTCATTGGACTCCCTGCTCCCCAGGGGAGCCTGCATCTCTATTTCTGCCTTTCCCCTCTGCTCACAAACTCTCTCTCTCTCAAATAAATAAATAAGATCCTAAAAAATTTTTTTGCAAGTTGGTTATAGGAGTAACAGCGAGGGTGGCCACTCCTGCTTTCATTGTTTAGATCTTCCACATTTGCATTTTGGCTGTCAAAGAAAGAGTCCTGTAGTGGTCGCTGGTTCACAGCATATGCTGCATTTTATTGTATTGCTTCCCGACTCTGCACGGCAGTGTCTTTGAGGTGGTGCCATAACTGAGTTTTTAACAGGCCACTGCAATTTTCTAGAAGGTCAGCTGTTTCTGCATAATGGGAAAATGGTAAGAACAGTGAATGCCAAGGGCACAAGTCCATTGTCTTACTCATTCTGCTGAAATGAGTTTCTTTGTGAGAAGCAATGTTATGTGGAAGCAACATTATGATAATAACAAAGGCATTCAGTAAGTTCAGGGATGATAGTCCAGCAGAGGCATCGGGGACAGAGAAGGAAAATCCAAATCCAGTGCAAGTCTATTCGAGTGAGGACAAATTGCTGACCCTTCATTAGAAGGTGCCTGATATAATCTAACTGCCACCAGGTGTCTGGCTGGTTCTCTAGGGAATGATGCCATATTATGAACACAGTTTCCATCTCTGATGTTGGCAGGTGGGGTATTTGGCAATCATAATAGCCAGCAGAGATCTGTGCTATTGAACTGAGGCATAACTTCAATCTTTGTCCTAGCCACATAGCTCAGGACCTGGGGGAGCTGGGAAAAGAGGCTGACTTGTCTAGGCTGGATTCCTTTCTCTCCTTGATCATTGAGACAATGTGTGTGGTAGGTGCCCTTTGGTAAAGAGTTGAATGGAATACAGATATCTTCTTCAGACTCTGATCATTCTGACAGGCTCATCTCTCTACCTGTTTCTCAGAGCTCATTGCCACCACTTCCCTGATCCCGCTCCTTCCAAAAGCCTTCACCCATGGAGCCAAATGATTAGTTATGGCTCAGGAATCAACGCAGATCTGTACCTCTGATCCCTCTCTCTTTGCAGGCATGGTTTGATCCTGCAGATTGAACTTTCTTTCTCAGCAGAAGAGGTCCCTCCTCTCCTGTCGGGACAGTCAATCTTCCCCGTATGGACTCTCTGCAATGTCCTCACCCAAGTGCTTCACTTATAAAGGAATGCAGGGTCCTCAAGTTCTATTTCCATAATCTTTCATTGTCCCCCTCTCCCCCCCGCCAGATTAATAACCTCGGGCGAGCTCAGCACATTCCGGGGATGTGAGCACAAGAAATAGTCATTGATAATCTCAGCTGCTGTACACAGAAAGGCGTGATTCACAGGAGAGTTTCTAGAGCTGTCCCAGAGACCAGTGCTGATGTCTGCCACAGCCTCGTGCCTCCCTGCTTGCTGGAGCTATGATAGCTTCCACTTCTTCCCACCTTCCAGATCGTTCAGTATTGCTGCTTGCTGGAAGATGTGAAAAGTGAACAATGCTGGCAAGCTAGTCTGGGACATATGGTTTTTGACCTTCTGCTCCTGTGCCATATGGGAGAACTTAGCAGAGTAGAGATAGTGACAATTCCCGGCAGACAATATCCAGTTCGAAGCACCTGGCAAGCAGTACACGTGCAGGCTTGTGACAAGAAGGCAAAGTGGGGATAGAGAAGGAAGGAGTGTTTCTGTGAGCTAGCTATGAGTGAATTGAGAAAGGAGATAAAAAAGACACCTTGAATTGGAGGAGAGGCTTACCATCACTAACTGGAAAGATTTCATGACTGTTCTTGCTTGAATGGGAAGTTTCCAGGTACAGAACAAGGATATAATGGGTCCTTTATAAATGACTTGTGTCCTGCTGGAAGCTAGCTCCTAAAAATAAATAAATTTTCAGAGATTCCTTGAAAGCTGTCAAGGGAGACAACTCTCCATTGGATTTGTTAGAGTTGTTTAGGTTTATAGAAATGCTGGAGTCTTTCTCTTGCTGATGTGTTTTCTCTTAAGCATGAAATGTGTTCCAGTGGGAGCCAGAAGAGCGATAGAGCCAAGGAGTGAGCAGGACACATGTGTTTGTTAAGAGGTTTGACAAAGCACCCAGAAGGGGGCATCTGTTATTAACAGTGGGAGCTAAATTGCCCTCTTTTGTTTCTCTTGGCACAAGCTTAGAAATGAGCCCAAATGTCCCCTTTGGTATGATCACTGAAATGTGAGTTCTCTGGAAAAGAAGAAGGATTTACCATTTGAAATATGTGTATTTTCTTGGCATAATACCCAGAACGCCTGAATTATAAACAATGCGTACATGATTATTCCTGATTCATATTTTAACCCTCAATATTGCACAACAGGGAGAATGTTAGCAGTATTATGGCTTCCATAATAAGAGGAGCAAAGATTCAGAAGCAAACTCACCTCTATCTGCAAGGAGCCCTGATGCACAGTGAAACCCTAATCTGCCTTTACCTGCAGGATGAATGAACTAGAAAGTATGGACTTGTGTCAAGGTTCTTTTTTCAGGAGCTAGGTCAACTCAGTGGGAACTTTTCACCAATGAGGGGAATCCTAAACCTTGCAGTTGTAGAGTCAGAGGGAGAGGGTGAATGATGGATACCGGGGAGATTCAGTGGTACAAGAAGATGGTACTGCAGGTTTATCTAGAGGGAAACATGGAAGGTGTAAGGAAGGGCAAACCCTGGGGATTTCTGGAGGAGAGTGAAGTATGGTTCAAGCAGTGGGCTGGGGAGAGGAGTTCACAGGTCCTGGGCTTGCTTTTCCAACTTGTGTCTGTGGAGGATGAGTTGGCAAATCAAAGCCCCAGGGCAAGGCCTTGCTAGTGCTTGGAGACCTGGTTATACCCAGGAAAGCCACCACGGGGCAGCTCTGAGCCACCAGAGTGAGTGTCCTCCATCTGCGTCTCTTCTTTGTTAATTACCCATTTATGACTACTGCCTCCAGGGGCAGCACTTGTCAGCTGAGCTCCAACTTTCTGGATATGGGGAGTACATGGTCTTGGCTTCTTCTAAATGTACCTTAACTCACCTCATCTGGGGTAGGTCCTGCCAATTTTACACTATCTGACTGCTGCTGGAAGCCATTACTAGCCAAGAAAAAGCATCCTGCTGAAGTAGGTGATTGTGTCCATTGGGGTAGCTTCGGTTCCAAGTGGTAGAAACTCAACTCAAGCCAGCTTGCATCTCATTGCTTCTTATAACTGAAAAGGGCAGAGATAGATGTAGATTCAAACACATCAGGAAATGTTTTTTTGAAAGCAAGGGTGGTAGAGTGGAGCACGGTGAAATGGGTGAAGGTGGTTAAAAGGTATGGACTTGTGGTTATGAAAGAAATAAGTTCTGGGATGTAATGTACAGCCTGGTGACTACAGTTGATAATACTGCATTGTATATTTGCAAGTGGCAAACAAAACAAAGCAAGAACATCAGAAGACAGAGAAACAGATGATATCATGACTCACAGGGACTCACATGCCCTCTCTCACTCATCTTTGAGGATCTCTGACTTGGTATCCCTTTGGGGCAGGTTTTTTCCCCGTGGCTGAGGGCTTACCGTTTCATGAGCTGAGTTCTACAAGTAAAAATATGTTCCCTTTTCCTTGTAGTCCTGGTCTAGGTCCTGAAAGTGAGCCTCTTTGGACCAGGTTAGAACCTGTGGGCATCCCTGGTATCATCTCTGTGGTTGGGGAGATTCAATGTTGTGAACATCCGGGCCTAACCCATGTGCCTGCTTCCAGAGACAGGGGTGAAATTATTAATCTGCAAATGGGGAGGGTGGATGGTTCCCCGAAGCAAAGTAAGGTTCTGTTAGTGGAAGAAAGGGCAGGAAAAAATGTCAACTGGATGGGGAGCAGCAAGAAATTAGGCCAATGAGGTTGATTCATAAAGCATCTAGAAGAGCAGAGGAAAATCTCAACCATGAATATCACTTGATTGGAATGACTTCCCGAAACATGGTGTTAAGAAAGATTCTGAGGCTCTCAGTATGCAGCAACTGGTAAGCAGGGTCTGTCCTGCATGCCGAAGGGAGGCCTGGTGATTTAAGGGCCATACATTAGCCAACCCTGATGTGGAAGATGGCTATCTTTGACCATGCACATCACTAAGGCCTTGAAAACAAGAAAGTCGTTTTTTCCCCTGAGAAAGATAACATGAGACTGGAAATGACTTTTCATGTTGATGGTGAACAAAGTATTTTAGTATCTCCTGCTTTGATGAAGGTCCCAGGGTATCCTTCTACCGTTTTCCTTTTGTGGGAATCCAGGTAATGCAGAGAGCCTGGCAGCCATTGTCAAGATTTGGGTAGAAACCGCCTCAGGATGCCTGGGGAGTACTTGCATGCCTCCGCTTCTGACTCAATTACATTGTGAATGAGCCAATTGTTTGGAAGATGTAAAATGTTTCCAAGTGGATTTCTCATCTTGACAAATTCCTCTGCTAACTGCCAGGGAGCATGGATCTCTTTAGCGGTTGAAGGAAATAGGCATTAACGATGCTGAGAAGTTGGGACACTAACAGCCCAAGTCCCTCCACCCCCTGCCCAGTACAATCAGTTTAATCTTCCCTGGCACTGCCATTGCCGCCCCCCCCAACTTTGGGACCTCATTATACATGCTCCTTGGGCCCACGTTTTCTCCTTCATGCATCCAACATTTCCTAATGAGGATAGTTAACTTAATTTTTTTACCACTGCTGCACAGGGGCAAGTCCATTTCCACTGATGCTCTAGTAGCTGAGGGACCCCAAGGATTGACCACCAGGATTGGGGCTCAGCGAGATGTTTTCAGGGTGCATTCTCAGTACCACCCCTGGGGATCTGTACCTGGCATGAGGACACAGAGGTAAGCATCACCAGTCCCTGCCATCCAAGAATGTTGAGTCAGTGAGCGAAGACCGACTCCATCAATGTGAATGTTGTCATTCGGAACACTGTATTCAAAACGAAGGGTTGATCTGTAGAGGTTGCCAGGAAGAATCAATAATGAATGTAGGCTTATCCTCCTTCCTGATGCTCACAGTCATCTGGTGACATTGGCGGGATCTTTAGTTATCATTCCCACTTAGTTGCCCATTCTGTTCATTCATTCTTTTACTTTCTTTTAGTACCTACTACGGGTCAGCTACATGGTTAGGTGCTGGAGATACAGAGGTGAGTAAGCTGTTCCTGCCATCACTGATCAAGATGCTCACCTATATTCCTGGAGAGACAAAGCTACTTAGTAAATGGATCTGGAGGTGCCAGCTGAGCCATCTTTTCTCTATGTCAAGCTCTCTCCCCCAAAAGACCCTTGATTGTGTATTTCACTGCGGGACAACCTCAAAGATAAGGCATTCTTAAAATGATCCACTTTTGAAAACAGCACGGAATATTTTGGTGTCAGATTTTTCTCTGACAGTTTCTGGAGTCTTTGTCCTGAATGGAGGAGGGGCTCATGTCTATACAAATACAAATGCAGATCAAAACTACTGGTGAGAAGACACTTGGCAAACACAGCAATTTGACTCTCTCAAATTCCCTCTGCTCAAATGGTTGTTGATATATCCTTGAAGAATTTTTAAAGAAAGTCCTATAAACACCATCCTTCAGAGTTATGTTTACAAAGCCATCTATTATGTGTACAAAGAAGATCACGAGGAAGAAATCTTTGGGTTCTGCAGGCACCGCATGGAACCCTGTGGTGCCATCAGCAGGTCCTCTGCAGGGCAGCTGGAACCCACCCCCCAAGATCCTGGGAAGGCCTGGGCTGCTGCCACCTCCCCTTCCCTGGGCAGAACATGGTGGAGGGGCCTCTAAACCTTTCTCCCCATGTGTGCAAGGCCATTAGAAATGACATTACAGTTATTTTTCTAAAATCACCTAATAATATTGGTTATGCCAATAATTTGTTCGGACTCATTTTTACCACTTTTCTGAAAAGTTGTTTATAAGGAGATTTCTCAGCTGATATAGAAAATATTCTTATTTTATTCCTCCAAGGTTAGGCTGCCCTAGCTAGAGGCCAGAGAGGGTGATGGTTAGCCCCTATCCGCTTCCTCTTGTATGAATTTCGACAGTTCTACAGGACAGCATAATGGCTCCACCTTATAGTGCAGAGAAGACTGCCTGGCTGGGCCCACAGAGGGCTTTCTGGACAGCCTGAGATCCTGTGACCAACACACACCTGGTCCGGGAAGGGTGGGACTATGCTGTTCTGGATGTGATCAGCACATTGCTTTGCCCTTTTTCATGTACTTCTCTCTCCCCTTAGGGGCTTGGAGGAGCTTTGGGGGGCAGAACAACACAGCGGAAGGCTGGGTAGAGTTGGAATGGGACCCATGGTTCTACTGTGTCCCTTTGTGCCTAATAAACCTACCTTAGGACCCGAGGAAAGCAAAGAACCCTTTGCACACAGCCAGGTAGCTTTGGCTCTCTCCTCCGGAGCATACCGTTTGGGATTATTTAGGTTCAGTTTTGCTAAGTCCTTTTCAATTAAAAATTTTTTTTCTTTAATCTCTCCACTTGACCCAATATTGCCTTCATAAAAGTTGAGATGGGATTCATCAACTTTGTCCTGGCATCTTCAACTATTGTCTAGTACCATAGGATTTTAGATGAAAACTTGCCATCCTCTAGACTCCATGCCCGCTGTGGAACAGTCACTGTGTTACCACAAGCTCCTCCCTTAGCAAGAAGCTGTCTGTTTCCAGAGTCCTATACAGTGAAGGGCCACATGTACGCGAGAATAAATGAGAACCAATTTGTGAGTGGGACCTTTCAACACCACGGTCTCTAATATGGAAGTATGGGATTCTGTAAAGGGAAGACTCTGGGCCCAGATTTTGGTTTTCACACTTACCACTTGCGTATCCTTGTAAAGTTTTAAAAAGGCTACTTATTACCCTGGGAATGCAAGCTTTTCTTGCAGTGTTGCTGCAAGGAGGATGGGGCTTGCCAGGGGATGCTGCATCCTCTCTGCCACATCTTCCCTTATGAGAGAAACATAAATAAAATAGTCAATATGTATCCTCAGAAAGTCAAGACCAAAATTCAACTTAGTGCTTCAAAGAGTCATTTGAGCTTTGGGACTACCCTTTCTCTGACCCAGAATTATTTAGATTTCAACAAAAAAATGCTAGAAATGTGTTTTCCTAATGTTTCTCACATGCACATCATTATTGCAGAGTGTCGTCTTGACCTGCATTTGAGTGTTAACTCTGGTTACACAGCCATGGCCTGGGTTAAGCTCTGGAACAGATACAGAGCCAGTTTACCCCAATGTTCATAGCAGCAATGTCCACAATCACCAAACTGTGGAAAGAACTGAGATGCCCTTCAACAGGTGAATGGAGAAATAAGATGTGGTCCATATATACAATGGAATATTACTCAGCCATCAGAAAGGATGAATACCCAACTTTTGTATCAGCATGGATGGGTCTGGAGGAGATTATGCTGAGTGAAATAAGTCAAGCAGAGAAAGTCAATTATCATGTGGTTTCACTTACTTGTGGAACATAAGGAATAAAATGGAGGACTCTAGGAGAAGGAAAGGAAAAGTGTATTGAGGTAAATCGGAAGGGGAGATGAACCATGAGAGACTGTGGACTCTGAGAAACAAACTGAGGGTTATGGAGGGGAGAGGGGAGAGGAGATGGGTGAGCCTGGTGGTGGGTATTAAGGAGGGCACGTATTGCATGGAGCACTGGGTGTAGTGTATAAACAGTGAATCTTGGATCACTGAAAAAATAAAGTAAAAAAAAATAACTAAAAAAATTAAGACTTGCTTGTTAAGTGTCAGATTGGCTTGTCATTATGTCCCTCACAGGTCTTTGTTGTGGTATCTCTTTTCTCATCTAGAGTGGGGTTCTGGTACTGCTGCCCACTGGGATGAGAATGGCCATGCTAGCTTTTTAGAGGGCTGTGCTACTATCCCCTGATGATCCACACCTGCCAAAACTCTGTTGGTTATTCGCTCACTTTGGTCACTTCTGTTTTCTCTCATTGGCCTCTGAGACTGGTGGTCTAACTTTTGTCAGGTCACATTGTCATGATCTTCAGGCATGGAATTGGCCACAACTTTGCAGCATCTTTAAATTGGTTATCTGCCCTCCTCCTCTCCCTCAGGGGTGGTCTACTTCATAGCTTCTAAAGAAGGTGAGATTTGTGTGTCTGGGCTGCCTCCTGAGGCTGGCAGGCATAGTCTGTCTCTGTCCTATTTACCATTTGTGACCTTCTCTAGGCCCAGGGGACACTGAGGAATCTCTTGTACTCCAGCCTTGGTTCTGTGAAGAACTGAGGTGACCTTTGCCCTGTTCTGACCTTGCTTTGCCACTCTGACATTTCTTATCTATGGCTAGAGTGGTGCCGTGTTGGATGTGGTGATTCTCTAGGGGCCCTTGAAGGTTTGTCCGTCTGTGTCTAGGAAGGCATAAGATATTTTTTAGTATTCTCTTAAAACTTCTCTGGGATTCTGGTTCAGATTTGATCACATATGCACGGGAGAGAAGGGAAAGGAGTAGAGGACAGAATTCTTCTCTTTTCCTTTCTTCCCCACTCCTTCCTGTTTTGACAGGGACTTTTTCCGTATCACAGCCTTTTTCCTGAGATGGCATCTACCTTCTTCCTCTCCTGGGGCCAAGATGACAGGAAATAAAATCCACAAAAATGAAAAGACCATGATATCCAAAATACCAGAGATATTTCCCAAATAATCCTTGTTATCAAAGCAAAATTAAGATCAAAGGAGAGCCAACAGTCCCTGCCGCTTCCTCTGGGAAACAAGATAGGGAAGCCACTGGAAGGCTGGGATTACCCACGGCTTAGTTGATTGACCTGGTTGAGATCCTTCTCCCCACTCCTTGTCCCTGGTATCCACACTTTCTTCCTGTGTGCTGTTAGCTATCACCTAGCTGAGCATTCTTTCCTTGGCGCCTTAGGTGAAGAGGTCATATGTGCTTGGTGACTGCACTACAAGTTGAACATTTCTTCAGGGGCATGAGCTAGTCTGAACAAATAGAGAAGAGGCCCTGAGAGATACTTGGGCTTTCTCTTACCTACTGGGGGACACTGAGTGAGGCACTCAGCTTAACTGAAATCTCCATGACCCCCAGCAATCCTGGAGAGGAGAGGAGCTGCCAGGAGTATGTTCTGTCTTGGAGGATGAGCTAACAGGCAAGGAGCAGGATCTTTTGGGCTGTTAGGACTTTTCCACAGTGAACAAAATTGACTGCGATTTTCTCTTTTGTAACCATTTGTTTGATGTCATTTTTTACAGAAGCTCTACTTTTTTTTAAAGGATGCTTTTTTGTGTTGCAATTTGTCTTGTGCTTCCTTCCTTATTATTTCCTGCTCCTGCTATTGAAAGCTGGCTTTCCTCAGGTGCTCCTGGAGTCCACTGCCATCCATCAGAGTGATTTCCTCTGAATCTGTCTCCAATGGGAGCTCCCAGGATGTCCCCCTTTTGTCAAGATATGCTGAGATGACATCAACAGATGGATTCTCACTGTTAATCCATGTGGAGATGAAAACTTCTGACTGCTTCTCTTTGCCTCTCTCCGATGCCATTATACTCTGTGCTTGATATGATCTTATGCTATGCATGCTGCAAAATGCGAGAAGATCATAATGCCCCTTTCTTTGGATAGTTAAACAAGTGCCTTCCAATTTTGGAGGCTGCTTTTCTTAGACAAAAATTACCTGGAGAGTGGTTGATCGTCTTCTCTTGAGGCAGCTCTAAAAGGAGAAGGGAGATAAAATTGTGTTATTGAGTGCACCTTGGCTGTATTCCAGCGACAGGAGGAACACCTTGCCTTGCGAACTCTCAGCATTAAAGGAGATGGATCAGCTAGCTCAAGAGGAGCTTGGAGAAGCCTCTGCAGCTACGTGCAGGGCTTCGGTACCTGAACACTTTGTAAGTTGCCCTGTTTGAGTCATTCGAAGGCTCCTGACATTTCTTTTCTTTCTTCCCACTCATTTCTTGGAAGTGAAAGTCATCAGTACAAATAAAATATTAGTTTTTTAAAATGACCATATAATGTATTATTTGTTACAGGGGTACAGGTCTGTGAATCATCAGTCTTCTACAATTCACAGCGCTCACCATAGCACATACCCTCCCCAATGTCCATTACCAAAATATTAGTTTTGTAATAGCTAAATTAATGACAATAGCAGCCATTATTTGTTGGTATTGAGTCTGCATTAGAGATGTTACCCCCAGATCATACTCACCATGGTCCTACAGGACAGAGTGTATTATCTGCATTGTATAGAGAGGGAAAGTGGACCTTGGAGAAACCGAACTATTTGTCTAAGAACACAGAGTTAGCGAAAAAAGTGAGTCAGGATTCAAACCCAGGGCTTTCGGATTTCACAACCTGTGCTGTTTCCTGCATTTTAAGCCTCATCTTCATTCCCTTTCATTGTAAGTCTTTTCTTTGTCTTTGGTCTCTCTTTTCAGGGAAAATAGTATTTCTTGGACTTTCATTAAGAGTCTTAAGAAGAAATGGGTGAGAATTTTGAGCAGCAAGATCCTGCAATAGATGGAACAGCATGGGGCATTCGAGATCTCGAATACACACACACACACACACACACACACACACACACACGCATGCACACACTGCGACACTGCTATTTATTTCATTATGGAAAGAAGAATTGATTTCATTTTCAATGTGAAAGATCCAAATAATGCAAAATTATACAGAAAAAAAAAATCACCCAGACCCCTGGGGAGACTGTGAAAGAGGACAGATATCTATGGGCTGCAGTGGAATGACTGACGGGGCGGGGATGTCTGGGGAGCAACATTGAGGTCTATATTTTAAACAGTCTGTACTGGTGATTCTGATTCCCAGCCCAAGCTAGAGAATCATGGCCTCTTTTAGGCTAAGACAAAGGATTGCAATAATGGTCAGGCTCCTGGCCTTCTGTGGGACTCCAGATTTTTCTGACTCCTTCTGACTTGAGCAGTCTAAGGGGGAAGAGAAGTCAGTGGTGTGGGAAGAGAAGTATTGGAAGAGAGGCATGGGGTGGTGAGTATGGAAGGCTCCATGTGCCTTGCAGGTCCATTCAATGTCTGGAGGTCTGGTATCTAGAAGTTACATGGCAATATTTGATTATTTCCATTTTCATGCAACTGCATAACCTTCATTCTGAGATGTAGTGTGATATAGTAGAAAGAATGTGACTGTAACGTCAGACACACACACAAGGAACTGGGCTCTTCCCTTAACTTGTTGTGTGGGGACCCAGCAGGAGCCTATGGTCCTATCATCAGTCTTTCCCATTTTGAAACCAATCCTTCCACCTATCTAGGTAAGTCACTTTATCTCTCTGAGCCAAAAGTCTTCTTTTGTGAAACAGGAATGGGAATGAGTGAAGTAATTATTATTATTATTTTTTTAAAGATTTTATTTATTTATTTGACAGAGAGAGAGAGATTACAAGTAGGCAGAGAGGCAGGCAGAGAGAGAGGAGAGAGGAGGAAGCAGGCTCCCTGCTGAGCAGAGAGCCCGATGCGGGCCTCGATCCCAGGACCCTGGGATCATGACCTGAGCCGAAGGCAGCGGCTTTAACCCACTGAGCCACCCAGGCGCCCGAAGAGAGCTTTTCTAAGTNAGGAAGCAGGCTCCCTGCTGAGCAGAGAGCCCGATGCGGGCCTCGATCCCAGGACCCTGGGATCATGACCTGAGCCGAAGGCAGCGGCTTTAACCCACTGAGCCACCCAGGCGCCCGAGTGAAGTAATTATTGATTAGCATTTATATAAGAGTTAACTGAGATAATCCATGAAAAGTTCTTGATGTGGTTGGTGCCTGAGATTTCTATGCATTAATTATCTTGTGCAAGACGCTAACTCTCTTTTGAAAATTCCTGCAAAAACATATACCAAATGTGCCTGGTTCATTGTAGGTATGCAATAAATTCTAGTTCCCTCTTCCTTTCCCCTGAATATACCAGATGACAGGTAAGATTTTTAGGGCTAAGTCAAGATCCTCTGGCTTAAGCCTAAAGAGAGGGCATTTGAAATTTGCAAACTTTCACACAGAACTCCTTCCCTTTGACTCTGCAGGGTGACAAAGTGATCCTCAGGCAAACAAACATTCAATACTCTGCCTGGACCCAAGGAAGGAGAAGTTTTTCAAAAAGTGTAAATAGTGGGAGGAAAGCATCACTTTGGTAAAGTGGAGATGCTAGCTTTACCAGCTTAAAAAGAAGGATTTATTCTGGAGCCCTTTCAAGGAGACTTGCAGAGGATTATAATTGGTGCAAGTTATAGAAATGATTCATGGATACTTAGGTTATTTAACTTGATTGCTGTCTGAGAAAGATACCTTGGCTGACTGAAGTATAATAGATGCAGGTAGACAAGGTCTGAGGTAGTTCCTTGAACTTGTCTGCATGTCTCTTGATGTGCATAAAAAACCAAGGTATAAAAGAAAGACCAAAAGCCTGCCCTCCCCACCCTGCAACTTGTGGTTATAGAGCAGTTCCCTGCTTCTGGGTCACATTTGAAATGAAGCTTTTCAAGCTCTTCTCTGTAAGCTTGCTCCTTTCTCTTTAATCAGCGACTGCTAGCGGTGGGGGCCTTTTTGGTCAGCCCATCCATCCTCATGGCTACTGACAGGCCTGTTGGCCTGCAAAAATCTCAGACAGATGTGCGACTGTCCTTTTCAGAGCTTTCCTGAGAAATAGATCATCGGCAGTCTCTGTAACCCATGCCGATGCGGAGTGCCTGGTAAGAATGTCTCAAATTAGCATAGCATTCAAAAGGAGAGGAGTCAAATGTCCAGCTCTGTGTTGGTAACATGGATTATGCATTGCAGAATAAAGGAGGCATGGGACTCTAATATGTAAGTGTCAAAAACAACCGACTCAATTTATCACCTTGTGACTTGGCCATTATTCCTGACTAATGGGTAATGTTCTTGTGGAAAAGCACCACCACTTCTGGTAGCTACTTTTCAATTCTGTCCGATGCTGCATGATGACATTCAAGGTGTAAGTTGATGGAAAAATGCTGAGAGATGGAACAACAGTTCTTCTCTAATGCAGAGCTGGCCCTTAGTGTAGGTTGACTTGGTGGTCATTTCCTCACTATGGTGTGAGGGGCTCCAAGTCCCCAGTGGTTAGCATTATTGTTGCCTATGCATTTTGTGTATCCCTGTCCAATATCCACCCTCCCCCTAATAGACCCTAATATTATGCCAGTATGTTTTCCCCAGATAAACTGCATGTAATCTCCTAAGAGTTTTCTAGGTGCTACTGGATGGCGCTAGGCTAGCAGGTTGGTACCAGTGAGTGCCACCGGAGATGCCTGGCTTGAGAGGATTGAGAACTGTTACCTGCATTGATGGCCACCTCCCCTCCACTCTCTTCCACCTCCCTCCCCTTGGAAGGACTTGTTGCTGACCCGTGATGACTTTTTGTCTCTGGTGCCTGGCTTCCCTCCATCTCACAGACCAGATTATCCCATGATGGTAGATTGATATTCCTGGCCCTGTATGGTCTGTGTCTCTGCCTGGTACCCTCTTAGGGCATGGGGAAGACATTACCTCCTCAACGTCAGCACTTACTGACCCCATGAGTTAGGGCGCACTTGCCTGTGCATAAGAGAAGACAGTGACCCACATTTGTTGGAATGATAAGGGAATCTATTTCTGCATATAACAAGAAGCTAGTAGTAGGGCAGCTCCAGGCCTCCTACGATGAGAAGCTCAATGATGACCTCCCTCCACATTCTGCCATCCTCAGCATGCTACCTTTGCCCTCAGAATGGCTTTCTCATGCTCCCAAGATGGCACTGTTTTCCAGGCATCACATTCAGACCTAGTGGTGCCCAGGGGCAGACAGACGCCATCTCTTCTAAGGTCTCTTCCTAAAAGAGAAATGACTTCTTTCCCAGGAGCCCCTCAGGACCTCTCCTCTTGTGTCATTGACCAGCTGATCCACTGCCTGCCTACTGGCCACCCCTAGTAGGGGGAGGAGACCACCATGATGGAACTGAGCAGGATCCACCTTCCCCCATGGCACCAGCCAGAAGAATCCTGTTAGAGAAGAGGATGAGGCAATCAAAAGTATTTATAATGAACTGTGTGATCTTCCACAAGGTATTTTCCCATTTTGAGAACTTATTAGGATTGCACTGCCCTCTCTGCTTGACTAGCAGCAATGGCCTGATGGCTGAACTCATGAGATACAGTAGGCTTTACTCAGACCAAGTTTAAGTGTAAGAAAGGATGTGAGGCAGGCAGTAGCACAGTATGCCCGCCAATAGCACAAGAGAGAGATCTTGGGGGTCCTCAGGCTTCCAGCGATCCCCAGAGTGTTGTATACTTGACACATTCATGGTCACAAGATAAGGCTGCACGGGTGCAGACAGCAATCAGTTCTGGGAACTGTGACTTTTACATCCGTGCTACACCCAGTTTAGGGACCAGTGCCCATTTCTAACAGACTATCCTGATGCCAGTTTGCCTGCATGGACTTCCATTTTATCCCAGCTTTTGGCCAGAGTGCCCCACTGCTGGGTATCACCAGAGTGGATTTCAATGAATGAATGAGAGTCAGCTTTTCTTGAGCTATGCTCAGTAATATGCTGGAGCAGAATTAAGAATGGTCCCTGTTCTCCAAGGCACACAGTCTTAAGGGGTGTGGTAGAGTAGATTATTGCTCAGCAAGTACTCACTTTCCTACCCACCGACCTCAGGCTTGGCTATGTGACTCACTTCATCATGGAGAAGGCTGATGGAAGAATCCAGTACCCTAATTCTGAGCCAAGTGTTTCTGCCTGTTCTCACACTCTGTGCAGCCCAAGAAGCCTGCTGGTCCCAGGAGGATGAGAGATGCATGGAGCAGACCTGGACTGAGTCTGTGGACCAGCCAATCCAGCAGCACCCCCGTCCCCTCCTCCCAATGAGTGAGAAATAATACTTCCAGTTACACCAATGAGATTTTACGTTGTATTGAAGCAAACATTGGCATCGGGGGAGACATGATGATGACTGAGTATAACAATAGTATAATGGATGGGAGGAGGCATGATGACCGGGGTCTTTACTCAGGCTCAGCTGCAGCTGTGCTGGTCCTTGCACACACACCCCACCCTGGGCTCCCTGCTGTAGTTAACTGGGTTATTCGCTGAGAGACATGACAGTCTCTTCCACGTCCTATTGTTTAATTCTCCTCATTTATCCTGCGCAGTTGGTGCTTCCCTAGCAACCTCCAGGCAAGTCAATTATCAGCCTCCAGTTCAGCTAGGAACACTGCAATTGTTCAGGAAGGATTATCGAGCGGTGCGCATTTAACCTTAAATGTTATAATTATGTCAAAATTTAAATGACAACCTTTTGTCCTTTCTATAGCATTGTGGGAGATCTGGAGATCTTTTATATTTTCTTTTCAAGCACAGTTCAGTCAGTAGTGACTCCTTTGTTGGATCTCAATGCTGAGGTAAGTGTGTTAGTAAAGCCATCCTAGTAATTATAGGGAGAGCAAGATGTCATTAGGGCAGAACAGCCAGGGTCTAGAAGGCCATCACTAGGGGCTCCTGGAATGGTGACATCCCGAGAAGCCATGGAGACAACGTGGTCCAAACTTAGCATTTGTGCATTTGAAGTTCTGAAAAGTGAAGGGACATGCCTACAGTTGCATAGCTGTTTGGCTGGAACTGGGGAGTTAGGTTTATGGAGTGCCTACCATGTGGTTTCTACTCTGCCCAAGTTTTTTGTGTTATCACATTTTAATCCTAACAACAACCTATAAACATTATGGTGCTTTCTATTGTTCCATAATTGGAGAAACTGAGGCTCAGAGAAGTTACTGTCAAACCTCCACCCCATCCCCACCACTGCTCTGCGAAGAGGAAAGATGAATATTCTTTTTCTATTAGCTGTATGCATTTGAGACTTCTAAGATTATTTCATTAATTTGAGGTTTCAAATATCGTGAGCACTCAAGCATTGTTATGCCCTTGGTTCCAGTCCATGCCCACATGTCATCATGAGTCACCTGCTGGGCTGAATGTCTTTGCAGTGCAGCAGATGCGCAGGGGAGGTCCTGCCACTTATGTGGCCAGAAAATGGTTTTGCTGGCCCACCAAATATATTAAGTCAAAATAGTTACCAAATTTGAAAATTGGGATATTTCATATAAAATCTCAATTTCCTGCTTTCCTTTGAAACAAAAAAATGTCTGAGTTTAGCAATACTTAGGCTGCATGTAGAGAGGGCATACCAATGTCCCTACTGTGTGCCATGGTCACAGGTGCTCATTCATCTAGGTCTCACCAGTTTGTCACCTGCCTGGCCCCCATAGACAGTTGAATCTACAATTTCTGCCTTTTTAAAAAAAATTTTTATTTATTTGAGAGTGAAAGTGCAGAAAGAGAGAGAGAGAGAGCGAGAGAGAGCGAGTGCATGAGCAGGGGGAAGGAGGAGAGGGAAAAGCAGGCTTCCCGCCGAGCAGAGGGCCCAATGCAGGGGTCGATCTCAGGACCTTAGGATCATGACCTGAGCAGAAGGCAGATACTTAACTGACTGAGGCACCTGGTATCCCCAATTTCTGCCCTTTATCGTGGTGATGAGGGTGGGCAATTCCTGAGGGGATGAGGGGCTGTTTTCTCCTACGTGGGGCTGTTGTTCATTTGCCAGGTGTTTTCCCCAGTTCACTTCGATTGCTTCCTCCACGTGCTGGGGGCTTTATTGGGGGTGAGAGAAGAAGAGACACCATCTTGGTGTCCTTCCTCCTTCTGCAGGTAAAAAAGGTTTAATCACATCATGAAATGGCTACAATAATTGAGTAGTATATATTTTGGCCAAAAAAGTGGTTACCTTAAGATGTCTCTATTATCTCAGAAATCTGGGTGGGGGGCAGATTACTTCCAGAGGGCACTTTATCACTCTGAGACCAGGGTACAACCAAGGAAAGTGATGAGGACAAGAGCCAACCCAATAATAGTCATTCGTGGGCCCATGGGAAGCATGGGTGGGCTCCCAACAGTCTCTGGCTCTGGGGGGGGGGTGGCCTTATTCTCTCTGCATAAATCACAAACCTGACCTAGGGCAGGAAGTCAGGAAGGCTTTGCTCCTACCTGGAGAACACTGCTATTTCTCACTTTGTATGCATTTTTGTCAGGTAGGTCTTCATGGAGAAACTTCTTTTAACTATGCACAATCTTTATCCTATATTGAGTGTGTCTTTTGTGAGATGATTTTTACGACCCCCATTTTCCTCCAACAGGTCCATGACACAAGGTGTACATTCCCAAGTGTGAGATTCCTCTGACGTGTTCAAAGAAATGAAGTCAAATTCCAAAAACTACCATGAAACTAAATTAAAAGGCATATGAAGTAATTTCTCCTCACATTGGGTTTTAAAGCACAAGAGATTAGGCTCTGAACTCAGTTCTGTCATTCCTCCATTGTGGGGTTCTGTTCTTTTAGCATCTCTTTCTTTCCTTCCTCTCTCCCTCTATCCCTCCCCCCACCCTTTCCTTCAAACTGATTACTACTTATCTAAATTGTTGGGACAAAAAAGGTATATTTTCAAGAAGAATTTGAGAGTGGCAAAGATAATGATTTAGAAAAACTAGATCTTCAATTTATAGATCAAAATTTTATGCTCTTCTGACTCCCTACCGACATTCTGAGAGGAGGTAGGACTCCTGCTCTTATCTTTGCTTATAGGGAAACTATTCAAATGCCTTCCTTAAGACTCAATCCATTGTGCGATTTGGTACAAATCTATGCCTGGGACAGTTGTCTTGAACTTCCTCCATTCTGAGCAAGTCGTAGAAGTCTAGGGCTAATGACATTATGACACCCCTCCTCCCACCACCCAGCACAGACATGTTCTTCAATCATCCAGAGGTGGTGGGGAGTCAGGGCTACGAACAGCTGAAGAGCCACCTGCTTGGATTGACCTCCTGTCCTGCTGCTTACTAGCTCCATGAACTGGGTCAAACTCAGTAGCCATCCTGGCCTCAGAGTCTATATCTATGAAACGCTTAGGGTAAGGACTGAGTGGTCATATGAGTAAAAGCCTTAGTTAACATAGAGCCTGGTATAAAACGTCTCAGACATGGTGTTGGTACTATTACTTACTACCTGGTATAAAAGGTCTCAGACATGGTGTTGGTACTATTACTTACTACAATTGCCAACATTGTTGTTTTGCTATGGAAACCATCGTTCAGAGGCCCAAAGGAAGATTTGTGTTGGAGTCTAGAGGGGCAATATCAGCATTTTGAATGCTTCCATTATTAGGAATACAATTGATTTTCTCAGAAAGTTCTGACTATATGATGTACTAATGATTTCATTTATGCTAATTTTATTTTGCTAGTAGAACTACGAATCATAAAACAACGAACAAACAAAAAAAACCCCAAAAATCCTAAATGAGAACATACCCTGTTTTCTTGTTGAAGGTAGTAAAGGGGCCTAAAATCCAGAAGGGAATAATTTTGCCTTGATTTACAAGACAGATGAGTGAAGATTCCTCTCACTCTAGAATGAAATAGAAAATACTCGTGTTTTATGTTAGCTCTTTCTTCCTGGCCCAAAGCTCCCCTGACTTGTAATTTCCTCTGGCTTGAGGAGTAAGCACCAGCGCCCACCAGGTTGATGGGTCAGAAATCTATAGTTAAGCACGGTAGTGAGTATATACTGTGTGTTATTATTATTGCTGCAAATAATTTACACCTCGGTTGATTTTTCTGGTGCACATATTTTTTTGGACTTGGGTTGGAAAGGAATTTGAATGCTTGCAAGTAAAGGAACTGGCCTCCAGAGTCAGGGACCACCCATGGAAAAGTCTTCTGGATTCTGAACTCAAGTCCATACTTGGACATAATGATTACTCTAACATCACTAAAAATGGACAAATAAACCCAGGAGAAGGTAGAGGAAAGCTAGGCTCCATAGAATTTCTTCATTTCATTTTCTTCTGGGTGAGACAAGGACACCTCAGTTTGTAGAAGGGGGGATGAACTCAGTGAGTCCACCTGGCACACACACACACACACACACACACACACTCTGCAGTTGAATTGTTTTCAGTACTCCCCGCAGGGAGGAGTTGTAAATGATATTCCAAACACATCTCGATCTTCTAAATACTTAGCTCATCTGCTCTCCTAATGGGCTCTCCAAGCTGAGGAGAAGTGATTGCTCCCATTAGTCCTGAATGGAATATCAAATATATTTGATCTTCTAAGCACTTCGTCCCAGAGCAAGCCTCTGAAAATCACAGCAAATTACATTTGGCTTAGGAATGGGCAGGATTGTTTTCTAAACACCTAAAGCAATGTTTGAAAAGTGTGATTCGCAGACCACCTGCCTCAGAACCACTGGTGGCGCTTGCTCGTTAAAAATGGATTTTCTGGGCCCCTCCCCAGACCCGCTGAATCAGAAAGTCTGGGGGCGACTCCAAGAAAGCTTTCGGAAAAATCATGAGGGGATTCTGTGCCCATCAAATCGGAGATGAATTGGTGACAAAGCTCATCTCAGAACTCAGGATGAGGGAACCCACTTCCCTCACCTGGTGCTTTGCTTTGAGTTCTTTCTCCCCAAGTGCATCTGAACTTTTGAATTAAGGTTTTGCAGCTGAGAAATCCAAGAAAGGAAAATACACCATTTAGAAAGACTTCTCTCCTCCAACCTGCTAGGGTCAGTGTGGCCAGAGGCCTGATTTAACTTGCGTAGCAGAGAAGCAAGGAAGTGCCCGGAAGTTTTGGCAGCTGTGTGAATGAAGAGGAAAATAGCAATCTTACTGTCTGTCCATTTCTTTCAGGAATATTGACCTCAGTGAAGTTTTTTTTTTGTTGTTGTTGTTGTTTGTTGTTCGTTTTTTAGATTTATTTGTTTATTATTTTTGGGGAAAAGAGAGCATGGGGGGAGGCGCCGAGGGAGAGAGAGAATCTCAAGCAGACTCCCTGCTGAGCGTGGACCAGGATGTGGGGCTGGATCTCAGGACCCTGAGATCTTGACCAGAGCTGAGATCAAGAGTCTGCCACCCAAATGACTGAGCCACTCATGTGCCCTGACCTCAGTGGAGTTTTGAGATGCTCCCAGGATTCATTTGCTCATTCATTCATTCTTTCATGCACTCAGCAAACATGTATTCATTAGCCCTGAGCTAGGAACTGTGATGACCAGCAGGAATACAAAGATGAACCAAATGGAACCCTTGTATTGTGTGTGTGTGTGTAAGCAGATGACAGGAGGGTACAATATGTTCTGTGACAGAGGGAACTGGTGATTAAAGGAACTAGGGGTGAGCCTTCCAAATCAGACTGGTGCCATTCAAGCCTTTCCAGAAGAGACCACACTTAAGTTGAGTTTTGAAGAATGAGTAGGGTTGGCCAAATGCAGGGGCAGGGGCAGGGTGAGAGAGGCATCTGAGGCAGAGAAAGCCATGTGTGCAATGACACAGAGCATGAAGCAGCTTGGGGGGCTGGGGACTGCGAATCACACTGTAACAGGGGGAGTCACAGGGAGTAGGCTGGACGGGCAGGAAGCAGCCAGATCTAAGGAGTTTGAATCTCTGCAGATGTGGTGAGATGCCGGTGAGGTGGTATAGAAGTGTCCAAAAGCAGAAGTGCATTTCAGAAAGATGGCCCTGTATGAGTGTGACTCATAAATAGAGGTGATGAAATAGAAGGCAGTCATGAGTTATAGCAGTGGTTCCTGGGATAGAGGGGAAATGACTGGAAACACGTTAATTAAACTGCAAAATGATAATCCATTGAATATGGGTGAGGAGGGAGGTGAGGGGTCAAGGATGACTCCTGGTTTTCTGCTCCTTGGGTAGTGTGGTGAGTGTTGCCCTGTAAGAGAAAGGAAAGCAGGAAAATGGAGTATTTGCTGAAGGGCAAAGAACTATTGAGATTGCTTTCAGACTTGTTGAGTTATAGGTGAGCCTCGCACCTTTGGGAGGAGATACTCTGTAGCAGTGGAAATCCCAGGTTTGGAGGGAAGGATCTGTAAGTGTGGGAGCCCTCAGCAGGAGCTGGAAGCCCTGGGAGGAGAAAGTAAGCGTGGGGCAGACTTGGAGGGAAGAGGCCAGAAGCGGGCAGGACACACCTGTGAGGAGTAGGGAAGGAGGACTCAGAAAGGAGGCTTAGCATGACTGGTCAGAGAGCCTCATTTGGTGACTGAAATGTGCCTGTTCTGTTCTCCACCTACTTCTCTGCCAGACATTGCCATGTAACAGAGCCTTGGTGACTTCTGTGTTCACCAGAACAGTAGTCCTGTGGTTTTGATTTTTATGGTTTCGGTTACTTGTGGTCAACTGTCATCCAGAATTAGTTGATCCTCTTTGTGATGTATTCTCAGAAGGTCAATAGTGGTTTGATGCTACATCACTGTGCCCATGTCATTCACTTCATCACACAGGAATTTTATCATCTCGCAGAGTCACACGAGGTGAGCACAGGACAATAAGATATTGTGAGGGAGACAGGCCACATTCATGTAACTTTTATTATGGTATGTTGTATAATCGTTTTATTTTATGATTAGTTATAGTGTTATTCTCTGGTTGTGCCTAATTTAAAAATTAAACTTTATTGTAGGTATGTATGCATAGGAAAAATCAGCATATCTAGGGTTTAGTACCATTCAAGTTTCAGGCATCCACTGGGTTACATTCCCTCTTTTGCTCTCACCTTAGAACCCAGGCAGATGTTCTTGGCAATGGAGGGTCCTAGATAATCCCTCTTGTGAACTCAGAGACCTGAGTAAAGTCCAATATCCTCAGGAGTGGTTGGCATTAGTGACCAAAGGGGGGAAACAAGGAAGAGCTGAGTCACTCCTCTGGGTGGCTGCTGGGCAGAGGCACAAGTGAGTGTGGAAGATATAGCCCAGAGCCAGAGGAGGCCATGAGACCACAAGCTGCAACTGTCCATCCCAGACATTTGAAATACTTAACCCAGTGTGAGGGAGGGGAGGTGTGATGTAGCCAGCAGGTAGGTGTCATGGCTTTGGAGTCAGATCTCCCCGTTAGGATTTCTAACAACGTGACTTTGTGCAACATGTAACATTAACTTCTTACATCTCAGTTTTCCGTCCTCCATAACTGAGAGAATACATAGTTCCCGGGGTTGTTCTGAAGATCAAAGCGAGAGAAGCGTATCTGTGTGAGTCATTCATCACAGGGCTTGGAACGCGGTAGCAGGTATTCAGGAAAGGACAATGGCCTTCTCCCTTCCTTGTTTTTCCTTGTCCCCCACCAGAGGCATGTGCTGCCTGCAAGAGGTTCTGAGATTTGGAGCTGGGACTTACACTCAAGTTCAGGAGATAAGCGGAAGGAGGGTGTTTCAGGAAGAGGAACTGCCATGGGGTAAGCAAAGAGCTATGGAAGGTCATGGCAGGCCTGGAGGATGACAGCCAGACAAGGATGTTGTAGTAGCTGTCACGATGTCATGAAGCTTGTGAGAGCTGAGTTCAGAAACGCACATGGGGGCCAGATTTTAAACAGCATCGAAGCTCTATCAGGGAGTTTCACCATATCCTGTAGACAATGGGAAGTCACAATAGGTTGGGAAATGGGGTGATGCCGCTACACTAGTGCCTTAGAGTCACCGTTTCTTGACCAGTCCCCACAGGGAGCCATGCTTTGACTCCACCAGTGCAATTCTTATGGAGAAGTTTAAGCACCTGCCAGATAGGTCAGTGGTAAGAGGTGACAGGGTGAGGCAGGTGATGGGGAGCTCTGGGAAGACATGGTCATTCTGTTGAATTTGTCTTTTATTATGAATGAGATTGGAAGTTAGAAGAGGGTTCTGAGCCTAAGAAAGACATGCCTCCAGTTAAATCTTAACGGGGCTGTTTTGCAGGGAAAAGCCAGAAGTCAGGAAATGATTGCAATAATCAAGGCAAGTGGTTAGTGTCTAGGACCAGATGTGCCCATGTTCTTTGAAATTCACTCTCCTTCTACAGCACATAGAAGGGTACCTGGCAGATTGTAAGGGCTTGATAAACACTTGCTAAAACCAGAATGCAAGAAGGGCAGTGTCATGTTGTGGCTGAAGAGCGTGGGCATTACTGTGGGAGTTCAGGCCCCAGCCTTGCTGCAGTGAGGTGCACTGGTGTGTGTGTCTTCTCTCTGTGCCTCGGGTTCCTGAGCTGAAAATGGCAATAATGACAGAGTCAACCTCACAAGCTTTGGGTGAAGATTGCACACGGTGTATGTCATGTGCCTAGAAGAGGCCCCGACCCATGTCAGTGCTCAATAGGTATCAACAATCATCGAGGCAAGAGCAGGCTTTATGTTCTGTGCACTTGTTGAAGGGAAATGTTGACAGGAAAATACTAGAAGTATTTGTGCAATATTTGGAAATGTGGGAAATCCAGAGTATTTCTTTTGCTATGTTTTCATTCAAGCAATTGCAATTTTTGCCTACCATCATTTTTCTTTCCTGTTATACCATCAGATTTTCTTTTTGGTGACACAAGTTGAAAATATGCTGGTGGTCCAGTTGGGTGGCAATGGGGATGTGGGTTCTGCCCTCTGCCTCTGCTTCTCCATGTGGAGCAGCCCTCTGTCTCTTCCTTTTGATCAGGCTTCATGGCAACCATAGAATAAAGTTTATTGCTAATGTTATTAGTTTCTAATCAGAGCCCACTGTGATTATTACCTAATAGTTATTGCTTTGCACTTCCAACCAGATGTCAAAAATAATGAGCCAATAAAACTGCTATCAATTTAGTCTGCGTGACAATTTTAGGCCCGCAGAGCTTGAGATTCGGGGCCTCATAAAAGCAGGGCACAAATAATTTGAGTGCTCAAAAGTAATAACAAAATGGTGAGAATATGAATTAATACGTAAGTGTTTCTAATTTAAAAATGGAATGCGCAGCTCTGAATACCAACATTTCCCATGTGCTTTTCCAGGATGAATGGAGCCATCCTCCCAGATTCCATCCTGCAGGATTTGGGCAGTGTGGCTGAGGGAGTTGACTCTTTATAGGAAGAAGATATGGTGATACCATAGATCTGTTTGGTTCTCGTGAGAGAAGAGGGCCAGGTCTGGAGGTGCCTGGAAGAGGGTCTCCTGGAATCACAGAGAAATCAGTGAAACCTGTCTGTGCTGCCGCCATGCTCTAGGACGTTCTGATGGACCCCGGCCTACCCTGACGCACACCCCATTTTAAGGAACCATCCTCTTTCTACTCACGCCCTCTGTCATCCTGTGTACTGTGGGGTGTAGGAGGCTTGTGTTCAAACCCTAACTGCTTCACTAACTGAGGGAATGATCTGGAGCATCATCTCTGAGTCTGAGCTCCCAAGTCTTGGAAGGCAGCTACATTAACAGCACTTACCCCATAGGATTATAGTTGAGCATTAAAAGAAACAACAGAGGGGTGCCTGGGTGGCTCAGTTGGTTAGTGTCGGCCTTCAGCTTGGGTCATGATTTCAAGATCCTGGGATTGAGCCCCACAACGGGTTCTCTGTGCAGCGGGGATCCTGTTTCTCCCTCTCCCTCTGCTTGCCACTCCCCCTGCTTGTGCTCTCTCTCTCTCTCTCTCTCTCTCTCTCTCTCTCTCTCTCTCTCTCTGTCAAATAGATAAATAAAATCTTAAAAAAAAATCAACAGATAAAAGGAGCTTGGCACAGTGCCTGGCACACAAATGAATTGGATAAAATGTCACTCTTGTTCCTTAAATGATGCTGATGTTCTCTTCCCCATTCACTTTGCTCATTCATTCCTTCTATTTATTGGTGATACTTGAAAAAGTCCACTTTTCTCCTTCCCCCATCCTGTGCATAAACTTTATCCTTGTGCATAAACCTGGTCCTGTTTCCTTTCACTTTGATGCAGTATTTTAAAGACAAATATTCATTTCTCAAATACATATTGTGGCTCATTTTGGTGGTAGGGTTGTGGGCACGGGGGTGAAGGCTCAGTCAATATTTCAGGTTCCTAATGTCTGGGGCTGTGATTGAGGAGACTCCAAGCACACTGGGGGAAAGAAGTGGTGTGGGGCCTGACCCTGAGAAGAAGTTGCTACAGAGACACAGGCTGATTATTCTCCAATGTTATTAGTTTCTCACTAATACACTCCATTTCCTAGCCAGTGGACTGTGGGCAGGAATGAGGTACAGCATCTTCTCTTCTCTATGGGCCTGGCTCCTAAACCATCTCTCCCAGTCCTCCAGGGGTCTCTTCCTTTGCCAGCCAGATGGCTGTAAGACATGCAGTCAGATACTTTGGGGCCTGGGGCTGTCAAACCACTGGATGGGAGGAGCCTTATCCCTGAATGACCTCCCCAGTCACCTGTACTGAATGGAGAAGGCATTGAGATTTGGGGGTGTTTGTTACAGCAGCTAGTCTTCCTTGACTCATACGCATGGACAGGACCTTGCCAGGCAGATGAGCAAAAAGAGGACACTGTAGGCCAAGTAGGCAGCATGGGTCCAGGCATGGAACAATGTGCCTGGGAACTGAAATTGGTCAGGGTTCTAAGATGATTGCAGGAAGGCTGGGGCAGAGAGCAGTGGCTGCAGAAGGGACTGAAGGGCTATGCTTGTCATTTAGGATTATGCAGCAGGCAGTGGGGACAACTGGAGAATGCTAAGCAAGAGCTTGGACCATCCTTTCTCTCTGGGGATGCTGTTCTGTGGGCAATCCTCCAGGGACGGTGGCCCAGGACTTGTCCCAGGCTGATGGATAAGGAGGCCTTCCAGAAGATCTTGGGGAGACAGTGTGGAAACCTGGATCTGGAAAATGGTGGTGGAGACACAGGTAGAGCTGGCAAAATAGCTGTTTAAGAGGGCAAACCCACAGGACTTGGCCACAGAGCTGAGCTGGAGGCACGGGGAGGGAAACCCCGACTGCCTGCTCTCCGTTTTATTTCCTTTCTCCCCCACTCTCCTTTCATAATGACACTGGCTGTCAGAGTGTGAAATTTGGTTCTTGTTTTCTGGGTGCTTTCTTGCTTACCACAGAACGTGCTGATCCATGCTGATGCTTGAGTAAACACTGCCTTGCCGTTCCACAAAACCACTCGCGTACTGGCCCAGCTCTGTTGTCGCAGCGGTGCACCACGTGTGGAGGGAGTGGGCATCCACGTGCAATTCTCTTGCTTCTGCCTCCCTTGCTGGGACCCCGTCCACACTTTGATTCTTCCATTAGTGGACCTGGGGTATTAGGCTTGTAACCCACTCACTCACAGGTGGATGGTGGGCATTGAATCGTTCCTTCAATTGAGTCTGTTAATAAATTCATCACAAAACAAGAAGAGGGGAAATTATTTTAAATTGATTCGAGCAGAATTTTAACATGTTTGGCACAGCCAACTTTGTGCTCAGGTTTAACACTTGGTGTGTTAATTGAGTGGCCAGTTCAGCCGATTATCCCGTTAAAATAGAAATCAATATTAATATTTCTTCACACTGGTAACCCTCTTTCTAGAATCAGGATTTTCTTCCCTTCTTCTCCCTCTATGACTTTGTTACCTTTGCATTTCTAATTGTGTGTGGAATTTATGGAGGGTTTGTTTGTTTGTTTGTTTGTTTTTAGGAACACAGGAGGTTTGTGATAATGCTGCATTTCCCATCCCATCTGGGATCAGTGTTTGTAATAGATTGGCTTTTATGCCCAGCTCCCAAAGAGCATTCTCATTATCTGGTAACAGAAGGCCATCTCCACTAGCCTTCTGAGGTAATGAATCCTTTTCATTTGTTTGCTTGCATGTCTGGGCTGGTGGGAGTGGGGGGAGTTGTCTGACATATATCCTGGGGGAGAGCTTTGCTGGCCACTGGCAATGTGCCTCTGCTGCCCACACCGTCCACTCGTGACCACCAACCTGTGTTGCCAGCCTCTCTTTTTGTGCCACGTGCTATTGTCTGACAAGGTGTGGGTGATCATCTGTGTCCCCCGGGATGTTCAGTCATGTGTGTGTTTCCCCCTGCATGGGGCACTGGGGTGCTTCAGTCTGGGTGCTTCTGCCAACAAAGACTCTAGTTCCTTTTCTCATGTTCTATACTGAGTGTTGTCACGGACTTTATTATTCTATCTAGGAATGGCTCTCGATCTGTTAGATGTAAACTCCTCAGCCATATAAGGTCCCCTATATTCTGTCCCCGCTTATCTCCTTGGCCTCATTTCCAGCCCCTATAATGGGAGTCCAAGTTGGAGTTATTCAGAGCTGTTCCTAATTTCCCATAGACACCTTGCATAGGTGTCTTGCAGTGCTATTCCACCTCCCTGGAAAGCTGTTCCCCTCTAGCCACCCCTCCAGACTGAGTCTGAAGAGCCCTTCTGCTCAGAAGTGCCCCCTGCCTTGCAGAGGAGCTGGCCTGTTTCTCCCTTTAAACCCCTTGTTTGTCTTTCCCTCCTCCCCCACCAGACATGGAGTTCCCTGGGAATTAGGGCTCTGTCTTCCCCATCTCTGTTGCTCTCACCTAGCGTGCAGCCTGGTGTAGAGACACACTTAGTCATGGCTAGCTGAGGGACAACTTTTCACGTATATTATAGTAACCAGCCCTTATGGTAAGTACTTCCTATGCCTCGTTTCACTCCATCCACAAGACACCTCTGTGAAGTAGGTGCTGTTCTTTTTTTTTTTTTAAAGATTTTATTTATTTATTTCACAGAGGGAGAGAGATCACAAGGAGGCAGAGAGGCAGGCAGAGAGAGAGGGGGAAGCAGGCTCCCTGCTGAGCAGAGAGCCCGATGTGGGCCTCGATCCCAGGACCCTGAGATCATGACCTGAGCTGAAAGCAGAGGCTTTAACCCACTGAGCCACCCAGGCGCCCAGTAGGTGCTGTTCTTTTCCTCCGTTCCACAGACATGTTATTCTGAGGCTCAGAAAGGTAAAGTCACTTGTCTAAGATAACTCAGCTTGTAGGCAGAGGAGACAGGAACCAACTGCTGCCCTCTCATGCTCCAAACTCTATGGACTGAGCCATGCTGATCCATGGCTCTTCCCTTCCTCTCTGTTTCTCCTGTCCCTGCTCCATGACAGGCTTGTTCTCCCCTGCGACCTTCCTGCCTCTCTCAGAGATAGACATTGTTGTAAGAGAAGATGGTGGTGGGGCTCCTGGGTGGCTCAGTGGTTAAGTGTCTGTCTTCAGCTCAGGTCATGATCTCAGGGTCCTGGGATCGAGGCCTGCATCAGGCTCCCTGCTCGGTGGGAATCCTGCTTCTCCCTCTCCCACTCCCCCCTGCTTGTATTCCCTCGCTCACAGACTCTCTCTCTCTCTCTCTCTCTCTGTCAAATAAATAAATAAATAAAATCTTTCAAAAAAAAAAAGAGAGAAGATGGTGCTGTTTGTAAAGTCTAAAAATGTAGCTTAAGTGTGCTGCACATGGCCTGTTCTCTGCCGCACTCCCCCAACTCCCGCTCCATATACTCTCTGGGTCTCTCTGCCCTGCTCTGCGTCCCAGGAGCTCAGCTCTGTGGGCTCTTCCCCCGCTGTCTGGCTTCCCACACCGCTGGCCAACAGAGGCACTGGGATGGGGGACAGGGGGCAAGGTGGCTCTTTGCCCTGCTCCCTTCCTGTGTTATCTCAGAGCAGGGGTTGGCAAACTCTTTCTGTAAAGTGCCAGATGGTAAATATTTTAAGCTTTGTGGCCCAAGAGACAAAATTAAGGATGTGATTTAGGTACTTATATAACCATTTGAAATGTAACCATTTGAAAATGTAAAATCGTTCTTAGCTCATGAGCTATAACAAAGCAGGCAGCGGGCCAGATTTGGCCCACTGGCCGCAGTTTGCCAACTGATGATCTGGACACTAGAGCCAAGCTTCAGTGTGTCCCAGGATCATCTGGAGGGCTGTTCACAGACCCACACCCTCAGATGTTCTGATTGTGTGGATCTGCAGTGGAGACGGATGGTTTGCCTGTTTAACAAGTTTCCAGCTGGTGTTGCTGTTGCTGGCCTGGCCCCCACAGTCTGGGAACCATCAGTGTAGGGAGGGCACTTGGCAAGTGTTCTCTCGGGCACAGCAACTCCATTCTCTCCCTTTGCCCCCTTCAGGCCTGAGTGCTTCCCCATCCTTCATTGGTCCCCTTAATGCTGCCTAAATCTCTGCAAATTGTCCTTCCCTCTGGCTCTCTTCAGTTAAGCCCTTTGCATGTGCCACCTTTGTTTGCTGGAATCTTGCAGATACTACAAGCATTTCCATTTTCCATAAATGGTCTGGGAACAGTGTGCCTGTGTACTTTCCATGTATAACTCTTGGAGGAGAATGTTGCATCCCTGTATTATTCTGTGTCGACTGCATCAACATTACTTAGGGGTCTCCTCTGTGTGTGGTTCTGCGGGAGCTGGGACCAGGTTACATGACCAATAGGACAGGGCTGAGTCCCTGTTATGGAAAAGGCATGTGCAGAGGGCTATGGGTGTGTGAAGGCCACCCAAGTCAGAGGAAGTGGCTCAGGGTGGGCTCTCCAAGGGACGGAACATTTGAGATGAGTTCAAAGAAAAAGCAGGCATGGGCTCACCAGGGGCTGGAGGGTCTTGGGAAGTGGAGCGTGCAGAGCACCCACGTGTAGAGGTATTTAGGGAGTCACGAGACTTTGGTTTGGCCGAAGTATGATGTGTGTGTGTGTGTGTGTGTGTGGGTGTGTGCGTGTGCGTGTGTGCACAAGGGAGGGGCATGGTTTGAGAGTGACTAACACAGCTAGAACAGTGAAGAGAGGCAAGATTATAGGGCCTTTGCTGCATCCTGGCTAAACATGAGGACACTGGGAGGTTTTAATCAGGGAATGACATAGTGAGATTTCCAAGTAGAAAGATCACCTAAGTGGGGATTGCATGAATGGAGCAGGGCAGAGGCTGGTGGCAGGGAAGGGGGGGGCCCTAGCAGGCTGCTGGGCTGGATTCCCACCGATGGGTTGGGACTGGCTGAGCCTGGAGGTGGTGATTGCAAACAAGCTTTCAGATAATCTCACATCAGTTTCTGCCATCGGGCATGGGCCCCTGGGTGGGTCTGTAAGAAGCGAATGCCTAGCCTAATCGAAGGCTTTGCTGCCTTCCTCTGGGAGGTGATATTCTCTCTCTGCCAGAGGCTGAACCCCAGGACTCCACTCGATGGCTTCATTTCACAAATTAAAAATATCAACTAAGCGAATCATTTCAAAGACTTACAGTGTAAGGAAACCATTGCAGCTCAAAGTCTGTGTTTTCTGTGAAGCACACGCTTCTCTGAAACATTTACCCAACACCTCAGAGAGCTCCCACCAACACATCTACCTTTTTGGAAAGGTCAGACTTTTTAAAGGTTAATTGTTACCCTTAAGAAAAACGTAAAAACAAACTGCACGGCTGCATATTTAATAAGTGTTTGGTATAGCATTTCCCAGAAGCACAATTCCTGATGATTTGATTTAAACAAATAAAGCAGGCTCTGGAAATAAAGCGCCATTGGCAACTTTGGACTTGGAGAAAGTGTGCATGCCGTCTGTGGTTTAAGGAGTATTATTAGACTTCTGAAATGTCCTCTGGCCAACGAACCTCAGCGGGCCAAGAGTGTGAGCCATGCTAAATCCTTGGATCTGTGTGTGTGTACTATGGTTGGTGAATAGCTGAGCTCAGACGGGCCTCCAGATTTCACTCCCGGCCCTCTTGTGAGACCTCTTTCTCCCTTAGCAATGGCCTCACCTCCCAGGTTGACCAGCAGCCTCTCTGATGGGGGCTGCTCCATTAGTCTCTTTCCTGCTCCCTCCTTGCGGGCTGCTGGAGCACTCTCCCTGAGTGCCCTGCAGGTGCTTCTAGCCATGTGGCCAAACCAGACTGGTGTCTCCTTTTCCCCTAGTGCTGGCTCTGCCATTCACCCTCCCTGTACAAGCTCTTCCCTCTTCCTCTCTGTGCTCACTGGCCCCAGCTTGAATCCACCAGTGCTTTTCTCAGAACACATTGTTCTTTTAGGACACTGTCCACCCAGTTGCCAAGTCCTGTTGATGCTTCTCTCCCAGTCTGACTCAGGATTGTTTCTTTTCATTGCTGTGGCCACACCTCTAGTCAGAACCTCTCTTAGATTACCACAATAACTTCCCACCTGTCTGTTGTGGGGCATCCATGTTGCCCACTGACACAGATGAATTTTCCTGAAGATCACTTGTGATTCTGTAAATCCCTTGATCAAAGTTCTTACTGTTTTCTTATTACCTCTGAAATAGAACTCAGAATTTCAGTATTCACTACCTTTGCCCTAATCTCTTAACTCTCCATCCACCCTCCCCCTTTTTAAAAAAAGATTTTATTTATTTATTTGACAGAGAGAGAGAGAGAGAGAGAGAGAGAAAGATTACAAGTAGTCAGAGAGGCAGGCAGAGAGAGAGGAGGAAGCAGGCTCCCTGCTGAGCAGAGAGTCCTACTTGGGGCTCGATCCCAAGACCCTGAGATCATGACCTGAGCCGAAGGCAGAGGTTTAACCCACTGAGCCACCCAGGCGATCCCCCCCCCACCTTTTTAAATGATAAGAACATTCAAGAGATCTCCCCTCTTAGCCTTTTGGTAAATGTACAATGTGGTATTAACTAGAGGACCATGTTGGACAGATCTGTGGAATTTATTCATCTTATATAACTTTACCATGTCAAAGTGAATGGTCTCTATTCCCCAAACTCACAGCTCCTCTCTCCTGTGCCTTTCCTGTTGCTCTTCACATGCCTAGAGGCCGGGAATGTCCTCTATACTCTCCCCCATTCAGGGGTCCCCTGGGGTGCTTCATCTGCCCACCCCCTTTCCTGGTCACTCCACGTGTGTTTCTTGGGTGTCATTTCTCACAGGTTGCTGGGTCTTATGAGTATTTGTGTTCACGGGTTGTTAATCCTATTGGAATGTAACTTGTTTATCTTGTAACCTCACAGGCAAACTTTCTGAACTTTTTTTTTTAAACTGTAGAATAATGATAGCTATTCTGCCAAAATAAATGTTTGGGGAATATTAAAAGACTTACGTATATAGCTTCCTAACAGAGTGTCTGGAATACTGTAGTAAACACACAATTATTGTCCATAGTAAGTATGATCATTTTCAAAGGAAGGAAGGAAGGAAGGAAGGAAGGAAGGAAGGAAGGAAGGGAAGGAAGGAAGAAGGGAAGGGAGGAAGAAAGGAAGGAAGGAAGAAGGGAAGGAAGGGAGAGAAAGAAGGAAGAAAGCAGGGAAGGAAGGAAGGAGGCAAGAAAGGGAGAAAGAGGCAAACAAAGTCAAGCTAACTGCTAGAATGTCCTTAACTCTTTTCCCTTTTGCAGTCAGACCATATCCTTCCTGCCCCTCCGGCATAGCCTACTCCATCCCACCTCTGTGCCTTTATCATTTCTCTAGATTTTTCCTGAAAGTACTGCCATGAGCTAAATCCCTTAAGTATTTAGGTAAGATTTATTGGCCTCTTTGGAGGAACCCTCTGGGCTCTCCCACCCTCTCACTTAGAGTTGTGCTGACTCAGTGGGACACATCAGGAGGAGAAGGAAACGTAGGTATTGATTCCTGGCTTTTTTCTTGCTTGGTTGCCCAGGCTTGCTCCCTGAGTGAAGGTCACCCCATCTAATGCTACTGTCTTATTCTCCAGGTCAGGTGACCACTCCTCCCTTCTCCCCTCAGTTGCTACTCCTGCTCGTTATTCAAATCAAGGTGAGAGTGTATTCCTCCATCTCTGCCCACAATTTAAATAGACACATTATTAAACTCACCTCACATTTTCTGGAACTTCCTTCCAAGATGCTAATATTTTGACTGATGCAATCCATGAATGCCCAGTGGATCCAATCTCAGAAACATTGTGTCCTGCAAAAGAAGTCCCCCACAAAAGAATGCATGTGAAGTTCAAGAACAGCGAAAAATAATACATGGTGATAGAAGTCAGAGCTGTGGTTTGGTTTTGGGCTCGGTTTTGGCAAGGAGGGAACTTTCTGAGGTTTTGGAATTTTTTTTTTTATCATGATTGGGATGATGGCTTTGAAACTATGTATCATCGTCAAAACTCATTGAATGCATACAAGCATTTCCTTTAATCTAAATTATATCCCAATAAAAAGTAAATATATGGGATTACTTAGAAAAGTTCTTACATTGAAATATATTTAACAAAAACGTTAAACACAAGTTTGTGGTGTGGAATAAAAAACATCTTCCTTGCTCTTCAATACACAGATCAACACACATCAAAATCCTGTACAGCCGGAATCTTGATGAACTCACAAACTTGGTGGGGGGGCCTGTGGGTGCCATCCCCTTTCTTCAAGCTCAGTGCTGTCTCCAACCATCCTCCACAGGGCACTGCTACAGACTGTGTTGACCACTGGATGGTCAGGTGTCACTGAGTCGAGGCAGTGTCTTTTCACAAGGAACAGACAATGCTTAGAAACTGGGGCACAGAACATGGCACAATTCTATACACAGAGTAGGTGCTTAAAGCTTAAAACCAAAAGTCAGCCTTCATTTAATAAACATTCAAAGAATGCTTATTCTGAGCCAGGCAGTGAATTAGTTATGGGCAGAAACTATTCTTCACTTTCAAAATTGAATCTCACGTACTTGGAAGTCTCCCTGGCCCTTAGAGATTTGGCAAACCTCATTCAACCCTTCAAGGTCATGGGCTTGTCAATGAATGGGACCCTCCAACATTCTGTAATTTTTTTTACAGATTTTTTTTTTCTCAGCAGAGGCCCCCATCTCTACTTCTATAGCTGTTTCTGTCACCTCAATGACACTCCCATGACAACCTGGACTCAGAGGCATGCTGTTTAGGTGATTTCCATAAAAAGAGAAAATCTACTCCAGCCAAGCATCATGAGCTGAGTGACTTTATGAAGGATGTTGGGGTGTCATGATGGAGGGTCATCCCTGAATATGGCCAGCCTCCTGAGTGTTCTTTTCTTGCTGACTTGTGGTCCACTGACTTTCTTCACTTGGATCCCAGCCAGCGACCTTTCCTACTCAGAGCAGCCGCTTGGGAAATGGAATCTATTCTGTCCACTCCTTCCTTGAACCACTATGTCCCTTTCCCTACTTTTTCTGAATTTTTTTCAGGGACCAACCCATCCAGGTTATTTTGTCTTTCATACAATTTACTGAAATTCTTGTAAACATATTTTTTTCATCTTGTTATATCTGCTAGAAAAGTATTTCAATCTTTTCTGATAGTTCCAGTGCAGATTATTTCCCCAGGCAGTGGATGAGGAAAAGACAATAAATTGTGCCCAATTGTGGCCTCCGGCCATCTCCACCCAACATTTCTTCCATCTTAGGTGATGGGTAATGCTTTCCTCTGAGACCCTGCCTGAGGAATCTGTTTCCATGGCACAACCTGGATTTGGGACATATGTTGTACCTTCTACACAAAGCTTCTGAGCCAGGGTGGGACACTCATGGTCAGTGGCAGTTGTCAGGCAGCCTGGAGGTATCCAGCTCATGGGTGCAGACACACCTGCATGAACATTCGAAGGCAGCCAGATATGAACAGCTGGAATTCCCAGGCTGGATCTTCTACATCTACTCCACCCTCAGAGCCATATATGTCTCTGACCATACCCTTTGGGAGTTAGGATTTGAGGGGGCACCTACACTAACTGGCTCTTCTTCATTCTCTGACCTTAATTTCTGGAGTTCCCCACATGGAATTCAGCTTTTTGGTGCAATTTGTCCCAGGGCATTCATCAAGAGTTGAATGCAAAATAAATGGAGTGCAGTGCCACTTCACAAAATGTTGGGCACCATTTTGTATTTTCTTGAATCTGTTCCATGTAGTTGGGCTCTGAAGAATGCTGTGAGGAGTTGCCTGGGAGATCACACATGGATCTGGAAGGGAGTGTGTGTAGTATCTCCTCACAGCCTCTAAGTTGTTTGGAAGATCCTTTCTGACCAGAATTGAGGAACCCAATATGACCTCTTCTGAGAATCCTACCTGTTTGGGGGTTTAGCATTTTGAGTAAGTTTTGGTTTGGGGAATCTGAATGTAAGCTTCTAGATTTCTGTGAGGATTGTTTCCTGAAGGTAGCAGGTTCCCTGAAGGTGGCAGCAGTCTACTATTTCCCCAAAGTCATAGGAATTGGGAGACTTTGTCTCAGCCTTTGTGTGGGCTCAGTTTCTCTAGCTTTGTCTCCCTGTCAGTCACTTCCTTGCCACCTTGCTCCAGTTGGGTCGATCTTCCAAACTGCAATCAGGCGGGGTTGGTATATAGTTTCCCGCAAAAGTTTGGGGGAGGTTTTACACCTTGACATCTTTTCTCCTTCCTATTGGTACAAGTTCAGAAATGTGCCTTGTGGGTCATGATACCATCACATTGCTGCATGCTAGTGTGAGTGCTCTTGGATATTCTGCCCTGGAGACAAGAGATTTATGGCTTTTGACCTCGTGTAATTTCTAATTCTGGACCGTGCATTTTTTTTTGATTAGTCACTGTTTTTCCACATCTGAGTTCTGTCTTCCTTAGAACATTTCAGTGGCATATTTCCACTGTAGCTCAAAATCCTCCTCTTCAATCTGGCATTACCTTCCCAAAGATGCCTTATCTAGCCTGGCATCCCTGTATCTGTGACCAGGGAGTCCAGGCTTGCTTGAAATTACCCTTTGGCAGAAGACCAGGCTCTGGGGAGGTCTGTGCTGACAGAAGAAGCAGAAGGTCCTTCTTAATTATCTCAAGCTGGGTGATCAAGGACTGATCTCTTTTAGGACTGAGCATCACTAGAAGCTGCATTAACCGCCAATTTCCAGGATTACCTCTGGTTGATCAGCTGATAAATTGATTTCTTCCTCATTACTCTGGCCAGGACACCAGGGCATGCTCTATGTACGACAGGAACATCATTCCCTCACATTGTCATGTTGATCTCTGGGCTGTGTCACTGATGTCATCTGATTCAAACATCATCATGGCCCATGCAGGAATGATCATCTTTCTCCCCTCACCTGTACATCCACTAGTTTGGCCATCAGGATAAGGATGCCCTTTGGTTTATCCCTAGGGTGGTCATTCCATCTCCATTCCCTTGGGGTTCAGTTTCTTAGCTTTAAGATCCTAGGCTAGCACACTAGGATCACTTGGAGCTGCTTTTCCTCCTGATGTTTAGGTAAATAGAACTCAGATGCTCAATTTCATGAACTATGTGAGCTCAGAGCTTTCTGAACAATTCCTGTGAATTCTAAACTTGAGTCCTCAGGGTCTCCACAAGGACTGCTTTGCTGACTTGGATGCAAATCTGGGCCCATTCATAATTTCCTTCCAAATTTGACTCAAACCAAGCTCATATTCTGCCACTTCTGTGTTCTGTTTGTTTTTGTTTTTGGTAGGAAATAGCTGCTACAGGCCAGTTAGCTTTTCTTATTCTCTTTCCCTCAATTACGATGAATAGAGTTTTCTCTCTTTCCTTAGCTAAGCATTCCAGAGTTGGACCTCGCAGTAGTCACCAATATTATTCCAGGCTCAATTGCAGACCACATTGCCAGCATGAAATATGTTTGTGTTTACAAACAAGGAGGTTGGTGATGATTGTTTAACAGTATTTGGTCTAAGAGATGTGATCTAAATGTAGATAAATGAGAAAAATGAGAGTTAAGCCACTATTTCCCTATTCAGATATGTTTCCACAAAAAGTACATTAGCTTTTTTTTCTTCTCTTGGGCTTACTTTTTATTAAAATAATTGCATTCCTGTTATTAAGTATTCACTATATTCATATTGTAAATAAGATTTATAATATGCTGTAAATAAATGATACACACTTTGTTACAATTGGTACTTGGCTTGGTTCAACTTCCAGGCTACTTTTAATCACCACTTAATGCAATCCTGGCATTAACACTGAGTTGTAAATATATTCCACACACATTTCTTATTCGAGGGGTCATACTGCTTTACAGACATGTTCTTTCTGAAGTATCAGCTTTTCAGCTTTTCAAAAGCGTAGACATGGTTCTTCATAGGGATTTCTGCTAAAAAACCTTTTAATCAGACATTTAATCTCTTTAGTAGTAAAGCAATCACTGCTGCCATCACCACCACCACCATCATCATCACCATCATCACCATCACTACCATCATCACCACCACCGCCATCATCATCATCATCACCATCACTAACATCATCACCACTATCATCATGGTCACCATCACATCACCATCACTGCCATCATCACCATCACCATCATCATCATCATCACCACCAGCACCATAATCATCATCACTATCACCATCACCACCATCACCACTACCACCATTGTCACCATCATCACCATGATCATCATCACCATCATCAAATTTGCAGCCTCAACTCTTTTCATGATATCTTTTTTTTTTTAATTTTATTTTTATTATTTGTACAGCCACTCTTTTCATGATATCTTGACTCAAACATTTGCAATAACTTTCTGTTCTTCTCTTAGCCCGTAAACCATTCTTTCCACATGATGTCCCACCACAATTTAAAATCATAATGTACTCTTGTTTAATAGTATATTGCTGCCTTTATTTGCATTATCTGTAGATGTATTTTTTAAACACAATATGTCCATACCATTTTGTCTTCTTTTTTGATCACACATTTCAACATTTTCCCAGAGGTTTCAGAAATGTAATTCTTTTTTTTTCTTTTCCTCTTCCTCTTCCTCTCTCCCTCCAGCTCTATCTTCTTCTTATGGTTTAGACTGATAACTTATTTACTTATGAGGTATACTTGACACAGAAATGTAATTCTTAGAGCCCATACAATCTGTCATTCTATCTGCATCAGCAACAAACAAAACTTTTATTTCCCTTCTGAAATCTACAAATGCATTTGCACAGAAATTTGCACAGGGCTTTAGGTCAGACTGCTTGGGTCTGACTGTGGACTTGGCTCTGCAGAGCCTCTGTGACTTCAGGTCCTCCTTGCCCTACTGTTTTCATCCACACAGGTCTGATAATGAGAGTACCCATGTCAGAGGATTGCTGTGAGGACCAAATGTGAATGATGTGAAAAGCCTTTGGGTCAGTGTCCAGCACAGAGTAAGTGCTTGATAAATGTTGTCTCTTATTCTTTTCTCATTCTTACTCTTATTCTTATTCTTTGCCAACATCTCCATTAGAAATTGCCATCTAGGGGCACCTGAGTGGCTCAGTGGGTTAAAGTCTCTGCCTTCGGCTCAGGTCATGATCTCAGGGTCCTGAGATCAAGTTCCGCATCAGGCTCCCTGCTCAGCAGGGAGCCTGCTTCCTCCTCTCTCTCTGCTGCCTCTCTGCCTACTTGTGATCTCTCTCTCTCTCTCTGTCAAATAAATAAATAAAAATATATATAAAAAAAGAAATTGCCATCGAGTTTCCCAGGCTTCCTGCATGTCTGCAAATATTCATACCCTTAATTTTTTCATTCTTTTTTTAAAAATTTATTATTATTATTATTTGCCCAGGGGTACAGGTCTGTGAATCATCAGGCTTACGCCTTTCACAGCATTCACGATAGCACAAACCCTCCCCAATGTCCGTAACCCATCCACCCTATCCCTACCCTCTCATTTTTTTCATTCTTCACAGTTTATGGAGAATCCCTTGAAAATTCTCTACTGCTTGATTTAAGTGGCTTTCTGGGTAGAGTAAAATAAAGTGGTTTTGTGTGGAGGCCAGCTGGCCACCTTGCATTAATTATAGGAGTAATAATAGTGCTCCCTAAGAAGGCAGCTATTGCTTTTGGAAAATTCAGGTGAACAGAGCTTTCTTTTTTTTTTTAATTTTATTTTTATTATTTGCCCAAGGGGTACAGGTCTGTGAATCATCAGGCTTACATCTTTCACAGCATTCACCAAAGCACAAACCCTCCCCAATGTCCATAACCCATCCACCCTATCCCTACCCTCCCACCCCCCAGTAACCCTCAGTTTGTTTTGTGAGATTAGGAGTCTCTTATGGTTTGTCTCCTTCCCCATCCCATCTTGTTTCATTATTTTTCCCTCCCTACCCCCCACAACCCCCCACCCTGCCCCTCAAGTTCCTCATATCAGAGAGATCATATGATAATTGTCTTTCTCTGATTGACTTATTTCGCTCAGCATAATACCCTCCAGTTCCATCCATGTCGTTGCGAATGGCAAGATTTCATTTCTTTTGATAGCTGCATAATATTCCATTGTATATATATACCACATCTCTTTATCCATTCATCTGAACAGAGCTTTCTAAAATACAATTTGTTCAACAACAAGCAATTTTATTTCTTCACAGGTAGATGCAAACCAAGAGTCAACTAAGAATGTAAGAAGTTGTGTAAGGAGCTGTGTGGAATTCAAATGACTGCATTGTCTAGAAACCAACCTAGCTGGCTTTCTGAATGAGTTGTTCTTCAACTAATTTGCTCTTAACCAGTACTTCTATAGCTAACTGTATTGCTTACAAGTCCCAATTACACCACATGAAGTCTGCCAAGTCGAATTCCATTTCTCTGTCTCAATTTTCACTCATCTATTGAAAAGACACTTCACAGGGATGGAAATTACTTTGAAATGTAAATACAGTTATATATTTTAATTTTTAATCTGTATAATAAACTATAAAATACTACACAAATAACTTATTAAAACTGTGTGTTTTTCTCTGAAAGAAGATAGGGGTCCAGAGATTGTTTTAATTCACATTTTTAGGAAGACTATCTTTCAATTAAATTTAGGAATGGTGGTTTTTGTGAATGAGGTAAAGTTTATTCAGATGCAGATTTCATTCACACTATAGAGAGACTCCAGTTCATATCTCTGTATAATGTAATGCTGTTTTTTCTTTTCAGAAATGCCTTTAGTTTTCAAAGGTCGCCTGTGTAGGCAGGTAAGACCATAGACCTTCCCTCACTGTGTGCTGATGAGTTTGCACTTTAGGTGAATTTCATTTTTGGATCATCAAAAACAAAGAGTATAATATGGTAGAAAGCACAGTGGATTTAAAATTAGCAGACCTGTGTTTGCTTTTGATTCTCCTGAGTAATCTCAGATAAATTAATGAATCTGTCCCTTCTACCTTGCTCTTCTATCCTCTTACTGATCCCTCTGAAATGTATTGCATGTCTGAATTGTTCAGACACCCACCTACTTCTATTCTGATATCAGTGGACTCAAATATAACCATGTGTAGTTATCACCATAAAAACAATAAACATAACCTTTTTAGCTAGATTATTTTCTAGCACTTCCTTGGAATCTCAGAGATAAATTTTGGTTTAGATATCACAAATTATCAGATGTCTGTTTTTTTCTTTGCATATTAATTTAATACTAAGCTTTAATTAGAAAATATATGATATTTATTAAAGTAAAAATTTTCTTTCATATCCTCATATTCTATTAAAGACTTAAGAAACTATTTCCAAGGGAATAAAGATATATTTAAAAAGTACAAAACATATATGAACAAATTTGTTATAGTTAGAAATGTGCTCTCCAAATTCATATGTGGAAGTTCTAACTGCTAGAATGTTATCTTACTTGGATATAGGGTCATTGCAAATGTAATTAGTTAAGATGAGGTTGTCCTAGAGTAGGGCATGTTCCTAATGTGATATGACTGGTGTCCTTATAAAAGGGGAAATTTGGACACAGGCATACCCTGGGAGAATGTCCAATGAAGATGAAGGCAGAGATGCAGGTGCTCCTTCCACAAGCCAAGGAATGCCAAAGATTGCCAACAAACCCCCAGAAACTAGGAAAGAAGCCCCAAAAGGCTTTTAGGAAATTGTTGGTAGAAATACAATTGTTAAAGTTGCTTCTGGTGATGTCTCAGATGGAAATGAGGAGCATGTCTTTGGAAACTGGAGAAAAGGAGATCCTTGTTAAAACGTGGCAGAGGACTTGGCTGAATTGTGTTCTGTTTTTGGAAAGTAGAACCCATAAGCAATAGACTTGAATATTTAACTGAGGAGATTTCTAAGCCAAGTGTTGAAGGTATGGCCTGACTTCTTCCTGTTGCTCATAGTAAAATGGGAGAAGAGAGAGACAAATTGGCGGGACAACCATCCACTAAAGAGATTAGGCCTGTGGCTTGTGACCCCATCAACCATCTCAGCAGAATGCTGCCAGCTTGGACTTGAAGGGGACAGATATGGGATGGAATGGGCTGACAGTGCTATTCAGCTATGAACATGTGTTCACACTGGACTCACATCCAGTGGGACAGAATCTGCTGTGATTAATGAAACTGGATGATGTTCTCCTTCCATATCAATTTTTTGTCCTATGTGGTTGGTTTTTATCCCTCAAGAGCTTTCTCTCATTTTTTGCCTGCTGGGGTACAGAGTGCCGAGTCTGTATTTGGAGGCGGACGACCATTAGTTTGGGGGGCCAAGACCAGAAATGCATAAGTGCGTGTTCTACCAACACTGCCAACTTGTGTGAGCATGACTCAGTTACTTCCAGGACAATCTGCTTCTTATATATACTCTCATTTTGGTCCTAATTCTTACGCCCATTTCTAAAGGATTTGGGCTTTTGGTGGCCACTCTGGGTAAAATTCACTGGAACGAAATTGTTCCTATGACAGATACCTTAGGTAATAAAGGGAATATAATTTTTTTTATTCTTTGTCCCAGGGGTACAGGTCTGTGAATCATCAGGCTTATATCTTTCACAGCAGGGAGTATAATTTCTTAGACCCAAATGGGAAGCATTTTGACAAGTGTGAAGAACCCCCAAATGAAATTCTGATTCAAAACTTGCTTCCCTAAGAGTGTTTGGCCAGAGCTAAAGAGCCATTTGATTTTGGCAACAATGGACTCCTCTACTGTGTCCTTGGTTGCTTTTCAATATCAGCTGTCTCTTTCCCCTCATCCTTTGCTCTCTCTCCTCCCTCATCTTTTCAACTCCTCCCTTTTCTTGTCCAGACCCCTTACTTTTTTCATGATGACTCTCATAGATTCAGCTGCCTGTGTGTCAGCTGCCTCTTAAGATCCACTCCTCCCAGGAGCCAATTATTCAGGCAACTCTAGAACTTAAATCTTGGACCTGGACTGAATTAAATATTTCCATAAACACACACAACTATTCATTAAAGAATTCAGAATGATTTTGGGTGTGTATGACCCAGGGTTACCTCGTGGTCAGACCTCAGATGCTAAGTCCTCGCTGGCAAATGATTAGACTGGAAAGGGATCTACAGGATGCCTCTTTCTACAATAAACTTGAAGGTTAAAAAAAAGTCTAGAAAAGTTAAGTCTCCTAAAAGCCACATCTGAAACATTTCCAATAGAAATTGATTGGACCATAATTTAATCATGAAAAGCAGAGAAAACATGCAACTATAGGAGATTTTCAGGAAAGACAAGAAAATACTTTCCGACAATATTCAAGAGTTTTAAAGAAGGCTTCAATGTAACAATGGCCATTTAACTTCATTTTGTCAATGAAATTAAATCTGAAATTGGAGACCTAATTCAAAAACAGAAAGTAGAATGGGAAATAGCTCCTTTATTTGAACTATAGTACCTGGAAGGCCATTTTGAAGGAGCTTTAGAATAAAAATGAAATAGGACCCCAAATAAACTTATGCCCTGTAGATCAAGAAACATGGTAGCACACTTCCTAGTTGATCACCTTCTGACAAGGACACTTACAGATATCATAAATAGAAGGCACCCTGGAAAAAAAGATAGTCTCATCTTGCAAAATAAAAACAAAACAAAACTCCGTCAAGTAAGATCAGTGAGTATGCTTCAAGGAAAGCAAAAGCACCCAGTTCCTGCCTTACCCTTAAATACTCACAGTGAATTAACTGTATATATAGATGGCCAACCTTATCAGTTCCTGGTGGGTATGGCTGCTACTTTTTCTATGTTAAACTCTGACATCTTTGCTCAAATTCTGCCAGATAAAAATGCCAACAGTTAGTAGAAGTTTCAGATAACACACAGATTTTCCCAATATCCCAGCTTTTATTGGTAACCTTTTGGCCCCTTGATGGAAAAACAATCCTTACTTCTGTGATACCACCCTTGCACATTTAATAAGGAGATACTTATTTTGAAAATGGAATTGTAATATTATATGCACAGTAGAGGAACTGTTTCTTGAGGTTCCAGTGGATTCTTCTACTTATAATCGGATGGTTTCTGCTCTGGATATACCTTTGCCTTCTCCATTGTGTTTGATGTATACCCTAAATCAAGATCTTGACCCCATACTTGAAAATCTATGGGCTTAAAAATTCCACTGAAATATGAAAAAAAAAATGAAGCAGAACTATTAATTCAGAAGGATCCACCAAACTGTTAGATAAATTTCCCTAATATTCCTTAAAGCCAGAAGCAAAGGAAGGGCTCAAATCTTAGTTAAAAGGTTCTATCCAAATTCCTTGTAATACTATGTACTAGCCTTTATGACTGATCTTGCCAGGAAAGAAACTAAATGGGCAAGGATATTGTTTTGTTCAAGACATCAAGGCTGTCAACAAAATTATCTCCTACTTTGTAGCAGTACCCATCCCAAATATCAATGATGTTCTTCAATTCCATCTGAAGCCACTTGCTTTATTACAGTATGACTTTGTTCCTTCTTTTTTAGTGTGCCTTTAGACTAGGATAAGTCAATATCTTTTTGCCTTTACTTGGGGAGGACAACAATACACCTTGACAGTTATTCCCTGGAGGTTCACTGAAGGCTCCTCCTATTTTCCCCAGGTCCTTAATACTTTAATCTAAATTTTCCTTGTGATTCGCATCACTATTCACTGCTGCAACACCCTGACTGCAGCCAACCTCCTGCCCCTGTGAGAAGAGGAATTTCAAGATTTTCTTACCTTAGTTAGGGGATGTTTTGTACCACACTCAGATTTATTAGAGATCCCCACTGAGAACTCAGACCTAACACTATTTGTTTATGGATTCTTCCTCAAAGCTGAAGCTGGAGAATATGCTATTACCAGTTTAAGCTGTCCTCTAGAATATAGTCCTTACCATAGGTAAAATCAACCCAGATGGCAAAATTTATTGCACTTACCAGAACTTGTCAACTAATCAAAGAACAGGGTGCGAACATGCATCCAGATATCAGGTATGCTTTTGGAGTAGTGTTGGACTTTGGAGTGTTTTTGAAACAAAGAAGGGTTTTTATCTCTACTGGAATCCCTATCAGAAGTGGCCAATGACTTAGGGAACTTATAGATGCACTGCTACATCCAATAGAGGTGGCTATTATAAGGTCAAGGCCCATGAGAAGAAAGATAATATAGATGCTAAAGGAAATACTCTAGCACATCATTATGACAAATAAGCAGCCTTAACTAAGGTTATGATCTTAATTAAACCCTCAAAGGATTTAATCATGCCTTATAAAATATCAGTGATTACCCCTGATTTTGAAAAGGAGGAATGGAAAAAAAAACTGGTTGCACCCTTCACTCTATTTCTGGCACTACCAAGGTGGCCACTTGGTGGTACCAGTTTATTTCAGATAGATATTAGCTAAATTTCTCTATGAAACTACTCATTATAATACAAATTGGTTACCATCTTAAATCAGCATTTGTGGGGAAATGTCCAAAGAATAGTTGGTTATTTTGAGGTCATATGTCACCTGTCAAGAACATAATCCTGAAAAATGTATAAAGAGGCATAGCCAGAAGATAAAGCCTCAAGGACCTTTTTGAACACCTTCAGATGGATTTTATCCAATTTCTAGCCTCCATGGGATTTGAATATGTTTTCATTATATATGTCTATTTTCAGGATGGGTTGAAGCACTTACTTGTCAAAAACAGTAGTGCAGTAGTGAAACACTTGCTTGATATTCTGTTTCTAACCCAGGCATACCAACTTTTATATCATGTTATTAAAGTGTGTACTTCATGGGAACCTTTATATAAAAACTCTGTAAGATATCACCTACTATTCAAGAGCTACATTACTTTCACCATGCACGATCTGGAATGATCCAAAGAACCAATAGTATTCTTATTTTAAAATTAGCGAAATTTTTAGAAACCCTATAGCTCCTTTGGCCAAAGTTATTCTGAAATAGCCCTTATGGCCAGTGAGTTTATTCCTTCTAAAACATATTAATTATGTTTCTATTAATTGGTAAGTTGAAGTCTGATGAATTTAAGACTCTACTTCCAATCCAAGATTCTGCCATGCTGCATGCAGACTTACTAAAATATTGCAAGTAACTTGTGTACTATACCCAGGCTATCACCAGCAGATTAACCCATCATCCCACAATATCTTCCTGAACAGCTTCTTCATGAAACTTCAACTATGAGATTTCATATGTTAGAAGAGATATCAAAGAAAAATTGTTCTTGAATCATTTTGGAGGGATTGTATGTTCTGTTAACAAACACAGCAGCACAACTCCAGGGAATCAGTTTTTGGGTTCACATTTCACAACCAAAGAAGCAATTCAGAGGAGCACACAATTGGAAGGTACTCCAAAAATCAAACTATGGACCCTTAGTAATCTAGTAGGAGCTGATCTTCAAAAGTAGACAGTTGACCCAAGACCTTTGGAACAAGTATGTGCCTTCAGATAGTGGAAGCTTTGTCCAAGAATGTGGACAAAGACCTCTGGTTTAATTCTTGTTTTGTTTTCATCTATTCATTTACTATCATTCTTCTTTTTTCCTTTAGACCCCTGGTTGTTGTCAGTCCATTTTGGATCTTTTAATGGCTTCTTTTGTCTTTGTTATAACTGTTAAGTATGAACCTACTCATATTCTAACACCATTCTTAGATTATCCCAAATAGTACGCAGTGGCTTCAACCTCCTAAATGCTGGATATGCCATCCATCATGAACCTCCCATAATAAAACCTCTGGGCCATTCTGGTTTCATCAATGGGACATACATAGACAATAGCATTGCCAATTGCACCGTAGACAACTGACTCTAAACAGGTCACCTTAATTACGCCTTAACACCTTGACTTTGCTAGTCAAGAAAAAGAACTATTCATTACATTCTGTTGATCAAACCCTAGAAAAGTCTAAATTTGATCTTAACAAACATCGTAGGGTGATAAGCCAAATAGATACTAATAGAAATCCAAGTGTAACTCAGCTGGTGTAAGGCCTTGGTTTTAATCTCATATCACCAACAGCTGCTTTTTTCCTGATCTCCATGTTCCCCTACTGCATATTATTTCCTTTACAGCCGGGATGCTTGGTTCTGTTTGCCTTTAACACCTCATGTACTTTAAAAATAGAATTACAAGACTTGTTGATGCACAGAGGCCCTATTTCTATAAATCGTGAAGGCTGGAAATTCCAACTCTAAGGTGGGCTCCGAAACAAAGCCACCCTTGATTGTTCAGGCACTCTACTGGGAGGAATTACTGACCCGTTGTTTATGTGACTAATCAGAGCAGTGTTCCCAATGGGCACTAACTCTTGTACAGGTTATTAATGATACCACCTCTGCCCTCGCTGGAATACAATTTGGTCTCAACTCATTGGCATGAGGAGTAATAGACATTGCTCTAGATGTTTTTGTTGGTTAGTTATGGTGTAGTATGGGCCATTGCTAATACTTTTTGCTGAGCTTGAAAATGAAACAGGTCGGGCGCCTGGGTGGCTCAGTGGGTTAAAGCCTCTGCTTTCGGCTCAGGTCATGATCTCAGCGTCCTGGGATCGAGGCCCGCATCGGGCTCTCTGCTCAGCAGGGAGCCTGCTTCCTCCTCTCCCTGTCTCTCTGCCTGCCTCTCTGCCTACTTGTAATCTCTCTCTTAAAAAAAAAAAAAAAAAAAAAAAAAAAAGAAAATGAAACAGGTCAATGAAACAGACAGGGTGGAGCAGGCTTTATATTGCCTTAGGGAAAAAGCTACTTGATTCTGTTAGGGTTGGTCCTCATGGCCTATGTGGGATTTGTTCTTGGCTTGCATTGGGCAGCTGGGATTTCCAGGTCTAAAGCATTTTACGGGAACTATAAACTGTTCTTGTTTTTGTCAGGATGCTGCTCTGTCAGCATTCTATCTGGAATGTTAAATGCTTCTCCGCAGTTGTTCTCTTATTGCCAAGATGCTGCAATAATAGAAAGATCAAGAAGATCCCACAATACATGGGATCTTGACCATGGAGAAAACTCTACAATCCAGAAATGGTGACAGTCTGGATCTCTAGTCTTCTCACAAGGGAGAGGTTCACCAAGAGGCAGGACTGAGAGACTGAATAGACAAACGGACAATGGCCAGACAATATATGACAACAGAATTCTGACCCGCACCAGCAGCAACCAGGAAGCCAGGTCAGAATCTCTGCAGTAATTGCCCCAGAATGGTCAGGGCCTGATCAATGAGAGTTTCCCTAATTTTTGTTCTCACCCCCAACCTGTTTCTGGTTTAGGACCAACCAGAGAAAGCCAGCTATGCTCCTCAAACCAATTATGTCAGATACCTCCCCTCTAGTCACAGCACCCCAACTACCCCATGGCAATAACCTCCAGGCAGGGCATCCCTGAAGCCTTGCTTTTCTTCCCTGCGCAGCTCTCCTGCTCCCTTGCCTGCCTTTGAGTCTCCGCCAAGCTCATGCGGCAGTGGCTGACTCCTCGGCCATAGCAAGTGCGAATAAACAGGCTGTTTGTTCACACTTGCGGAGTCTTTATTTCCACACTTGCCAGCAATAAAGAATAAAGGGCAATCTCCCTAATTAAGAATAGTGTGCATATGGGTATGGGGGAGGAGGAAAGTCTGGGTAGGAGAGGGAAGAAAAGGGCAGTCTGATTTAGTACAAGGATGAAATAGAGAATATTTTCCGAGTTGCAGTTTTCTTTACTTCCAGATAATAACCTTTTTCTAGTCATCGTCTCACACATAGGGGACAACTAATATATGCTGGTCAGATGAATGGGTGGATGGAAGCTTGTTCTCCCTCTCCTGCCTCCTACACAGCAACTCCCGGAGCCCCTATTGTCTGCAGGATATTACTGACCTGGGCAGCTGGCCCCGGGCAGTACTGCCCAAGCTAGTTTCATGCATCATCGTTCTGATCTTTTTTTTGGTGCTGAGTTTAGGGTCTATTGCTCTAGGACCCCTAAGTTCAAAAAAGTTGCTATTTAATATTAGATTCCTAGGACACCTGGGTAGTTCAGTCAGTTAAGTGTCTCCCTTCAGCTAGCGTTGCGATCTCAGGGTCCTAGGATCGAGACCTGGGTCAGGTTCCCTGCTCTGTGGGGGGTTCTGTTTCTTCCTCTCCCTCTGCCTCCCCTGCCCCTGTTCATGCTCTGTCTCTGTCTCGCTCTCTCAAATAAATAAATAAAATTTAAAAAATATTAGAGTCCTTTTATTCAGGAGAAAGACCCTCTATGTTTTCATGGGCAGCAATGATTTAGGAGTATTTTATTCTGAGGAAATTATGCAAGGGGTATTTTCAAATTGTTGAAGTCTTAGCTTGTGGTTTTATAGGATGCAGGATTTACTTCTACAGCAAATGATTATAAGCACTTAAACAAGTTTCAGTAAATTAAGCTAAAGTAAAACACTGGTGAAAGGTATGACTTTATATTAAAATATCTCCATGGAGACAGTGCATCTGGTTGGACTGAGTGAGTCATGGCTCCGGGCAGGCACGACATGCACAAGTTCACCCTGCACTTGGACTAGTCTTCTGCTCCCCCCGATATTCTCCTAATCACCCTTCCTTCTTCATTTTTTTTTCCTTGAGACACTTTTCTCACCAACTGTAAACACTTTTTTTTTTTTTTTTTTAGTAAATGAGGGACACCCGCCTCAACTTTCCTTACTTTGGTCGCCTTCTGCATGCAGCTAACTTTCCTGATGCTGTGCATCTCTTTTTCCTATCTCTTGCCCTGGGTGCTATTTTATACTCATCTTATGATCATTTGATCAGTACGCTAGGAGAACCATGTCTTTTTTTTTTTTTTACGATTTTGTTTATTTATTTGAGAGAGGATGACACAGAGGAAGAGGGAGAAGCAGACTCCCTGCCGAGCAGGGAGCAGGAGGTGGGGTTCAGTCCGAGGACTCTGGGATCATGACTTGAGCCTAAAGCAGATGCTTAGCCAACTGCGCCACCCAGGCGCCCCAGAACTATGTCTGTTTTCCTCACGGTTTAGCCTAGTGCTTGGCTCAGTAAATACTTACGGAAATAGTGGAACAGAAGCATTAAAATCATCTAATTACCTGTTTTCATATCTCTTTCCTCAAGAGGCAATGCTGCTTTCTTAGAACCCAGCGGTGAGCTGTTTCATCATGCTGCACTTTGGACATGTAATAAATGTCTGTTGTTGAAACGAACTGGTTCTGTCTATCCAGTGTCATTATACCATCCCTGGGGAAAGCCTGAACCAAATAAAGTACCAACGTGCCTGACCGAGGAGAAGCCAATAATAAATTACAAAGGAAAAATGTGGCTGCCTCAGAGAAACCTGCTTCATTTCTTACAGAAGATGAGTGATTAAATCAAGGGTTAATTTACCTTGAGTGGCACTGGATTTATTGTCCTTTTGGTTTCTAAGGCTGTTTGATAATTGGATTAGTAAGTTAGTGAAGGAACTAGGAAATGTTTATTAGAATGTCATGGAAAACTCGGTCTGAGAATCAGACCTGGCTTCTTCTTTCTATTGTGTCTTTGGCTAATGATAGGCAAAAAGACTGTACTCTCTGAGCTGCAATTTTCTCAGCTTAAATGATGATTTGGGAAGAAAAAAATACCTTAAATTTTAACCTCAAAATCCACCATGTCTTGTAAAATAAGACAGGGTGTTAGGTTTGAATTTTCATTTATTTTACTTATTTCAGCTACACATTCTTGCAAGTTTTGTTTCATAACCTGTAAAGGGTGAGCACTTCTGAAAGAGTATTTAAATGACAGAATGATGCTGACTTAAAATAGGGCAACAAAGCTGAAATTTAATAACATTCTCTCTCTATTTTCATACCCACTTGGTCTTTCCAGGCTGTCATCACGATGATTTCTTACTCCTCATGAATATATATGTCGATTAATTGTGCTCTGGCCCAGTTCTCTAATTATTTATGTATGGGCATTTTATGTGTGTAAGTAAGAATTCTTTTCTCTAACCTGTTATGGACACATGGTGTAGTGCATGGGCTTGTATGTCAGACACAACTGGGTTCCAATCCCAGCTCTGGAGCTCAGTAGCTGTTTTATGATAACAATCTGTATTACTGGCTTTAATTCCCATTCCTTCCCCTAATAAAGGATGATGGTGATGATATCTGTACCATATTGTAGTTTTTGTAGGGATTAAATGCAATAATGCAGAGCCTCTGGGAGTGGCTGTGATTGAGTTCCCAAAATGTTCCCAGCACTGTAGTTCACAGTAGGTTCTCAGGTGATGGGTTCGTCACCTTCTACTGTATTCAGAAAGCTTCTTGAATCAAGCAGCTCTTTCCTCTTCGTAACTGCTACCCCCCTATAATCAACAATTGTCAGAGTAGGAGCTTAATATTGGTTGGGGTGAAAGACAGCTTCATACCTAGAAGGAATATAGAGTTGAAGAACGTTTTCTTCAGGTCTGGGAATTAGAAGGGGGATCAAACTAATAAAATGTAAATGTCACAGGGAACAAGGGAGACAGGAGACTTCCCATGAAGTGTGAGGTACAATAGTGGCTGTGTTCTCAGGGTAGACTGAAAAACAATTCTCCCGTTAAAATGCTTCTCCTCTGGCTCATCTCAGCAAAGTGGCAGAATTGTAAAACTGTTGTGCATTATTTCCTGGTAAATCATGATAGAAATGCTATGAATTTGTGCAGGAGAACTTAAAGGATTCATCATGGTTTATTCCATTACAATAAACACCAAAGAAAGTAATAATGGTATGCCATTTATTATGTAGTACCGTCAACCTTTTTATATGTTAGACGGGATCTCTACAGGCTTGCTAATGGTATATAGGCCATAAAACCTTTACACAATAATGTTTAACTGTATCTGAAATAGTGCAATCTTCTGGTGGTTGCATAAGTGGTCTGGTTCTTAAATCTTCTCTAGGAGAAGAGCAGAGGTACAACCAAAGGTCTCTGGGAATTTTTTTTTTCAGAATAGATGACAATCAATTGACAAATACTTGTTGCTTGTGTATGATCTCTAAGACTTTGTCCTGGTTATGTATGATAGCATGAGTCTATGAGCAGTCATGATTACAATAGGTACTTCAAATTAACGAGTCAAACAAAAAATAAAATTGAGGCTAACAGAGGCAAACTCCCAAAATCTGAACTGGACTTCCTTATTAGACTTTATTCTGTTTTGCTTTAACTGGATCTCTAATCAAATGTACTTTTTACTTCACTTTTGGAAAACAAGTATCAGTGCATTGAGAATAAACAGATAGGAATTGTTAAAATATTTTCAATAGCTAATCTGAAACGAACCATGTTTTGTTCCGTGGAAATGCCTGCCACTGGTTTTCTCCCTCACATTTCCTCCTTCCTCTTCCCCCCGGGTTCATGCTTCCTCCTTCTCTCCTTTGCCTTCTTTTTTTCTTTCTCTAGACTTGAGAGATCCTTTCTCCTCATCAAATGAATGGCTGTATTGTAAAACAGAACAGTCCTTTGGCAGAAAGGAATTGCAGGACGTCACAAGAACCAAGTCCATAGTTTCAGATTCAATTGCCCCTGAAAAACCCATTGATGATTGTTGATCTGGTTCTTAAACCTGATTGCCTCATTCTGAGCTGAAGTGGTAATAAGGAAAGGTAAATGTCTATCGGGGAGAACCCCTCCAAAAATTACCTTGCTTTAGTAGAGTCTATTTCCTAGAATTACAGAGAAAAAGGTTCAGCGCCAACTACCGGATATGTTGGATATGATATATACATATCCATCTTATATGTATACATGAGGTGATTGGCACATAGAACAGTCTCATGGTGCCGTAGGTTAGGGTGTAATAAATGGAGTGATTTATCTCATTATAAAACAAAATTTACCTCTGTCTGTGCTTCTTCCCAACTGGGTGAATACTAACCAGAGGTGAAAAAAAATCTAATGTTTTCTCCCATTTTACAGAACGCTGCAATGTAGACTGTGGTTCGGAGTGCCTAGTTTCCATGTAAAAATGAAACATGTCCTACTATCCCATGCCTAATACATTAAACTGTTTCTGTATCCAATGCAAAATTCTGTTGTGAGTAATGAACAAGAATTTACAAGGAACTTGGCTGAGGTTATGGACAAAGAAAGACCCCAAATACCGAGCTGAAGGTTTCCTTTAGGCCTGTGATCTCTTGCAGTTATCAATCAAAATGACTCCAACTGGAACCTGGAAGAATTGAAATGGGTCATTTAAATCAGGAGGATGGTACAGTAGTTATGAATGTCTAGTGGGTTTTAAGCACTGGAGACAAGAATTCCTTTTGCTATGCAATGGCAGAACAATCTGTTATTTCTGTAAATGCATTGCTCAACTCCCTCAGAATAGAAAGACATTGTCTGAAATGAGGTCAAGTTTATTCCAATTAGAGTAATTCCAGAAAGTGGTTTCTGTTGCAGGTGTTGCAGGGAAATTTCTGGTGACCCAATCCAGTGTGGCCTGGGTTCCTGGCTGTCCCACTGCTTTGGTAGGACTCACAGGTACCAGAGATGGAATGGCAGCAAAGTCAGCCCAGAAACTAACGTTGACCTCTTTTTGTAAAAGGCATAACTGAGTGGTAATGTCTGTATAATTCTTTTTTTTTTCTTTTTTTCAGGTGACAGTGACTGCAGGTCTATTTTATAACTTAAAAAGAATGTGTTATAGTCCCGTGATACTAGACTTTTGTAATGGAGAATGGCAGATTGGTCAGGGGAAAGGGAGATCCTTGTTTTCCAAGGGAGGGATGAATGAGCAGTCAGATGAGCTCAGGCTTTGAAGCTGGCTGGGCAATCTGAAAGCCTCACAGCCTCAGGGAGAAGAGGCAAATCATTTGCCCTCTCTGAGCGGCAGTGTCCCTGTCCGTTAAGGGAGCATGATAAACCCTGCCTGATGTAGCAGTGTGTGGGACACAGTAGACATTTAATACATCTCAGAAATTATAATTAAGAAAATGTTTGGTAAATGCAGAATGTCAGTTAAATCCCAGGGGAAAGCTAGAACTACATAGATAACTCTGTGACACCGTTTAAGTGCAATTGATTTGACCATGTAAATAACACTTACCAATAAGTAGAGCCTTTTCCCACAACAAATAATTTCCTAAGGCAAAGCTTAACCAGACTCTGTCTGCATGTGTTTGAAAATGTTTTGTAATTCTGAGTACTTCTTACATGTCATTAGGACAGAGAGGTGGTGGAGTGCTCTGCCCAACTGCCGGGCTTTAAATCCCACCTCTGTTTCTATGGTATAACGGAGTAGACTCTGAGTATAACAGTAGACTCTGTCATACTTTTTTTTTTTCTATCATACTTGTATACTCTGGGAGTATAGGGGAGACTGTGAGGACCTAGCTCCCCAATCTGGACAGAAGTTCTTCTTCTGAGAAATGAGGGGAATTGTAGTACCATTTCAAAGATGGCAATTAGGATTAAATATTATCCATGCAGAGCATGTAAAGCTAGAAAGTGCTCAACATACCGTATTATTTTGTGTGTTTGTAGTTTGAGTCAGATTTGGGCAATACAAAAGTTGGAAGAGTCTATCCTGATAATGTAGTGCCATCTTGTGTCTTGGGGGTATTTCAGGAGGTAACAGGTCAACAAAAGAGATGGACAGCTATTAAATTTAACTGTTTAAACGTCAAAGGTGATTGAGACTTTCCTCCTCTATATCCCATGTCTTTAACATTAGATATGACATTGTGGTTGCTTATCATATAATGAATATAAAGATTGGTTTGGCAATGAAAGGGATCTAGGAACTGATTGATTAGAAGCATGATACCTTTAGAAGCATACCATTAGAAGCATAATACCTAAAAACCTTATACTCATAAAACCATTAGAAGCATAACACCTAAAAAATTAAATTGGCATCCTATCAAAGGGTGCCCTTCAATGAGCCAAGGCTGAGGTCCGAGATGGACTCTTCATGCAGGGAACAGATGGGAAACAATAAGGTCAAAGACAGTGAATGTCTTGCTAGCATTCTTGACTTCTAATATTCTGCCAGAATTGTCAGTCGCACATGCATAACAGTCGACACCCCCTTGAGAGTTCAGACAGGATGTGTTCTCATTAAAATTAAAGATAAAAAGATTACTACTCACTGGAGGAGACATTTTGTGGATATCTTCAATTAAATCTCCATAGTTTATAACTGTATATTTAATTTCCTCACACGGAACCTAGTAAAAAGCTACAATACCTCGGAGGACTGCAAACATTTCGTGACAAAAGGAGCCCATGAGATAAATAAAAAATGGGAAAACCTACAGAATAGACGGCAACTTCACTAACATCTTTAATTTTTTAAAAATTGGCTATGTGCCCATGTTTTAATGATCTAGAATTTTCAGTAAATCCCTGAGAAACCTGAGAATTTTATAAGACCAAAAATATTTAAGAGAGACATTTCACATAAAAGTAATGATGCACATATGGCCTGTTTGTTACTGTGAATCTTTGGTTCCACCGACCACTGCTACCCAGATGTGTTCTGTGTATTTCCGACATTGACCTTTGTAATTCTTTTATCTTGCCTGTAGGTGTATTCTACAGCTCTGTATCTTCCCTTAAGACTCTCACTAGCCATTCTTCAGAAAAAATATTAGCTCCAAGACAATTTTTAGGTTTCAATACTCTCGTTTTTCAGGTTAGACTCATGCACCTTAAATTTAACTGTTTTCTGCGCCTGCATCCACCCTCTGCTCTACAGGCTCAGCTGATGCTAACGGGGGTGTACATAGCTTGCAAGTTATTAATATATATTTATAAAACTATATAAAATTGAAGTTTCTTCTGTGTCATTGATGGAAGAGATACCTTGATTTTTTTTCCCATAATGGGATTTATCCTGATAATTTTCAAACCAAAGACCATACCCACAAAATTCGTAACACGTATTCATGACTTCTAAAAAAAAAATAGCTATTAATGGACACTGCATACTATTCTCTATTGTATTCTCCTCCCTTTTTACTTTATTTTCAAAACTCCCTATGGAAACACCAAACAGTAATTGAAAAAAATGGTATTTTTTCAAGATAATGAAATTTTAATATGCTCTTATAAATAAAAGAGAAAATAAGTGCATGAAACAAAGAGCCATTAGCATTCCATTTTCAGAGTGTTTTTCTCCCTGTTTGCTACATGGTGGATAAGTTCGCTCACACATATACAAAACATGCTATTGTTTTGTTAGCATTTTCATAGGGGAGAAAGGATCATCTTTAGGAAATTTGATACTGGATAGATATATCTCTATATATGAGCAAACTGGCCAGATGTCCCTCGAAGGCTTCTAATTGTTATATGTGAAAATAATTCTGGCACGATGAAAATTTAGCCTCTCCCCACACCCAGATCCAAACCCCACTCACGTGATCCCTTGCATTTAGGTCTTGTGAACACTTCCAGGAATGTTCATTGCATGGGCACTCACAAACAAGCACATGAATATTTTATATATCCTCTTTTTGAGGATATAGTTATTGTCCTAGGTAGGTTGATTGTTTTCCCTTAGATTTTCTTAACTTGTTAGTAAACATAGGTGTATTTCTTGCTTTTTGAAAAATAATTATTTAGGATAATCTATTATATACACATTTATCCTATATACTGTGTAACAGAAGCTGGCAAATTCTGGCCACTGAGCCACTGCCTGTTCTCATAAAGCTTTATTGGAACACAACCACATTCATGTATTTACATGTTGTCTGTGGCTGCTTTCCCACTACCGGGCAAGTTTGAGTAGTTGTGACAGAGACCACATGGCTCACAAACCTTGATTATTTACTAACTGTCCCTTTAAGACACTGTTTTTCGACCCCTGCAATACGATATGATATGTATGATGTGTAGGAATATGCATGTATGTGTACAGCTTGATGAATTCTAACAAAATGAACCATGCCATGCCACCTGCATCCAGATCAGGAGACAGAATATTTCCAGCACCTCCGCATGCTCACTTCCTTTCAATATTGACAGCTTTCTTTTTAATTGCCTTGTAATATTCCATTGTTTGTATGGAATAATTTGTTAGTTTCCTAATCATAGGCATGTACGTGCTTTTGTTTTTGGTTACAAACGATGCTTCATTTAACATCTTTGTACATATCTCCTTGCACTCTGGAAACTATATATGTAGGATAATTTACTAGAAGCAGAATTTTGGAGTCAAAGGAAATGAACAGTTTAAATTATAATTATTGCCATGTAACACTCTAAAGATGTTATACTATTTTGTACCCTACACCAGGGAATCAGAATGCTTTTCACATTGTAAGCCAGCAAATGGGTTAATCTTTGCCTTCTGGTATTTGACAATTGTATGTCATTTTAAATTTCCTTTTTATTATTTTAATTTGCAGTGAGATTGCACATCCCTTCATTTGTCATGAAAATGTCATTTCTTTTAGAGGGGATTGTTTTATGACAAGTTGTTCTAAATTTTCTATAGCAACTGATCTGTTAGATATTTTGTCTTTTGTCAGTGAGTGTTAGCTATTTACAGTTACTTAGATTAACGTCCTATGCATTCAATTCTGCAAACATTTTTATACAGGAACAAACAAAATCTTCTTTTGTGATTCTTTTAATTTCTCTCTGTGTTGGTGACTATGTCTCGATTCTCACTTTTAAATGCTGTAAGCTTATGCTTTCTGTTTTGCTTTATATACCTTTTTTCCTGAGGAAAAACTCTTAGGCCTATTTATTGTACAATAGTTTTCTTTTGTTCTGTTATTTCATTGCTTTAATTTTTCTGCATTACTTTTTATATTTTGCTTTTTTGTATTATTTTTCTGCTCATTTCTCTAGCTGTTTAATTTTAATGAATAACTCAATTATTTTAATTACTTTTTATTTAGCAACTTAGTATTTAAAACTGTAAGTTTTCCTCAAATACTGTTCAACTGATGAATGGGTAAACAAATGTGACATATCCATACAATGGCATATTATTCAGCCATAAAAGGAAATGAAGTACAGATACAAGTCATAACATGCATAAACCTTGAAAAACATTATACGATATTTACTGTGTTATTACAAATTATTTACATTAAATAGTGCATATATTTATTACATTAAAATTCTTAGTACTATCAATATTAATATTTTTTAGATATTGTGTGTATTTTTAGATAAGTGCAACTTGACTTTATTTTCCCTTTGAGCCAGGGAGTATTTAAAGGAGAGTTTTCAGAAATTATTGGTGGTTTGACAATTTTATTGTCCATTTGCACCATTAATTTCCAAATTTTTATATTGTTATCAGAGAGCTCAGAGAATATAGGCTAATTTCTTGGGTATATTGAAGTCTTCTTTGTGGAAAAAAGTATGGCCATGTAAAAATAATGCTTTTTGGGTGACTAAAAAGAAGTACATGCTCTGGTTTCATGACGTAGAATCTGATATGTCTATCAGATAGAACATGTTAATCAGGTGGTTTAGATTTGTAATTGTCTAATTTATTTTTTTTCTTATTTTTTTTAAGATTTATTTATTTGTTTTAGAGAGAGCTCGAGAGCTTGAGAGCAGGGGAGGGGCAGAGGGAGAGGGAGAAGCAGACTCCTGGCTGAATGGGGAGCCTGATGTGGGGCTCGATCCCATGACCCTGAGAGCACAGCCAGAAATGAAACTAAGAATCAAATGCTCAACTGACTGAGCCACCCAGGCACCCCTCTACTTTATTTTTGATAGCCAGAAAACAATGAGTAAAAGCATCATACTGGCTCCATACTCCATTTGTCTCTCTCTGCTCTTGCTTCATAAATGTATCTGATTTCCTGTGTAAAGATTTGTGACAGGCCCTCATGTGTGTTGTGTCTTCTGTCATCATGAAGTTCACTTCTTGATTTCACTGACTGCTTTACGCTTTGCCTTCAACTAGGACTAGTATTCATCGATTTCTTTTTGATTCCATTTGCTTATATGTTGTTACCCATTGCTTTTCTGTCAACTTTTCTGAATCTTTGAGATGGATCTCTTGTTTACAGCATGTGGATGGATTTTATGTTTTATGCAATCTGAGAAATATTCTCTGCTAAAAGATGAGTTCATTGTATTAGCATTTATTGATGTGACAGTGTATCTGATGTGTTCATTTTTGTTTAAACTATGTTTTCATTTCATTTTCTACATTTTGGTATAAATTTGTGTTTTCATGCCTGGTTCTGTGCTGTGTTCTTTCTGGGAGCCTTTTCTGTTTTCAGTTTTTGTCATTAATATTGTCTGTTTTTATTTTGTTGTTATTGTTTTACCTGATAGCTTTTAATAATAGATTTAACCTGATGTTCTTTGATTTATGAACCTCCACTCTGAAAGAGGAAGTAATTAGTGCAGATTTAATGGCTTTTACTGCCTTTTGTGTATTTGACCTCTGACTTTTGACTTGCTTCTTTTCTATCTTTTGAGGGGAAACTTACCCCTAACTTTTACCTTCCAACCTCCGCCTCTTCTCATGTACTGGGGGTATTATGACCTGATCATAATGCCATATGTGATTAAAAAATTTTTCTTTTTAATTTTTAAATTTTAATTTTTTTTAGAGAGACAGGGAGTATGTACAAATCTGGAGGGAGGGGGAGAGAGAGAGAGAGAGAAAGAGAATCTCAAGTAGGTTCCATGCTGAGTGTGGAGCCCTGAGAGGGGCTCAGTCTCAGCAGTTGGATGCTTAACCAACTGAGCCATGCTGGTGCCCCTGTGATTATCTCTATAGTTTCTTTTTTTTTTTTAAGATTTATTTATTTATTTATTTTTATTTGACAGAGAGAGGGAGAGAGCACAAACAGGGAGAGCAGCAGAGGGAGAAGCAGGCTCCCTGTTGAGCAGGGAGACCAATGTGGGGCTCTACCTCAGGACTCTGGGATCATGACCTGAGCTGAAAGAAGATGCTCCACTGATTGAGCCACCTATGTGCACCTCTATAGTTTAAATAACACACTCAAACTTCTATTTCTTGCTTTTCAGTATTAAACAGTATCCATTGAGTATCTGGTATGAGAAATGAGCTAATCAACAACTAACTGTCCTTTACTTTCTTCCAAAGTTTGTATTTGTAGGAGTGTCTTTCTATAAGTTCATCCATATGTCACTGAATACTTACAGTTAGTTTTCACACCCTGTGCGTTGGGGTTATAGTAGTTTGGGGGTAGCTATTTTTGTGCATATATACATTATATACATTCATTATATCAGTATAAAAATCATAAATTTATACAAATCTTAGCATTGTTTTATATTACATAAATACATTATACATTTTGTTATATATTTTATTTTATATGTTATATAAGTTATTATCTTTCTATATTTTAGACTATGGTAAAATACACATAATGTAAAATGTGCCATTGTAAAGTGTACGATTTAGTGGTATTTAGTACTTTCATAGTGTTGTGTAATCCTTACTGCTATCTAGATCCAGAACATTTGTCATCCTAAAAGGAATTCATCGTTGACTCCTGATTTCTTTTTGATTCCATTTGCTTATATGTTGTTACCCATTGCTTTTCTGTCAACTTTTCTGAATCTTTGAAATGGATCTCTTGTTTACAGCATGTGGATGGTAAACATCTATTATGCAGCTACTCCTCATTCTTCCCTGTTCCCAGACCTGGCAATGAATCCCTTCTTCCTTCCTTCCTTCCTTCCTTCCTTCCTTCCTTCCTTCCTTCCTTCCTTCCTTCTTTCCTCCCTCCCTCCCTCCCTTCCTCCCTCCCTTCCTTCTTTCCTCTCTCTCTCTCTCTCTCTCTCTCTCTCTGTTAGTTTGCCTATTGTGGTTATTTCATATAAATGCAATCATACGACATGTGGCTTTGTGTGTCTTCTTCTTTCACTTGCATAAGACTCAGCAAATTTACTCCTAAGAATATACACAAAATAATTGAAAACAGGGAATACTCTCAAACTCATTTTATAAAGCCAACATTATCCTGATACCAAGGCCAGAAGAAAACTGGAAAAGAAAACTATTGGAAAAGAAAACTGCAGGCCAATACCCCTGATGAATATAGAGGCGAAAATCCTTAGCAAAATACTAGCAAACTGAATCCAGCAGTGCATTAAAAGAATCATTTACCATGATTGAGTGGGATTTATCTCTGGGATTCAAGGATGGTTCAATGTGTACAAATCAATGCATATGATACATCACATTAACAGAATGGAAGAAAAAAATCATACAATCATTTCAATAGATGCAGAAAAAGCATTTGACAAAATTCAATGTCCATTCATGATAGAAATTCTTAACAAATTAAGCATAGAAGAAACATATCTCAACAGAATAAAGACCATATATGACAAGACGACAGTTAACATCACCATGGTGAAAAGTTGAAAGCTATTTCTCTAAGATCAGGAACAAGAAAAGGGTGCCAACATTCACCACTCCCATAAACATAGTACTACAAATCTTAGCTAGACCAATCAGGCAAGAAAAAGAATGATACATATTAAAACTGGAAAGGAAGAAGTGAAACTGTCTCTATTTGCCAAAGACTCAATTTTATATATGCAAAAGCCTAAAGACTCAGCCAAATAAATTGTTCAATTTAGTCAACAAATTCAATCAAGTTGCAGGATACAAAATCAACGTGCAAAAATCAGTAATGTTTCTGAATACTAACAACAAATATTCTGAAAAAGAGATCAAGAAATCAGTCCAATTTACAATAGCATCAAAAACAATAAATACTTGGGAAAATTTAACTAGGGAGATGAAAATCTGTACTCAGAAAACTGCAACACTGATGACAGAAATGGAAACTATGAAGCTCCTAGAAGAAAACACAGGAACAGAGCTTCTTGACACAGACCTTAGGAGTGATTTTTGGATATGACACCTAAAACAAAACAAAACCCAAACTCATAGAAAAAGAGATCAGACTTGTGGTCAGCAGGGGTGAAGTGTGGGAACAGGTGAAATTGGAGGAAGGTGGTGCCAAGATACAAACTTCCAGTTATGAGATAAATTAGTACCAGGGATGTAATGTACAGTGTGGTGACTATTGCTAATGGTTCTGTATGATATGTAGAAAAGTTGTGTTAAGAAACACCTATGAGTTCTCCTCACACACACATTCTTCCCCTTTTTCTCCATTTTTTTCTTTCCATTGTATCTATATGAGAAGATGCATGGTAGCTGAACTTACTATGATAATCATTTTATAACACATGTAAATCAAAGGCTGTATGCCTTAAACTTATACAGTGACATACATCAGTTATTTCTCAATAAAACTGGGAGTCAAAAACTTGTACACAGATGTTCACAGCAGCTTTATTCACAAGAGGTAAATGGTGAAAACAACACAAATTTCCATCAGCTGAGAAATGGACAAAGAAAATGTGATCAATCCACTCAATGGAGTATCAGTCAGCCGTAAAAGGAGCTGAAGGACAGATACATGTTACAGATAGATGAACCTTGAAAAACATATTATTTATTGTGTCATACAAATTATTTGCTTATTCATGGAAATTGCATATCTCTGTTTGGGAGACATCGGCTTTTGTGTTCCAAAACACTAAAGCATTACAGAAAATTATTAAGAAAGGCAGACTAGGGGCGCCTGGGTTGTCCAGTCCATTAAGCGACCAACTCTTGATTTCAGTTCAGATAGTGATCTCAGGGTCATGGGATTGAGACTGCTCCCCTACCCCCCACCCATCAGGAGCCTGCTTAAGATTCTTACCGTCTCCCTCTCCCTCTGCCTTCCCCTCCACTGCTTGTACCTGCACTATCTCTTTCTAAAAAAAAAAAAAAAAAAAGCAGACAAGGTACCCCTCCCTCTCCCACCCTCTATCCAGACTAGACACCAATACCTTCAATGTAGGAAACTGAGGCTGAGAGAAGTTTGAGGATGACAGTAAAGAGTTTGTTCAGTCCAGAAGAAGAAGTTCAGTGCCCTGGTCCCTGGCATTGCTGCTTGTTCTGGACACAGGGCAAGACCCAGAGAGCTCTAGAGGGAGCAAGGGGTGAAGGGGATGTGTGGGCATTTCTTGTACTGGATGGGGGTGGGGAGAGTGGTGGCTGTCCTGAGGGCACGCTGTATGGTACAGCTCAGCAGGGGCCAGCCAGTGTAGCCTGGAAGCCACAAGAGGGCAGCCACACCCTTTAGTCTCATCTAGAGTATCAGGGAGGGGCAGAGGCAGGTGCAAATGGGCCAATGGGCACAGAGGCCAGTCCTGCAGCCGCAACATACGTGTACCCATGCCTGAGGATCATTGAGGCATGGACAGAACATTTCCTTCTGAGGACTTGTAAACTTGGTTCTAGATGACTTCCCTCTGCCTTCCCTGCCTCCCCCATTGTCAACAAAGTACAAAGTCTTACCTCCTTGGTGTTACACAAACCTCTGGAATTTGGACAGGGTCTTGGGGGAAGTCTGAGGGAAAACAGAATCAGCTGAGAGATTAGTTTTCCAGCACTTCATTGGGAGGGTTTTAATTGTTAGAGAAAAAGAAAGAGAATGATAATTTCTTTTTAACAGCTGGGTTTGTATACTTGTACTTAATCTCTTTTTACACGTGTAAATGGGGATTAGAGTTCTTGCTTCAATTTTCATTTTTATCCTTTTTGTCATTCTGTTGTTTTCAGAGAGGAAATCGGAGCAGAAATATTTTATTCCAGCATCTGTCATCGGAAGCTCCGCATTAACTATTTTAAACACTCAGATTAAAAATAAAACTGATGTAAAAGCTTTTTGGTAAAAATAAAGAAAACATAATATTACTATGGTCAAGTTCTAGGATGGTCTAAAGGGCTGTCTTTGAATTTTCTAAACTTTGTCAGCAGACAAAATTCATTTGGGAAGAGGGTAGCTGCCTAGATAAGGACTCATCACCTATCATTTAGACAAGGAAAAGAATGAAGCCAACACCAGGACGGGTGTCCTGCTCCCCTGCCTCATGTCTAGCTCTCCTTGGGTGTTTGAGGCCATGCCTGAAGGACTGTATCATGCTAGGCCATACGCTGTTTGCAAGACAGTAAACCTCTCCAAAACATCTTAATTAAAACTCAACATACAAACTCGAAGGAGATACAAGCAGGGATTACAAAAACTGACCTAGGGGGCGCCTGGGTGGTTCAGTCGTTAAGCGTCTGCCTTTGGCTCAAGTCATGATCCCAGAATCCTGGGATCAAGCTGGACATCAAGCTCCCCGCTCTGCGCTCTGCGGGAAAGCCTGCTGCTTCTCCCTCTCCCACACCCCCTGCTGATGTTTCCTCTCTCACTGTGTCTTTCTCTGTCAAATAGATAAATAAATAAATAAAATCTTTAAAAAACAAACAAACAAACAAACAAAAACAACAAAAGCTGAACTAGATAAACCCAATGGTGAAAAAACACTTTGGCTTCCAAGAAGGAACTGAGAGGAAGCTGGGATAATTTTGAAGATGAGATGCCCGTCCACGGCCCATGCTTGGCCAATCTGCATCATCTGGAAGGGGACAGTTTGGATGGGGGTGAATTTATGAGGCCTTTATCATCAACTCTGAACAAAATGGAACAAAGAAAATCATTCAATTGGGTACACCAGCAGCTCTTGGAGCTGAGTCCGCAATCTGTTTTGGAGATTGGCTTCATCATTAGGATGTTACGCAGTGGAGTGACATGACCATTTTTCTCCTTTCCATCTGTTTGTTATTGTTTAGACACCCTCTTTGTGTTAGATATAAAATTACCTGACAAGGTAAAATGAAATGATGTTATCTTTTTAATAAACGTGTAATGGCCAGGCTGGTTTCAGCAACATGATTGAGAAGCCCGTCTCTGTGATCCAGAAAAATCATTAGAAGTGCCATTAACAGTTCTCTTCTTTTTTTTTTTAAAGATTTTATTTATTCATTTGACACAGAGAGAGAGATTACAAGTAGGCAGAGAGGCAGGCAGAGAGACAGGGAGAGGAGGAAGCAGGCTCCCTGCTGAGCAGAGAGCCCGAAGCGGGCCTCGATCCCAGGATGCTGAGATCATGACCTGAGCTGAAAGCAGAGGCTTTAACCCACTGAGACACCCAGGTGCCCAACAGTTCTCTTCTTGATGCTTTTGAGAGGGGAGTGTTGTGAGATGTCACCTGGAGCATGTATTAGTATGTTCTTCTTTCTTTCAGTGGCTCCTTAGCTACGCTATGAGCATTTCCCCAGCCTTTGCTTCTTTGTGAGGACATTCTCAGATGTCCCAGGGATGGATTGGCACTCAGTAGTCAGTTGTTCTGCCAAAGAGGAGCAGCAGCGAGTTGGACAGCTCTTTTGACTCACCTGCACAATTGGTGCTCCTAGAGGCATTCTGATGATTCCGTGATATCTGCACAGACTCTGATGAGGCCAAAGAGCTAGCTACCTAAGGCTCACACAGGAGGCAGCTGGTGCAGTGTGGTGTGCTAAAGCTTAGAGCTAGGCAGGGCCATATTCAAATCAAGTGCTTTAGCACTTTGCTCTTCCTTTTTTAAAAAAGATTTTATTTATTTGAGAGAAAGAGTGCACCCATGCAAGAGATGAGAGAGAGAGAGAGAGAGAGAGAGAGAGAGAGAGAGAGAGAGAGAGAGAGAGAGAGAAGCAGACTCCCCACTAAGCAGGGAGCCCAACATGGGGCTTAATCCCAGGACCCTGGGATCATGACCTGAGTCCAAATGCCTGAGCCATCCAGGCACTCCAGGACTTTACTACTTCTATGGCCTGGAATGAGTTTTGGAACCATTCAGAGCTCTAGATTTCTTAAATGGAATATAAATAAAGACTCTATCTCAAATCCTTCAATGGAATCAATGCATGTATTGAATACCTTTTATGTGCCAGGGTCCATTTGGAGAGACATATTTGTTTTTATTCATTCAACAAATATTTAGTGAAAATTTATCATGTGCCAGGCACTAAAGTGAAGGCAAAAAAAAAGTTTCTGGGGAAATGTGTAAATACAAGGATAGAGGTGATTAAGGTTTAGTGAGAGCATACAGAAGAGTCCACAGGACTGGTGGGATCAGGGAAGGCTCACAGAAGTGACCAGCCAACGTTTAGCTTTATTTTGAATGAGGCAGGGAACATTCGAAGTCGGAAACTGTCCAGGCTCCCTTCGTAAGCCAGCGTTGGAGAGAGACCCAGACCTCAATGCAGAGGCTTTGGAACTCCTAATCTAGTGCTCTTTTCCAGTGATGTGTTCTGCATCTTGGTTTAAGCTTTAAATGATTAAATGCTAAACGTGATAGTAAGGGTATTTTGAGAAAGAATGGGTAAAACCACAAATGAATCAGATGCAAAGAATCATTTAAAATGCAGGCTTCCATCAGTCTTTCATAGCCAGGCTTGACATTCTGATGCTCTCCTGAAAGGATAATGTCCAACATAGAAAAAAAATTAATATCAAGGCCTAAACTGTAGGGGGTGGGGGGTGGGGTGGAGAGAATGCATTACATGATAAGAATTATTTAACTTATTGAGATAATAAAACCTTCATTCTTATAACAAGGATGAGATAATGAGATGTTAATCCTTCCAAGATTTAATAGATTTATTATTCTAATGAACTATAGCTGACAGCTTTGAACTGTATATAAAAACTTATTAATCTTTTGACAGACATTGAGGGTTTTCTTTCTCTCTTTCAGGATGATGAAAGAGTTATGGCTGAAATTGCTCACTGAAATTTTCCTCATGGCATGGTAGAATATTGAGGATCTCTCTCTCTCTGCCATCCTGACTTTATTGAATTAAACTGTGGAAATAAAACTCTGCAAAGTAGAAATTAGAGGAGGAGTGATGTGTGTGGGCCCTGTGATAAACAAAATTAAATACAAATGGTGGAGGCTTTTATTAGCCTGCTCAGCAGGACCCTGTCTCTTCAATTTAACAGCCTTGTTAATTTAACAAAGGTATTTCCAACACCTATTTTGTCCCAGGCACAGTGTTGGTGCCCAGATGCAAAGTTTACCAGGATGTGGTTTCTGTCCTTGAGAAGCTCTGCATCAGGGGAGCAGCTAGGATGGGAGACCTAGGACTCCTAACCAGTGTTCCGAGTGAGCACTGAGATGGGGGAGGGGTAGGAAAAGGAGCTGAAGAAGTGGCAAAGCCAGGGTCCCGGAGAGAGTGGATGGGACCACACAAGGTGGTGATGACACCTTGGAGAGGCTTGAACTGGGAATCTAGGAACGGGTACGATTACCGGCCATTTTAAGAGCAGTGTTTTTCCAACATTTTTGATCATGACTTTAACAGAAGAAAAATATTTTTATAACTCTACCCGGAAAACATGTATATAAAGAAACAAAGTTTTATGAAACAACTCCCACCTGGACTACAGAAAATGTACTCTGATGTTTCCTGTTCTACTTTATTCTATTTTGTAATTTAAAAATTGGTGTCTTACCTCCTGATATACTGTCCCTCTGACTTGTAAATCACTAGAAATGAGTAGCTGATAAGGGGTAGAAGGCAAAGTCACTGGCAGTGAGAAGGTAAACGGTCCAGGTGTTGGATGGATTGTACAACTGTTTGAAGTTGTCAAGCATCAGGATAGGAGTCGTGGGGAGAGAAAGACAGTGGTCCAGGGGATAGACTTTTCAGTAGTGAGAGGAAGTGACCAGGAGGAGAGGAGATAGCTGCAGCAAGGAGCAGGGATGGTGGCTCATAGTCTGGAAGGATGTGCTTCAGAGGGGCCAAGAGGAGCAGGGTGTGAAGCAGCTATGAGGAGCAAGAGGGTACTTGTCTCATGGGTATGAGAGAAGCACAGCTGTCCATTGAAACAATTGCAGGAGAAACAGAGTCATCAGGGAGAGACTTTCAGTTCGCTTCCAAGGAAGTTTCTAGTTAAAAGGAGGTGTAAGATAGAGAGGGGAACTCTCAGTCTATCATCAGGTTTGGAAGATTGAGGGAAGATGGGAGTTTGGGAAGGTTTAGGGAATGTGTTCAGCTTTGAGGGGTTGAGCCTCAGGCATGAGTCTCAGGCTTGTCTGTGGCGAGTGAGGTAAAGAGACAGTATTGCCCCATGGGCTTCAACGTGCCATTCTCTGGGCAGAAGTTTGATTGTTCTTTATGAGATAAGCTTCTCGAACCATGTGCAGTATGGAGTCAGGGAGCATTTGGGGGGTCATGTCTGATGTTCTCACAAAGAGGAGGGGAGATAAGACACCATGCTATCCTCTATGTGAAAATTTAGGAGTTTGGTCCAATGAGAGCCCACAGCGAAATCACAAAGCAGCTTGCAGGTGCCAATCGCTTTGGGAGAAAAAGAGGAATGAGTTTCTCAGAGGAATTGGGGAGGCTTCACAGAGAGGGTGAAATCTATGTTGAGTGTTGAATAATGATGAAGACTTCATCTGGTAAGAGAGCAAACTAGTCCAGGCAGTGAGAATAATGGGTTGGGAAGGACAGAGATATGAACTTGATGAGCAAGTGGAGGGAATAGGGGCATATCTAGGCCTGTGGAGGAGGTCAGTTCAGAGAAGCATGCATTCTTTGGTCATCTGCCCACTTGTGGGATGGTCCAGTCACCTTCAACCAACCTGTCAGCCCCCTGCTCATAAGATGCACATGGTGTATGCTCCTGGGCTTCACCCAGTAGGCTCTGCAGCCTCCCGTGGGAGAGGACCATGGCCACTTGTTCATAGCCATGTCCCTAGCCAATGACAATGACAAGCTCAGGGAAGGCTAGAACCATTAGCCTGGAATTCTTGAATTCCCAGATTAGGAAGATTGTGCGGGATTGGACTCTCTTTGGTAATTTTTTCCAGGCCATTCATTTCCTTATCATTCTTTTTTTTTTTTCAAAAGCATGCATTGAATAACAACTAATAAGGAGGGAAAGTGTGTGCTTAAGAAAACCCCCCTGGAGGGAGTAAGACCTGAGCTGCATCTTGTCTCTGGCTTAGCACAAACTGTAGGTTTCAATCCATTAGTGCATTAAATTAGTTAAACTAGGGGGTCTGTGTTATCATCAAAAAGCATATAACACAAGATTAAAAAATATAATGCAGTAAGGGAAAATACAAATTTCCTGAAGCTTTTGCATGGTGGACAGCTAGCATAAATGTAAATGTTCTTTGTGGTGGGCCATAATCCTTGGTATTAAGAAGTAGAGAGGCTGGTGTTCACTATAGCCCCCGACTTGGGGTATTATGGTCCCTCCCTGCACCCTCAGCATTGTCATCTGCAAAACAAAGGGTTGGGTGATCTTTTTATTTTCTCTCAGCTCTAACATTCTCTAATTCCCTGTGTCTCATCTAGGAATATAGCTGCAAATCTCGTAGTAGGCAGAATGCTGATGTTTATTATTTGACAATGTATTTTATCTGAAGTTTTCTGTCTCATGGGGTCAGAGAATTAAACTCATTATCCTTATTGCTAATATGATAAAATGTCTTTGAAACCAGATATTTCATTTCTATAGTCATCACTGATCACTGAGTGATAATTATGTGGTCAAATAATGAATTATATTATCAGCTGCATGAATAATGAATCACATAATCAGTTATTTAAAAGCTATATTAAAGGAAAGAAATTGACTTAATCTCCTAAACCAAGGAGGTATTTCTCAGAGCTAAGTTAGTTTTTTTTTTTTAATTGAAAACTCTTAGAGTCTGGCTAAAAGATAACTGTGGAAGTGGAAGTAGGAAATGGTCCGTCTGACAGGTTTTCAAGCATTTGTATTTAAGTTGCAGTCCTATATAGAAGCAGGAAACTAGGTGATACAATATAGTTGTTTTTCCCTAGATCCATCTTTCTCTTTCTTCCTGACAGCACATTTATCCGTGTGCCTTTCATGCTGATCTTTCTAAATGACCAGCTTCATTTGCAATTTGCTAGAAGGAGGCAGAAAGCAACTTCTGATTTTTGAAAGGAAATATTTTCCTGTAATAGAATGATTGAATGCAAGGTACTACTGATACAGTTTCTAATAACTTTCTGGAGATTAGAGAGAAAGCCATGAATAGAAAACATGATTATCTCTGAGTTTTCAATGTGTATGGTTAAAATGAAAGATTTTTTAAAAAAACAAGGCTTGATGTAGGCTTAGAAGTTGGCGACAACAGAAGGGAAAAATAATAGCCTTGCTCTACTGTTATCATCTATTATGGCTTATCATTTGAGGATCAGCTAATGGGTTTCAGTACTTTCTTTTTTAATAGGATGGGGGCATATCTACATATCTGTGATTGGAATCAAGTTTTTAATGCAAAGCTACAAGGAACTGTACTTGTTCTAGACATTGGAAGATCATAGAAGTAATAAAAAAAATCCAGAAAATAGAAATCTGCATTACATGGTTGCTATGAATATGAAAGAAAATATGTGTAAAATTCTTAGTTCAGGGTCTGGCAGAGAGGAGGTACACAGCAGGTGTTAGTTATTATTATTCTTAGAGTGCTTATTAGAAAGTAGGGTTTGTGACATATATATATGTGTGTGTGTATGTATATATGTATATATTTCCGCAGATTTCTCTCTTTTTTCTTTTAACTTATTTGGAAATAACTTAAACTTTAGAAAAGTCACAGGGATAAGAATACATGAAGAATGCCTATGTGCCCTTACCCAGATACACTTATTGTTGGTGGTGTGTGTACTCTCCCTCCTCCCTCTCTTCCTGCTCCCCTTTTCTCCCTTCTTTCCTGCCTTCCTCCCTCTACTTCCCCCTCCCTTGAGTCAGGGAGCATTTGGGGGTCATGTCTGATACCTTCACAAAGTTTCACATAGTTTATTCCCTCCGCCCCTCCTTCCCCCTCTCTTTTCCCTCCCATCCTCCCACCCAACTCTTTCCCTCTCTTCCTCTCTCCCTCTCTCTCTTCTCCACTTTTCTTTTTAAAGATTTATTTATTTATTTGAGAGAGAGCACATGTGCGTGTGCATGAGTGGGGGGAGGGGCAGAGGGAGAGGGACAAGCAGACTCTCCGCTGAGCAGAGTCCAGCCCTGGGGCTTGATCCCAGAATCCCGAGATCATGGCCTGAGCTGAAGGCAGATACTTAAACAACTGAGCCTCCCAGGTGCCTCTGCTTCTTTTCTGAACCAACAGAGAATAAGTTGCATACACCATAGGCCTTGAAACCTACATAATTTTAAGTATTTCCTGAAAATATGGCCATTCCCTGTAAACAAACACCAGTGTAGTTACCAGCTTTAACAAATTTAATAGGGATGCAATATTTTTTATCTGATCTGCTCTTTATATTCTGATTTGTCAGTTGGCCTGAGAATTGTTTGGTGGCATTTTTCACCCAAGACCCAGACAGGATCATGTATTACATTTAGTTGTCATGTCTGGGACATTTCCACGGAGGAGTTGTTTGTTTTTGGTCTTTTCTGATGTGGACATTTCTGAAGAACATAGCCCCCTTGGGCGCCTGGGTGGTTCAGTGGGTTAAGCCTCTGCCTTTGGCTCAGGTCATGATCCCAGGGTCCTGGGATCGAGGCCCGGATCGGGCTCCCTGCTCAGTGGGGAGCCTGCTTCCTCCTCTCTCTGCCTGCCTCTCTGCCTACTTGTGATCTCTCTCCCTCTGTCAAGTAAATAAAAAATAAAATTTAAAAAAATTAAAAAAAAAGAACATAGCCCCCTCTATTCTTTTAAGTAGAATGCTCCTCATTTGGGGTGTGCATGTGTTTCCTTATAATTACAGTCTGGTTGAGCATTCTCAGCCAGAATCCTGCTCATACAATGTTATATCCTTCTCTGGTATCATATCTAGAGGCACATGATGTGCACCTGTTCCTCCCTGGTGATCACTGGACTCAAGACCAATATGTGGAGGTGAGGTGTACCCATTGCTACCAGTCAGAGGTGGGTTTTTGCTTTCAGAGGGCCAAGCTAGTGATGTATACATCTATGTTACACATATGCATACACATATGCAAATACACACACGCACAAACACACACACACACATATTTTAGAAATTATGCATTCATACCCAAACCTTGAATCCAAACTGTTTCCAAAGGATTTTTTCTTATTCCCCCAACCCGTCCCATATTTACATTTCCCTTCTTCTCAACTACATCAGCACTTTCTCTAATTAGCTCAATTCCATAGAACACCTACATTTATTTCATAAATGCATTGCCTGTACCATATAAAAAACCAAATCTACTGAAAAGGAAATTAGCATTTGTTTGTAGTTTTTCTTTCCCATCTTATTCAAGACTGAGGGTCTATGGCCACATTTATAAGTTACTTGGATAAGTTCTCTCGCTCTCTCTCTCCTTTAAGAATTTATTTATTTGATGGGAATCCAAGCTGGTGCAGCCACTCTGGAAAACAATGTGGAGATTCCTCAAAAAGTTGAAAATGGAGCTACCCTACGACCCAGCAATACTGGGTATTTACCCTAAAGATACAAAGGTAGTGATCCTCAGGGGCACGTGCACCAGAATGTTTATAGCAGCAATGTCCACAATAGCCAAACTATGGAAAAAACCTAGATGTCCATCAACAGATGAATGGATAAAGAAGAAGTGGTATGTATATACAATGGAATACTATGCAGCTATCAAAAGAAACGAAATCTTTCCATTTGCAATGACGTGGTTGAAACTGGAGGGTATTATGCTGAGCGAAATAAGTCAATCAGAGAAAGACAATTATCATATGATTTCTCTGATATGAGGAACTTGAGAGTCAGGTTGGGGGTTGTGGGGGTAGGGAGGGAAAAATAATGAAACAAGATGGGATGGGGAAGGAGACAAACCATAAAGGACTCCTAATCTCACAAAACAAACTGAGGGTTACTGGGGGGTGGGAGGGTAGGGATAGGGTGGATGGGTTATGGACATTGGGGAGGGTTTGTGCTATGGTGAATGCTGTGAAATGTGTAAGCCTGATGATTCACAGACCTGTACCCCTGGGGCAAATAATAATAATAAAAATAATTTATTTATTTGAGAGAGAGAGGGTAGAGCAGAGAGAGAGGGAGAGAGAGTATCTTATGAAGACTCCCCACTGAGCACAGAGCCAGAGGCGGGGCTTTATCTCGAGACCCTGAGATCAAGACCTGAGCAGAAACCTAGAGTCAGACACTTAACTGACTGAGCCACCCTGGTGACCCAAGCTCTCTCTTTTCTTCTTCTTCATTGTGGGTATGGTATTTATTTGCACAACAACAGGCTTTCTTTGTTTCAGTTGGCTTTCAGTTTTAGGATCCCCCATGACATCTTTTGCTGATTTAATGTTATTTTTTGAATATGAAGACTACTCGCAAGATCCTAAAAGTAAAAATGATTCAAGAAGATGCACTCAGAGAAGGTCACTCCCACCCCCCTGCTACCTCATTCATAACAACGCCTTGCAGGTCTAATGTCATTGTCTTCCAGTGTCTCCTTCTTGTGTTCCTGTTAGTGAAGATAAGGAGATACAAGCATGTTTTCTTTTTTCTTTCTTTCTTTATTTATTTATTTTATTAACATATAATGAATTACTTGTTTCAGGGGTACAGGTCTGTGAATCATCAGTCTTACACAATTCACAGCACTCACCATAGCACATACCCTCCCCGATGTCTATCACCCAGCCACCTGTTCCATCCCCCGCCCCTCCAGTTTGTTTCCTGAGATGAAGAGTCTCTTATGGTTTGTCCCGCTCTCAATCCCATCTTGTTTCATTCTATCCTTCCTTCCCCCCATGAACCCCCACCCTGCCTCTCACACTTCTCATATCAGAGAGATCATATGATAATTGTCTTTCTCTGATTGACTTATTTCTTTTAACATAATACCCTCCAGTTCCATCCATGTC
>LNAC01001122.1:273616-308747 GCA_002007465.1 Ailurus styani
CTAGGTTCTTTCCATAGTTCGGCTATTGTGAGCATTGCTCTATAAACATTTGGGTTCATGTGCCCCTTTGGATCACTACCTTTGTATCTTTAGGGTAAATATCCAGTAGTGCGATTGCTGGGTTGTAGGGTAGCTCTATTTTCAACTTTTTGAGGAAACTCCATACTGTTTTTCAGAGAGGCTGCACCAGTTTGCATTCCCACCAACAGTGTAAAAGGGTTCCCCTTTCACAATATTCTCGCCAACACCTGTCGTTTCCTGACTTGTTAACTTTAGCCATTCTGACTGGTGTGAGGTGGTATCTCACTGTGGTTTTGATTTGTATTTCCCTGATGCCGAGTGATGTTGAGCACTTTCTCATGTGTCTGTTGGCCATTTGGATGATGTCTTCTTTGGAGAAATGTCTGTTCATATCTTCTGCCCATTTCTTGATTGGATTATTTGTTCTTTGGGTGTTGAGTTTGCTAAGTTCATTATAGATTTTAGATACTAGCCCTCCCAGTGGAGGAAGGGGGGTCTCCCTGGATCTGCCACTTGTGGGGTACTTGCTCAAAGAGCAGTGGCCTGACAGTTCAGGAGATCATGGGTTATGGCAACCCCTAGCTGAGAGCACACTCCTTGGCTCGTCTCTGCAGCCAGCTTCCCTGGTCCTATACCTGAGAGCTCTGCTGCACTTGGCACCCTGGTATTTCTATGACCCTGAGGGACATGAGACCACACTGTCCCAGTGAGGGCTGCACCGCCCCAACCCCTGCCCCAGTTAGCCGCTGGAGAGAAGTCCTTCAGTGGAGCAGACTTCTAAAATTTCCAATTTTGTGTTCTGCTGCTTTATCGTTTGCTGGGAGCCGACCACTCCCACCGCAGTCTATCTTCCCATATACTTCCTTGGATTTACTTCTCCACACGTCCTACCTTCCAGAAAGTGGTCGCCTTTCTGTTCATAGAATTGCTGCTATTCTTTTCTTTGATCTCCTGTTGAGTTTGTAGGGGTTCAGAATGGTTTGATAACTATCTGACTGAATTCCTGGGACCCAATAATATTTAGGTATCCTGCTTCTCCGCCATCTTGCTCCTCTCCTCTACAAGCATGTTTTCTTATTTCTCTTTATTTTTTACTAAAAAGTAGCATATATAGATAGTCTTTTCACTTTGCTTTAAAAAAAACCCCACATATTAGTTCATAGAAATCTTATTTTTTCCATGGTTGCATCATACTCCAACACAGGTAGTTAACAGTTTATTCCACTAGTTAGCCTCTAATTGGACTCTTGGGTAGTTTCCAAATTAGCATTTTGGAAAATCAAATGATGCTGCAATGAATTACATAGCTCAATTGGCTCTTGTATTTTTTGAAACAGATATATAGGGCAAGTGCAATGTTGAAGTTCAGGGTGAATGCATATATGTATTTGTTAGAGATTGCCAAATTCTGTAGGGGTTGGACAGTTTGGCATTCACAAGAGATATATTACTTATATTTATTTTCATGTTATTATTTAATATCACTTTAAACAAGCTTTGGGACAAAATCAGGGCTTCTTGCAGTTACAGTGTTTTTTCCAGGTCTAAAAGAAAAAGAGTGACTTCCAACTGGCTGAAGTTATAGGATCTGAGTTATCAGCAAACTTATTTTTTCAGTTTGAGCAACAGACTTGGCTGTTTCCCTGAAGAATGTAACTTGAGTTACTCATCAACTACCGCAGAGCTTCCTTTTTAAAGATAAACATTTCTTCTTCCAACAACAAAGATGCTTTAAGTATACTATGCACACTTTTTCTCTTCCCTATTCTCCCCTTTCTCTTTCCTATCTTCTCTGGAATCTGCTGTTTTTCTCCCAAATTATGTGCTTTTAAATCTCACTTGGCCTTTGTTACTTAACCCATCCTTCCATGTGATAATGGATTAACCTGGTCTAGTCACAAACTTTTTTTAAAGATTTTATTTATTTACCTGACAGAGAGAGAGTGAGAGAGGGAATATAAGTAGGGGGAGGGGGAGAGGAAGAAGCAGGCTTCCTGCTGAGGAGGGAGCCCTATGTGGGGCTCCATCCCAGGACCCCTGGATCATGACCTGAGCTGAAGGCAGACACTTAATAACTGAGCCAGCCAGGTGCCTCTGGTCTAGTAACATTCTTAAAACTTTGTGTGTTACTTATTATTCTTTTGTTGCAATTGGTAGAGCCATCTAGAATTTCATCTAGCTGGAGAGGGATTGTGTCTCCCTAGGTTTGTCTCTTCATTAGGAAATTTTTTTTAAAAATATTTTATTTAATTATTTTAGAAACAGAGAGAGAGCACAACCATGAGTGGGGCAGGGGCAGAAAGAGGGGAAGAAACAGAATCCCGTTGAGGCTTGATCCCAGGACCCTGAGATCATGACCAGAGCCAAAAGGCAGATTCTTAACTTACTGAGCCACACAGGCACCCCTTCATTAGGAAACATTTTAACATTGCAGAAAGCACCATTGAGCCATCTCTTCATTTGGCTATGATACATGGTCACTATATTAGTGAGCTCTTTGAGCCAATTCTGCTTTATTTTGTGAGAGTCATTCTGCTGACCAGTCTTTGCTGCTCTTTCTCTAAGTTCCTACTTTTTCTGGGGTTGCTTGGCATATGGCAGCTCCTTGTATTTATTCCTTTGGGCTCACCCAGAAAAAAATGAAGTGTAGTCTAGGAGCAAATATATACATAACAAAGGAAATAAAATATTCCCATTAAATGAACACTGATGAAGCTCAGTAGCAAATGTATCCTATTAGGATAGAATCATTGTGCCATTATAGATAATGTTGTGTATTTCATGTTTATTTTCAAATGAAACCTCAGGTCAGGGTGTTATAGGAAAGTTTTTGATTTTTATCAGTTGCTGTAAATTCTGTCTTATTGAACTCAATTTTAATAATAGATCAAGTGATTCTCTTGTATTTCTTAGCTAGATGATCATATTGCATACTGAGAATGACAAAAATATTATTTCCTTCCTTACAGCGCTGGCTAGGACCATGGTTGAAGATACAGTTTTGAATTGTATTACTGATAGTGCTTTTAATTTTCAAATCAAGTTTGAAGTTGGCTATGGCTTTTGAGAGAGAAAATTTTCAACTCAAAAGAAGTTTTAATTTCAACCCAGATAGCTGTCTCTTTTAAAAAACCAGGAATGAGGGTTGAATTTTATCACATGTTTTTTCAGATTCTATTGAAATGATAACATGATTTTTATCCCTTACTCCATCTCAAATACAATGCAATTTCATGTAGTTTAGTGTATCAGCCTGAGAAATAATTTGATGTAGAAACATGATCACACTCCTGAGATAGATCCTATGGTCATGAAGTTGTTTTCATAGTTACTGTTTTATGTTTTCACCTTTAACTCTGCTGTACTCAATTTGCTAATAGATTTCTGCTGTCCATTTGTTCTTCATCCAGTTTAGTATAATTATTATATGTTCGATGGATGAGATGAGTTAGGCTTTTCCTTTTCCTGTGTTCTGGAAAAAATTGCAGAATTGCCTCTTGAAGATTTGTTAAAATTAAAAAAAATGAGGACACCTGGGTGGCTCAGTTGGTTAAACAGCTGCCTTCAGCTCAGGTCATGATCCCAGGGTCCTGGGATTGAGTCCCACATCGGGCTCCTTGCTCGACAAGGAGCCTGCTTCTCCCTCTGCCTCTGCCTGCCACTCTGCCTGCTTGTGCTCTCTCTCTCTCTGGCAAATAAATAAATAAATAAAATCTTAAAAAAAAAACAACTCAGAAAAATGATCTGCTCCTGTTCCTAACTTACCAATTACAACTTTGGTTATTGGATTATTATTTTTATTGGGTCAGTCTGAATAATTTAAATTTACCTAGCAATGTTTCCTTCTAGGTTTATAGATATTACTGAAAGGCTACACATACTGTTCTCCTATCACTTTAACATTTTTCTTTCTTCTGCATGTAAAAACTGTTTTCCAATAGTGTTCATTAAAATATCTGTTTTTCTTGGTTGGTCCTCTAATTTTCATTTATTTCAATAATTTTTCCAAATTGTCTTTTTATTAATCAACTAAAGTTGAAGACTTAATTTTTTATTAATTTGTTTTAATCTTTATCAATCCTATTTTGCTCATTGAGTGTATTTTTCTAAACTTTGGAAAAAGGAAATGGGTTATTTGTTTTTGAAATTTTTTCAGTAAAGCCTTTCATATTCTCTTATTACTTTTTTGACTAGATCTTTCATTTTGTATGTACACTGTCATTAATGTTTCTCTTAAGATTGTAGTTTTAACATTGATTTATTCTTCAACCTGCAAATTAATTAGGAGTATGTTTTAATATCCAAGCATATGGGTTTTCTTTGGATGGTTTTATTGTTTTGATTGCATTAGCATTCAGAGAAGGCAGTCTCTTTGATTTCTACTTTTTAGAATTTGGTGAAATTTCCTTTGTGCTCCAACACATGGTAGAAGTTGTCAATGTTACTGGTATGTTTGAAGAGAAAGTGCTGATTTGTTAGAGATGAATTTTTATGTATGGATAGATAGTAGGTCAGGCTTTAAAGAGTGTATGTTATTGAAATATCATTTTGTTTTTCCTTTTTTCCCCCTTTTTAACAAATTGATTTCTGAGAAAGGTGTATTTAAATCTCCTTCCATGATTTTGGATGTCACATTTTCTTTTTTTTTATTTTAGTTTTTTATTTCAATTCTAGTTAGATAATATATATAGTAAACTTGGTTTTAGGTGAAGAATTTTGTGATTCATCACTTACATATAACACCCAGTGCTCATCACAACAAGTGTCCTCCTTAATACCCACCCCCGGTCACCCAGACCGTCCTCCTTCCATCAACCTTCAGTTTGTTCTTTCTTGTAGGAGTCTATTATGGTTTGCTTCCTTCTCTCTTTTCTCCTCTTCCCCTATGTTCATCTTTTGTTTCTTAAATTCCACATCCAAGTGAAATCGTATGGTATTTGTCTTTCTCTGACTGGAATGTGAAATTTTCTTAAATTTCCACTATATTTTGCTTTATATATTTTTAATCTATGTGGCCAGGTACATAAGTAAATGTTAGTTTCTATTTTCATTGTGGACTGGATTATTTCTTTTATCAACATGAAATATCTTCCTTAGTCTCTCTTAATGTTTTTTAATTTGAATTTGAATTCTGTTAGCATTCATTGTTAGTATTCTTTTTTTTTAAAACAAGATTTTATTTATTTATTTTTTTTAGAGACAGATAGAGAGCACATGGAAGTTGGGAGAGGGGCAGAGGGAGAGAGAGGGAATTTCAAGTGGGCTCTTCACTGACTGTGGAGCCTAACAGGGGTCTCAATCTCAGGACCCTGAGATCATGACCCTAGCAGAAATCAAGAGTCTGACACTTAACTGACTGAGCCACACAGGCACCCCTATTGTTAGTGTTCTAACATTACTTTCTTATTTCTTTGGTTAGCTTTTGCATCTCATATATTTTTCCGTTTTTTTGTGATGTTTTTGTTAGAGGTACATCTCCTTTAAGCAACATGTAATTGACTTTTCTTTATGATTTAATATGAGTTTGCTTAAAATTTTTTAAAAATTAATTACTCTCTTGTGGTAAAATGAGAAACATAAAATTTGCAATTTTCATTATTTGTAACTGCACAGTTCTGGATATTAATTACATTCACAATGTAGTACAGCTATCACCACCATTTATTTCCACAACTTCTTCATCACCCTGAACAGAAACCATAACCACATAACATTACCCTCCCTTCTTTCCTCTCCCTATCCCTGGGAAACTCTAATCTACTTTCTGCCTCTATGAATTTGCCTATTCTAGAAATTTCATATAAGTGGAATCGTACAAGATGTGTCTTTTTGTGTCTGACTTGTTTCTCTTAGCATAATGTTTCAAGGTTCATTCATGTTATAGTGTGCATCAGAACTCCACTCTTTTTCTGTGACTCTGTGTGGATATAACACATTGTGTATCCATTCATTGGTCCATGGACATTTGGGTTGTTTCCATCTTTTGTCTATTGTAAATAGTGCTGCAATCAACAGAAGTACACAAGGACCTCTTTTCAATTCTTTGGACATTCTTTACTCAATTCTCCTGAGGAGTAGTATTATTGAGTCATATGGCCATTCTGTATTCAGCTTTCTGGGGAACTGCCAAACTGTTTCCATAGTGGTTGCACCATTTTATATTCCTACTGGCAATGTATGAGGTTCCCAATTTTTCCACAACTTGGTTAACATTTATTTTTTGGACATTAATATTTTTACTATAGCACTCACTAGGTGTGTACTGGTATCTTCTTGTGATTTTGATTTTCATCTCTCTGATGATTAGTGATTTGAGCAACTTTTTATGTGCTATTGGTTATTTGTTTATCTTTGGAGAAAGATCTATTCAAGACCTATATCCATTTAAAACTTGGTTCCTTTGTCTTTTTCCTGTTGAGTTGTCATGCTTTATATATTCTCCATATCAAATATTTATCAGATATATGATTTGCAAATATTTTCTACCATTCTGTAGGTTGTCTTTTCACTTTCTTGTTAATGTTTTTCGATACACAAAAGTTTTTAATTTTGAGGAAGTCTAATTTAATCTTTTATTTTTTTCCTTTTTTGTTCATGGTTTTGGTGTTACCACTAAGATTTGCCAAGTGGAGGGGGTTACGGAGATGGACCCCTATGTTTTCTTCTAAGCATTTTCTGGTTTTAACTCTTATATTATGTTGTTTATCCATTTTGAGTTGATTTTTATATATGGTGTGATGTAGGGGTCCAATTTCATTCTTTTGCATGTGGTAATCCAGTTGTTCCAGCACCATTTGTCAAAGAGACAATTCTTTCCCCATGCTATGAACTTGGCATGCTTATCAAAATTTAATTTGCCATAAATGTAGGGGTTTATTTGTGGATTCTCAATTCTGTTCCAATGGTTTATATATCTATCTGTTTTAGTTACTGTAGCTTTGTAATAAGATTGAATTTGGGGTATGTGAATTCTCTAACTCTGTTCTTTTATAAAGTTGTTTGGTCTGTTTGGAGTCCCTTGTAATTCCATATGAATTTGAGGATTGCTTTTTCTATTTTTTCAAAAAAGATGTTGAAATTTTGGTACAAATTGCATTGAATCTATATATTGCTTTAGGCAGAATCAAGTTCTTAACAATTTTTTTTAAAGATTTTATTTATTTATTTGACAGAGAGAGAGACAGCGAGAGAGGGAATACAAGCAGAGGAAGTGGGAGAGGGAGAAACAGGCTTCCCGCTGAGCAAGGAGCCCGATGTGAGGCTCAATCCCAGGACCCTGGGATAATGACCTGAGCTAAAGGCAGACGCTTAATGACTGAGACACTCAGGAGTCTCAAGTTCTTAACAATATTGTTTTCTTACCCACCCATGGAATGTCTTTATGTTAATTTAGGTTTTCTCTCATTTCTTTCAGCAATGTTTTATAATTTTCAGTATACAGATCTTCCTTGACTTACGATAGGCTTACATCCCAATAAACCCTTTGTAGGTTGAAAATATTGTAAGTCCAAAATGCATTTAATACATCTGACTTACTCAACATTGCAGCTTAGCCTTACCTACCTTAAATGCACATAGAGGGCGCCTGGGTGGCTCAGTGGTTTAAAGCCTCTGCCTTCAGCTCAGGTCATGATCTCAGGGTCCTGGGATCGAGGCCCGCATCGGGCTCCCTGCTTGGCAGGGAGCCTGCTTCCTCCTCTCTGCCTGCCTCTGCCTCCTTATGATCTCTCTCTGTGTCAAATAAATAAATAAAATCTTAAAAAAAAATAAATGCACATAGAACATGTACATTAGCCTACAGTTGGACAAAATCATCTAACAGAAAGCCTAATTTGTAATAAAGTGTTGACTATCTCAAGTAATTCATTGACTGCTGTACTGAAGATGAGAAACAGAGTGCTTGTATGAGTACAGAATGGTTGTAAATGTATTGGTTGTTTGCACTCAGGATCCCATGGTTAATTGGAGCTGCAGCCTCCTGCATCATGAAAGCATTGTCCCGAATATTGCTAGCCCAGGAAAAAAAATCAGAATTCAAAAATCAAAGTCCATTTTCTACAGAATACGTATTGCCTTTGCATTGTAATGTAGAAAAATTGTAAGCTGAACCTCATAAATTGGGAACCATCTGTACAAGTCTCTCTGCCTTGGTTGAATTTATTTTTAGGTATTTTATCTTTTAGATGCTATTGTGAATGGAATTGCTTTCTTAATTTCCTTTTCAGATTGTTCATTGCAGGTGGATAGAAACACAACTGATTCTTTCAATCTGAGTTTCTTTTTATTTCAACTCATGTTTTAATTCACAGTGAATTAAAAATATATTTGGTCTTATTTCATCTTTTAGTAGTTTCTACTTAATGTGTTTTACTTCTTTTTTCCCTTTTCTTGCCTTTTATTGAATTACTTTCAATGGTTTTGAAGAATAGATCTGGAAAGAGATTTAAAGAATGTCTGTTCTTGGGGGTGTCTGGGTGGCTCAGTCTGTTAAGTGTGCAACTCTTGATTTTGGCTCAGGTCATGATCTCAGGGTTGTGAGATTGGGCCCTGTGTCAGTCTCCGTGCTGCGTGTGGAGCCTGCTTGGGATTCTCTCTCCCTCTGCTCCTCTCTGCACCTCTCTCCCTCTCTTAAAAAAAAAAAGAATGTTCTTTCAGTGGTTTCTCTTAAATTAAGAGATATGAAATACTAATACACATATATTTGTTTTAAATTAATTTCTAGAATTAATCAGAAAACACATCTTTAATTAGAATAAGCAAAAACCATATCTTGTTATTTCCTTTCCTTCCCCCCAACTGGTGCCCTTTTTGATATAATGTAGAATTTTATTTATATTATTATTTCTTTTTATTTTTGTCCCTTATTGTATTTAGTATTAAGTTATAATCCTTTTTTTCTTTTCTTTAAAATCCATAATTGTCCTCATATTTACTTTTGCAAATTACTCTTAGATGCATTTTTGTTTTTGTTTTGTCAGAGTGTACCCTGTAGTAGCTGTTCTAGGTTGATTGGTAAAGAGTTAAGTTACTATCATCTTCAATTCTAAATTTAAAAAAATTCTATTTTACTCTTTACTTGAATAATAGGTAGATTCAGTAGACAAGTCTTGATCAAAATATTTTCCCTCAGAATCTTGAATAAATTATTTTATTGTCTTTCTGCATTTAATGCTGTCAACAGGGAGTTTTATATCAATTTAATTGTGAGTAATCTATATCTCTTTAGAAGTTTTTGAGACTTTTTCTCTGACATAGCATTGTTTGGGCCCTGTCTGAGATTTCACATCTTTCTTTTAAATTTGAAGAAGTTTCTTGTGATATTGATTTACGTATATTTCTCCCTTCTAGTTTCTTTTTTGGGAATTGCTATTAGAGGGTTATTAGGGTATGTGTGCCTGACCTTTCTCTTCACTTTTTTTTAAAAATCTTTTTCTGGGTTTTTTCTTGTACTATTTGTCAGATCAAACTTGCAGCTCAGTTTTTATTCCTTTAAAAAATATATTTATCATAGAACATATAACACAACACCAAAGAAACCAAATAATTCAATTAAAAAGTGGGCAGAAGACATGAACAGACATTTCTCCAAAGAAGACATCCAGATGGCCTACAGACGCATGAAAAGATGTTCAACATCACTCATCATCAGGGAAATGCAAATCAAAACCACAATGAAATATCACCTCACATCTATCAGAGTGGCTAAAATCAGGGGCGCCTGGATGGCTCAGTGGGTTAAGCCTCTGCCTTCGGCTCAGGTCATGATCTCAGGGTCCTGAGATAGAGCCCCACATGGGACTCTCTGCTCAGAAGGGAGCCTGCTTCCCTCTCTCCCTCTGCCTGCCTTTCTGCCTACTTGTGATCTCTCTCTCTCTGTCAAATAAATAAATAAAATCTTTTAAAAAAAAAGAATGGCTAAAATCAGCAACATAAGAAATGAGTATTGGCGAGGATGTGGGGAAAAAGGAACACTTGTGCACTGTTGGCAGGAGTGCAAACTGGTGCAGTCACTGTGGAAAACAGTATATGATCCAGTAAATCTGCTCTTGGCTATTTACCCAAAGAAAACAAAAGCACTAATTCAAAAAGACACAGGAACATTTATGTTTATTGCAGGATTATTTACAATAGCCAAATTATGGAAACGGCCCAAGTATCCATTGATAGATGAATAGATAAAGAAGAGGTGCACTAGTATGCAGTCGTATAAAAGAATGTAATCTTGCCATTTGCAACAACATCTGTGGAGGTAGAGGGTATAATGTTGAATGAAATAAGTCATTCAGAAAAAGTCAAATACCATATGATTTCACTCATCTGTGGAATTTAGGAAACAAAATAAATGAACAAAGAAAAAAAGAAATAAACCAAAAAACCAGACTTTTAACTATAGAGAACACACTGATGGTTACCAGAAGGGAGGTAGGTGGGAGATGGGTGAAATAGATGATGGGGATTAAGAAGCACTGGGTGCTTCTTAATGGTAAGCCTCACTAGCCATTTATCATCTTGCCTTGCTCTTATTTGCATAATGCAAATAATGATGAGCACTGGGTGATGTATGTAAGTGTTGAATATTGTACACCTGAAATTAATATAGCACTGAATGTTAACTGTACTGGAATAAAAATTTAAGAAATATATTTAACATAAAGATTTTCAATATATTAAAGTTAAGCAGAATAATAAAATAAGCATTTATGTACATAAAATCTTATTTAAGGAATAAAATAACCCCACAATATTGAAGTCTCTGGTGTTCCTCTCCCCAGTCAGGACCTTTTGCTTTATCCAGAGGAATCATAATTTTGTATTTGGTGTTTTATCATTTACTACATGTATAGCATTGCTTTTCCTTTTTAATATTACAGGAACAGTATTATGTAAATATCCTTTGCAACTTTGCTTTTTAGAAACCTCAGCATTATATTTATGATATTCACTCATGTTTATAGGTAGAGTTTCAGTTCATTCTTTCAAGCTGTTGGTTAGTGTTAAAATGTGTGGCAGAACTCAGTTTAGTTACCCACTGTCCTTTTGGGTATGCATTCAGGGTGTTTCCAGATTCTTGTTATTAGAAGTGGCCATACTGTAAATATCCTTGTCCATGTCTTTTTCTTACTGAGTTGTTGATTGCCTAACATATCTTAGATAGTTATATTTTGGGGGATTATATACATTTCAAATATTGTCATCCCAGTTTATTATTTCTGCACCCCTAAAATGGTTCCCTTGAGTAGATGAAAAGAGAAATCTGAATATTAGTATTTGGTTGAATTTATTACTTTCTTTAAGATTTTCCCTAGTTATGTAAAATTAAGAAATTTTTTCCCTACGTGAGGTCATAAAATATTTTTCACTGCTTTCTACTGTTTTCAAGTTTTGACTTTTTTCATATTGAAGTTTTGATTTGCCTGCGATTGGTTATTGCTTACAGACCAGTTAAGGTATCCAATTTTATTTTAATTTCCATGAGGATAAGCAAATATCCCAGAATAATTGAAGCATTATGCAAATAAGAGCAAGGCAAGATGATAAATGGCTAGTGAGGCTTACCATTTGCATGAGTAATTTAGATTTGACTGACATTTTCAAGACTTTGGGAAAGTTCGGTCTCGTAGAATTTACTCCTGAGTAAAGGAAGACCTGAGCTAGGAATGGGAGGGGCTCCTGCTGCCTTGGCCCAGAATGTGAGAGCCAGAGGAAGGTTCAGGAGACTTGTGTTCAAGACATCACCGAGTCGTAGCCACACAGGACATTTTTCCTTCACTGAAATGTGCCACAGGACAGTGAGCCAAATGGCAAACTGATTCAGTAAACCTATGCCCGAGAACTGCTTATTTATTTTTGTTATTTAAGTTATAGTTATGACCTTGATATCTCTAGGCTTTCAATCTTATGAAATGTCATTAGAATGCTGTGTGACTGCTGCTTTGTGACTACTCTCTCATAGAGAGTAGAGGAAACCTACTTCCTATTTTAGGACCGGAAATAAGAAAAATAAATATATAATTGGCTATCATCACTGTCAATCATCTGAGGCACTGGGGAGGAGGCAGTGAGTAGGTTGAACTCACCAAATGTAGTTTTGGTCTGCTTTGTTAGCAGGAACCTGCCAAATTATTACATTATAAACATTATTTTATGGTATACCCTCTATAGAGAAATGAAGGGATCTTTAAATAAATCCATCTAACTGATGGGGCTATCTTTTAAAGCTCAGAACCTTAAAAATAATGATTTACTTATTATCTTTGTATCTTGTAAGAGAAGGAGTTTCCCTGATTATTAACCCAAAATTCTCATTAGATGAAATGCTATCTATGTCATAGTTCTATGACTGTGGTCCAGTTATCATCTCCGTCTGGCAGTGTATCCATCTTCTTCCAGCAAATCAGCTCCTCTTCACCCTCTAAGAGCTGTGGTGTCAACTCTTCCAAAGATTGCATTCTGAGCTAAGTGAGAGTGACTTTCAACCAGTGTCCCCATCACAGCTCTCGGCAGATGTGCCATGGTGACCTCTTCATTTGTTTTTCTTTCTCCTGGACTGTGAGATTCTGGAGGACTTGGACTTGTCCTCTTTAACTATATATCCTCTCTTATTTGTTGTTTGTATACACACATACACACACACACACACACTCACACACACGGGCTCTCTCTCTCTCTACATTTCCATTGAATTGAACTTAACTGAAAGTATCATATCTTCTCTTATTTGTTCTTTGTACACACACACACACACACACACACACACACACACACACACACAGTCTCTTTCTCTCTACATTTCTGTTGAATTGAACTGAAATGAAAGTATCATTGTCTGATATCCAGAGAAGCAGAAATAATGGAAAGATCAAATGCTCGAGGGTCAGAGAGAACTGGATTCAAAACCTACTGGGCGTTTATTGCTCAGCTGACTTTGGAGAAGTTTGTATCTGAGTCTTAGCTTGTTGTATAAAGTGAGAATCATATCTAGTGTTGGATGGGAGCACTTTACATACTGACTGTCACACAGCAAGACTTATATTTAAATCCCCCTCTCTCTCTCTTCCAAAATGGGCCACTCATGGGTTATTTTCATTTAACAAGAGGCCTATTAATGACAGTCCTTTATATAAGCAAAGGGTCAAATCATGCCTGCTGCTTAGACCTTGGTTATTTGCAATTTCCCTGAACAGGAAAAAATGAGTCAATGGAGACTGGGCTTCAGATTCCAGGGATCAGAAGAACCTGAGCCACTTGGGAGCTTGTGAGAAATGCAGACTCCCAAGCGTATTGAGTTGGAAATGTGCATTTCCAGATGATCCCCAAGAGATTCAAATGCCCATTCAAGATTGAGGAGAGCTGAGCCAGAGCAGGTGCTGACCCCTGATTTGAATAATTCTAGGGAGTTTATTCTAGCTTTTGTGCTAAGGAAAGGGCATTTGTGGGGTGAATATGGGCCAGTTGAATAAAACATCTCTGTGATGAGATGAGGGATGAACTTTAATGGCTATGATTGACTATTTCCCTGTTGTATTTTATTTCATGGGGTATACCAGCCTGGAGCAGCTGGAGGTTATGTGACAGCTACTGTCCCCAGAAAAACCAGCCTGAATGGCCACCCTGATGAGGAAACAATGGATTGATTTCATTTCTCTGTTGATCTTTCTTCTCTCTGCCCTTGTCAGCAGAATGTAAAGGCTTGCATCTCCCCAGGGATTTAGGAGACTGAAACAATACTTTCCTTTCCTCTTTTGATGTTTTATTAAAAAAAGCCAAAAACCAAAAACCAAAACCTCCAAAAGCAAGGCTTTAATACAATATACATTGATCTGAAATGTTCGTGTGTCATGGAAAACGTATTATTACTTCTTAAAGGTAAAACATTTGCTGATATTTTGAATCAAGGATATTGGCCTGGTTGAGTATCCTTTTTTCATAAGGATCTGTAATTTGATATTTGAAGGTGTTCTCATATCAATTTAATATCTATACTCTGAAGATAATCATTCATGAGTGGCTCCAGAATTTCATCGGCGGCAGATGAATGTAGACTTGCACATTCATCTAGGTGGTGCTTTGCATCCTGTCTTGTGTGATAACTAAACAGAGGTTGACTGGCAGCTTAGGAAGTGCTTTTTAAAAGGAAAGATGGCTTCCCTATTTTCAGCGGTAATGTGTTGATTTTATGTGTTGATCAGCAAGTATTTCAAACACACCTACAATACAACATGGCTACACCCATGGGCAGTATTATAGCTGCTTATATATAACAGTGCCTTAATTTCTTAATAGTTCCATGTATACTTACCTGCTTATGTATTTACAGGAGTGATTTATACAGTTTAGATATTGATTTTCTACAGGGACAATTCCATCCCCCCTCAAATTTTCACAAACTTTACTGAGTTTCAGTGGTAAAAGCCCAGGTATGCCCCACCCTCAAGATGGAATCAAAATCTTAGTGAGCACATTTAGCCAGAGAGAACTGATCCCTTTTGATAGTTTTAAACCCCAGTTGAGGAAGTCGCTCCTCGCTGTGGCAGATTTCCCAAGGAAACTTTTGTTCATTCACTCATTCCACAAGTATTTGTTGACCAACAAACAAATAACAGGATCTGGAGAGATAAGTATGGAGGTGGAGAATAAGTTTAGATTCACCTACCCTGTTCCCCAAGAGGTTTCTTTCTTTTTTCTTTTTTCTTTTCTTTTCTTTTAATTTAATTTAATTTTTTTTCTTTATTTTTTATTCTTTGCCCCAGGGGTACAGGTCTGTGAATCATCAGGCTTACATTTTTCACAGTATTCACTGAAGCACACACCCTCCCCAATGTCCATAACCCATCCACCCTATCCCTACTCTCCCACCCCCCAGTAACCCTCAGTTTGTTTCGTAAGATTAGGAGTCTCTTATGCTTGGTCTCCTTCCCCATCCCATCTTGTTTCCCCCAAGAGGTTTCTTAGTGATAACTACCATCACCTAGATGAGGCAATATGGAGCCATGAAATACTTATTATGTATACAAGCTTTGCCAAAATTAGAGGTGGATGCAATAAGTCTGCAGTTTCTAGCAACTTATGGGAGAGCAGACTCAATCCACCCCCTCAGGTTTTTTCTTTATTATCTCATCCTTCGATTTGGAATAGCCCTGGCCTAGATCCTCCCTGGACCTTCCACCAAAATGCAGCCTATCTATGCCATGTGTTGCTTTGCTCTGATTATTATTTAGTTAATTTGCATGTGCATTTCCATATAATAATATCTTTTTCATTAGGAGGGAGCTCCATCGCCAAGGCAACTAAGAGTGGTGCAAACACAGCTTGTCCTTTACCACAAATTTAACTCTCTTCAGTCAAATACCAATAATGTTCCTGGCTCCTTTGTTTTGTGTTAAAATTGTAAATCATTCTATAGGTTTTCTGGTTTCTTCCTCCTATTTTGTCTGTCTCTCTGAAAGGTCTAATTGCCTTTTCCCCAAGATATTTCTTTAAATTTAATTTTCAAAGTAATAGGTATATGCCCTTGAAAAGTTACATAATACTAGAAGATCTATGACAAAACCCCCCATAATTTTCCCTACTACTTCAATCCCCACCATTACCATCCCCAATTCTTGCTCCCATAGATAATCATTTTCAATAATTTTTAGTTGATTATTTAGTATTTTCCCTTGTGTTGCTAAATAATGACCTGAAATGTTACATCTAGATTTTTCAGTTTTAGTTATGATCTTTGAAATTTCCATCAAGGAAGATATGGATTTTGTCTTAGTTTTCTCTTCTGCTTCCTATTTCTCTCCATGATTTTCCTGATAACATTTTTTTAAAAGATTTTATTTATTTGTCAGAGAGAGAGAGAGAGAGAGAGAGAGAGAGAAAGTGCAAGCAGGCAGAGTGGCAGGTAGAGGCAGAGGGAGAAGCAGGCTCCCTGCCAAGCAAGGAGCCCGATGTGGGACTAGATCCTAGGACCCTGGGATCATGACCTCAGCTGAAAGCAGAGGCTTAACCTGCTGAGCCACCCAGGCGTCCCTCTTCCTGATAGCATTTAGCTTAGGTTTTCCTCACAGCCATTGTGCCTGGAATTCAGTAAAGACATGGAAGATGAAGCCAGAGAGGTAGGCATGTAAGGTCTGTGGATGCTGTGAACAAGTTTGGGTTTTATAATAAGTGTGATGGGAAGCCACTGGAAAAATTTAACTAGAGGACTCACATGATTTGCCTTATTAAAAAACTACTTTGACAACTGTGGAGAATGGATTGTAGGAGACAAGGGAAATTAGAGACCAGGGAGGAAACTGACAGTAGTCTTGGGAGACATAATGGCAGCTTCAACCCATGTGGTTGCCACATCAATTTAGAGAGAAAAGATCAGATATGGGACATGTTTTCAAGAGAGAAAAAGTTGTGTGTCACGACTGTGTGTTAGGAGCTTGGAAAGGGAGAAGAGATGAATCAAGGATGACTTCTTAGGTTTTGGCTTGAACAACTGTATAGATAGAGGAATCATTTGTTAAGGTTAGGAGTGGGTTTAATGTGTATTACTGTGCAGGTTGGTGGGGCGGTAGTCAAGGAATCTATTTGACTGAGATTGATTTGTGATGACTATTATCAAGGGGGAGATGTCAATTCGATAGTTGAATAGATCAGTAAGGGGGCTCAGTGAAGACATCTGGGCCTTGGTGGATAAATGTGAGTGCCATTGGCAGGTGGGGCCATCCAAAACCATGTAACTGACTGAAATCACACCAGAATAGGAAGCAAATAGATAAAAATACAGAGTCTAGTTTTTAGTTCAGTGTGCTCCAGAATTAAGAGATCTGGCTGAGGAAGAGAAAACAAAAGCTAAGACTGGGAGCTGGTGGCTAATGTGGTAGAAGGGAGACTGGGTAGTTGTGATGGTCCTTAAAATACCATCAAGGATGAGTGTTTTCAGAAGGAAGCTTTCAATTGTTTTAAATGCTGAAGAGTTATTAAGGGGCAGGGAAGGAGTCACTGCTTTTGACAACACGGAAAATTGTGGTGGTGTTGGAAAGAGTAATTTTGGTAGAGGAGTAGCTTTGGGAGTGGACATGGAAGGGCTTGAAAGAGGAGGATGTGGAGATTGTGACAGGTGCTATACCAGAGCCCAGGAGGCAGTGAGAACACACTCTAGAGGTACATGGCCCTGGTCAGGGAAGTCAGAAAGGTGTTCCTGGGGAAATGAGGCTCTGAGATCTGACTCAAGGTGTGAAGGAGGAGAAGTCAACTAGGTGAGAAGTTGGGAGGGAAAAGACTATTTCAGGAAGAGGGAACAGCGTGTGGGAAGACTCAGAGATACACGTGGTATGGCATATGCCAAGAAATGAAAAAAGGCTAGAGAAGACAGGAAAGTGTTATGGCAGGGAGTCTGAGGGGTACTCAGGGCCCCTTGCTTTGTGAGACATACAAATCTTACTTGCCTATCCCAAGTGCAATGGGGTATTATTGACATGTTTTCAAAATGAGAGTTTTGTGGTCTTGAAATACGTGGATATATATGAACAGCAGACATGAAGTTGTGCGCTTGGTTAACAAGAGAAAAATTAGGAGGCTTTTGCAGTGGTTCAGGTGAGAAATGGTGGCAACTCCTGAGCATTTGGGTCAGTGAAGGAATTATATCACAGAAACCCTTCATAGAACAAAGAAGTAATTCAACAATAGCAGTAAAAGTGTTTTATCTTTGGAAATGAGCATGATCTTGCATTTGACAATATCTCATGTTAATTTATTCCGTGACTAATTGTTCTTTGGAGAAATTGAACTCATTCACCATTAGGTTTGACATGTTAAATTAATCAGATCTCTTAAAAGGCTTCCAAATTCTGAAAGCATCAGGCAGTTCAAAATTGCATCCACATTTATCAACACTGTTTTTGACATGATATGCAAAGAAAAATAGCCTCATTCATTCCTATCTATACACCAACACACTTCTAGAGGCATGGGGCATTTACTGGGTTACAAATTATTTCCCTGTTTTTCAAGATGAACTGATTGCCTTAAACTTGATTCTATTACCCAATCTATTATTGGTTAATAGAAGCCTTCAAGTACAGTGTTTTAAAAATTGCAACATACCATAAATCACGTTCCAATTCCTTTAATTTCTCATCACTTCCTTTCTGATTTTGATATTGCTTTCAAAAAAGATTTTCTCATCTCTATAATGAGATCTGGTGTCTATAACACATTGTCTATTACACTGCCATTTCTCTTTAATGGAACTCCACTTGACGTATCCATTCTTCGCTTGGAGCAAAATGATTCTTCTGCTGAGTGAGTGCATTAACAATCCCTGTTGTGTTGGCTCTCGCTCTTCAAAACCCTAAGTGATGTACTTGATGGGTCTTCTTCTCGCATCTCACTCATCTTTCTACATATCTGACAGATCTTAAATATTCTCTGTCCAAATCCAGACTTTATGCCATTCTACTAAGCTCCCCCCCGCTTATATTTTAATGCTTCACTTAGATATAGTTTATGATTGTTGTACTTAAAGATGTACTTCTTGTTTTGGGAGGTGCTTGTATGTAAAACTAAGTTTTGCAAAACTTTCAGACAGACTAAATTTTTCAGGGGCACTTTTCAGTATTGAACAAAGATTTAACTACATCTCTGTCTGCAATTTGTAAAGTCTCAATGTGAACAAATGCTCTAGTGGTCTTAAGAATGTTGAAAAAGTGTTTCACTTTCTTTGAGTGGGATTACACTTGTGCTCTCTCTCTCTCTGTACTTTTCTAGAGTCTCCTGGCCTGCCTTTCTTTGCTCTTCTCTCTCATGAATCTTGCCACTGTTCTTTTGGCTCCTGACAAAAGGTTTGTAGTTGTACCTTTTTTCTCCACTATCCACTTTAATCCAGGGATTATATTCATCTTTTTCACCAACTCTCTTTCTTTTTACTACAGCTCTGATGGTTTACACTTAATATATATATTTTTAAAGATTTATCTATTCTTAGGGGTGGGGCAGAGGGAGAGAGACTCCGTGCTAAGCATGGAATGTCAGGTGGGGCTTGATCTCATGATCCTGAAATCATGACCTGAACTGAAACCAAGAGTCGGACTCTTAACCACCTGAGCCACCCAGATGCCCTACACTTGATCTTCTTATCCACTTGCACATTGGCCATGCTTTAAAGGTACCAGAACAGCAGGCATCATTTATTCATTCATTAATTCCTTTGTTCAGTCAGCTGACAAACATTTACAGTATCCTCACTAGATAGCTGGCATGGTGCTATATACCAGGAACACAGACATGAATGAGACAGGATTCTTGTCCTCAAGATCAGCCATGAGGGAAAGACATATTTAAGCCTGGATTCAAAAGGAAGACCATCAGAAGACTTGCTGAGATGGAACCTGCCCACTTGGAAAGACTAGTATCAACAAGATGTTAAGGCTTTTCTTTGGGTTTTCTATAGTATCTACAAAGCATTTTTGCATTATTGGAGTCTGGCATTACACAGGACTATTGTAATTATTAATCTCCAAAGCAATCATGGGAGGGGAAACATTATTATCCCCATTTCATTGATGAGAAAAGCAGAACTGAGAAAACTTAGAACTTGTCTAATATCACACAGCTAATAATTAATTTGCAAAGGTGTATTTTATTTTACCTTTTTAAAATACACAATGGAAGTACACAAACTTAAAAATGCCCTGAGCAGACAAAACCATTAAAGCCATGTAAACAAAAATAATCTAGCTTATTTTGTGAGCAGAAGTGAAACTTAACTAGGTTATTTCTTGTAAATGCCTTTGATAATCATAAAAGAAATGCAAGTTATCTTCCTAAAATGGTGTGAAATAATCACTTTTAGCCAATCCTCTGCCATCTGGAAACCCTCACTATAATCGCCAATCACTGTCAAGGTCAGACAAGGTCTTCATTTTCACTTTGTAAGCCATCCTGTGGCGCCATATATTTAGTGTGATCAGTCCTGAATTTGAAAGGTCCCAGTTTGTGAACTTTTCTTAGAGTCACAATAAACTCTTACTAGATGCGATTTTACTGATCTGGTGATTTTAATTTTTATGTTCCTGGATTTTGGACACCTTTTGTTAGGAACATTTTTAAACATGTACTACTTTAGCTCCTATAATCACCTTCATCAATTAGCAACATCTTGTCCTTCTTCCTCCATCCATTGTGGTCACCCACCCATTTATTTTCATTTTTGGCAGAGGAGTTTTTTAAGCAAATCTAAGATGTCGTATCACTTCATCTGCATATTTTCAGTGTATGTCCATAATAGATATGAACTTAAAAATGTACTAACATGGTATTATTATCACAACAAACAAAATTAATAATATTCCTTAATAACTGCTTACTATCATTGAATACTCAAGTCAGGCTCAATTTCTCCTGATTGTCTCAAAATGTCTTTCTGGTTGTTTATTCTGTAGCATTTCCTACCTTCTGGATTGGGCTGATTGCTTTTTTTTTTTTTTAAAGATTTTATTTACTTATTTATTTGACGGGGCTGGGCGGGGCGGGGGAAGATACAGAGAGAGAGAGAGAGAAAGTGAGAGAGGGAATACAAGCAGGGGGAGTGGGAAAAGGAGAAGCAGACTTCCCACTGAGCAGGGAGCCCGATGCAGGACTGGATCCCAGGACCCTGGGATCACGACCTGAGCGGAAGGCAGCGCTTAACGACTGAGTCACCCAGGCGCCCTTGGGCTGATTGCTTTTATTTGATTATGTTTAACACATTCCTCCATCCCTCACACTTTCAACAAACTAGTAGGTCAATCTAGTGGCATCATTACATTCAGATTAATGTGGGTTTTTTGGGCAAAACTTTGTCTTTATAGGTGACTTCCTATTGCGTCACTTCAGGAAACAGTCATGTCTAGGGTCTCCTTTCTACGAAAATGTTGCAGTTGGTAACTGGATTCAGGTGTTGTCATTTGGGGCCGCACTTTGTAAAAATCCCCAGGAATCTTTCATTCACAGGTTTGAAACCATGATCGTTGTCAAGGCTGATTATTTCAGCAGATGTTCTAAAGTCATGATTTCTATAATTCTATCATTCTTATTACATTCATTGTATTCTTCTGGAATAAGAATTTTTCCTTCATCAATTATTTAGTTATCTTGAAATATGATTCATTTCCTAAAGGCAAGATAGATGCTTGATTCTGACCCTGTTTTTGCCAAGTTTCAGAATAATGAGTTGGTGCATTACAATAAACACAAGGCTTGAAACCAGGATCATGTGACTCTAAGCTTTTTTAATTTCCACATAACTGGAGAGTTTAAAATGCTGTAAGAATAAAAACAAAGTCTGAAAGCCCCAGTGCTTTTTGGCAGACAAGAGGTTAAGGAGCCAGTATTCCTGAGACTCCCTCATTCTGCTGTTTCAGGAGAAATGTCGGGGGTCACCAGATGTCACACCGTCACATTTCATAGCCTTAGTGCCCTTCGAATGCTGATTAACCATTGTAATCACCATGGGCTCTCAACACCCAGGTGGTCAACAGTTACATGTAATTAATGGCTTGTGTCTGAGCAGAATCCATTCATCTCCCCATTCTTCTCTGCTGGCTCTGGGCTGGAAGAAGAGCAGAGAGGGTCCTCGGTGCTCACTAGGGCATTTCCCTCTAACGCACTTCCTGCAGTGGTCAGACGCCTTTGAAAGAAGAGGGAAATTATGTGAGTAAATATAGTGTTTCCTCTCCAACCCCCAAGGGGGTTGCCTCTGTCAGCATCAGCAGAAGACCGTGGATTGGAAGTGACTCGGTATTTCTCTGGAGCTCTGCAGGCACAGCAGCTGGAACCAAACATGCTTCTGCGTGCCCATGTGAATACTTGAAAATAATGTGTTTACCCTTGTGTTTTAAATGAAAATGATGTTTTAAAAACTCTCCAGGAGGCACCAAGACCATCATAAGAGCTTCGATGAATTGCTCTTGTTGCACCTGCTGCTCTCCCAGGAGAGCGGGAGGCTCTCTGCTGGAGACTGGGAAGGGGTCATCTTCAGCCACCACTGCCCCAGGAAAGGTTGAGTCCTTCTCTAGACCACACCCCCTCATATTTGCAATATTCTCACTGATCCTACATGGGCGGATGGAGCCCCACCCCCAGTCTTTTCAAAGGGCTGATGTTGGATGACAGAGATGTTTAGAATTGTAAGAGATGAATTTCTCCTTTCCTTCCATCCCTACTGTGAACCTTAAAAGGAAGAGAGGATGCCTGCACACAAGTATCTTGGAGAGGGGGGAGAAGGGAGGGCAGAGGGCAGAAGGTTGGGAATGCAGGAGGGGAAAGGGGGACCAAGGAGAGCAGAGAACTGCAGTGGGGCCTAGGAGTCAGGTGCATCCCAGAGGAGAGTCCCGGGGTCCTTTCTTGCTCCCAAGTGTCCTAGTCCTCCTCTTTATTCTCCAGTGCCCCAGTTGGATAGCTCTCTACAGATGGTCCAGTGTGGAATCTTGGGAAGAGCCTGAGGCCACAGAGTGGTTTCGTTGGGTGGGCACAGGATGAACCCTCAGCTTGTCCCCATGTTCATATCCATGTGGGCTTAGGGCATAGACATCAGATGCAGAAAGATGGGCAATGGTGTCATAATGGCACACTCTGAGGAAACTGTGCTGTCAGCATGGTCCCATGGTTTGAGGCAGCAGCTTCATATTTCCTGTTAAGGGATAATCTGTCTTCCCATTGGTGATGGGTGGAGTGACAGGAGACCTTTGGGACCAACATTATCCAGGCCAGATGCCACACCCACAAACACACAGGGAATGCAGATGCCCTTTGCATTGGCTAATTCCAGCCTTTGAAGATTTTATTTATTTATTTATGTTGAGAGAGAGAGAGAAAGAGAAAGGTAGTGGAGAGAGGGGAAAAGGGAGAAGGAGAGGGAGAGAATCTCAAGCAGACCCCACGCTGAGAGGAGAGCCCAATGGGCTCCATCTCATGACCTTGAGAGCATGACCTACCCTGAAACAAAGAGTCAGACTCTACACTGACTGAGCAACCCAGGCGCCCTATCAATTATCCCCTCCCTTTGAAATGTGGCTCCTTCTTTAGAAATTTTATTCTCTACTAGTAAATCTTCTGCTCCAGGAACATTTATTTTGTTTATTATTATTATTTTGTTTAAGATAGCATAGTTTAAAAAAATATTTGTGTCTTTGGAATATGGGGAGAATTTATTTAAATGAGGTTTGTCGAGTGAGTAAGTGAAAGAAGCAACGACAGCACCATCAACAGGAAGCAAACCCCATAAAGGCACTTCAGAAACCAATGGATTAAATCTCAATACCTCTCTTCCAGGGCTTTACTAGTTTTAGACCTTCTGGCTTAGATGCCAGCAAGAACTTGCATTTCGTGAGCCATTCCGGCAAGCCCACTGGCTCCAAGCCTCATCCTAGTCTTGAAGTCTGGTGTTACCACCATTTCACAAACGAGAACCTAGAAGCTCAGGGAGCCACACCCAGCAAAGCAAGTGGGAATACACCCAGGGCTGCAGACCTGATCTGTGTCTGTTCTCTGGTGCCACATCCCTTCTTTCCAGGGTGACTGTGGTCTGCGCTGCTCTGAAGGGCTGTGCTCACTCAGGAGCAGGTGGGTGGGAGCCTCAGCCAGTGCAGGGCTGCTCAGAGAAGGAGGCACACTCTGACCCTTTTGTACACAGGCACATTCTGACCCTTTTGTACACAGAAGCACCTCTCAGGGTTTGCAGATTTACCAGACCTGGCCAGTAGAAGCAGAGCTAGTTCTCACTGGTGGGTGCCTGCAGGGCTGTGTGCATGGCAGGTGGTGGAGGGTGTGTGTGGGGGAGCGGGGGTGGGGAGAGTTGCTGATTCTTACTCATAAAGACTCAAGATCCCCTGTATGTCCACCCAGACAGGGGGCATTTTTCTAATTTATAAAAGTTGTGTATGTGGGAAGCTCTGTCTCCCTCAAAATTTGTTTTAGGACCAAGAATTTCATGAATACTTAGTGTCTCCCCTAAATGGTAGACTGAAACTCACTAGGCAAATCAAATCATGTCCCTTCTTTTTTTTCAAACCCTCCAGGGCCCCATCACACTCCCAGTCAAACCCAAGTGCCTGACCAGGGTCTCCACATCTCACGAAACCCAGCCCTAGCCTACCACCCCCTCCTTAACTTCCCGTACCTCTTTTCCCTGGCTTATTTCCTCTGGTCCCAGTAGCCAGAGCAGTTCTGTGTCCAGCTCTGTTCTCTGAGTCCCTCTGTCTCCCATCTCGGTGCAATAGGAGAGTTTCTGCATACAGCCCTTTACAGAACATGCTGAGGAAAAGACACAACAAAAGACTGCAAGTTTTTATCTGTCCCATCCAGCAAATCCTTCTGCAAAAATTGGGCAGAATCTACTTACTGGTGGATACTCTGCTGCCATTCCTATCTGAGCCACTGAGGGACACAGAGTCAGAGATGGACACAACCCTGTCTAAAAGAGTTTGCAAACACACTGGGGATAAGAGGCAAGCAAGTGAGAAGCAGCAGTGAAAGATTCAAGGCAGTGCATACATGACTGCTAAGCCAGTGCTGTTGGAACGCCATCCCAGGACCTGCCTCAGCATCACCTGGGAGTCTGTTAAGGGGCACCTGGGTGGCTGATTGAGCATCTGACTCCTGGTTTTTGCTCATGTCATGATCTCAGGGTTATGGGATCCAGTCCCAAGTCAGGCTCCATACTCAGTCAGGAGTCTGCTTGAGATTCTCTCGCTCTCCCTCTGCCTCTCCCCCTGCTCATGTGTGCACATGCGTGCTTGCTTGCACATGCTCTCTCTCTCTCAAATAAATAAATCTTAAAAAAAGGAAGCAAAACTATAGACCCCATCTGAGCTCTATTGACTTGCAATATAGAACCCAGGCATGTGCCTATTTAAAATGATTGTTACTTTTTAAATGTATAGACTTAACTTTCTTTTTTTATGATTTTATTTATTTGTTTGAAAGAAAGAGAGAGAGAGAGAGCACAAGCAGGGGAGTGTACAAGGGGAGGGAGAAGGACAAGCAGAGCAGGGACACCGCAGGGTGCAATCCCAGGACCCTGAGATCATGACCTGAGCCGAAGTCAGATGCCTGACCGAGAGAACCACCCAGGTGCCCCTAATACAAATGCTGCCCCTAATTTTTTTTTAGAGGAGTTTAATTTTAAAGAAAAATGGAGCAGAAAGCACAGATTCCATATAACCTGCTTCACCCCTCCCCTGCCCTCAGTTTTCCCTATTATTCACATCCTACATTGGTGTGGTGCTTTTGTTTCAATTGATGAATTAATATTGATACATTATTACTTACTAAAGTCTATACAAAGAATGGATTCATCCTTTGTGTTGTGCAGTTCCTGTGGCTCTTGCGAAGTGCATAATGTCACGTATCTACCATTGTATTAGCAAACAATATAGTTTCAGTGCCCTGAAAATCCCATCTCTGTGCTCCATCTATCCCTGCCCTTACTTCCCCCTCCCCCTCAACCCCTGGCAATCACTGATCTTGTTGCTGTCTCCATAGTTTGCCTTTTCCAGAAGGTTGCAGAGCTGGAATCAAACAGTATGGAGCCTTTTCAAATTGGCTTCCTTCACTTAGTTTTTAAGGTTTCCTTTTTTCATGGCGTGTTATCTCATTTCTTTTTAGTGCTAAGTGATATTCCATTGTCTGGATGTCTCAAAGTTTATCCATTCACCTAGTGAAGGGCATCTTATTGCTTCTCGTTTTTGGCAATTATGAATAAAGCTGCTATAAACATCTATGTACAGGTTTTAGTGTGGATGTAAGTTTTCAACTCATTTGAGTAAATATCTAGGAGCACAATTGCTGGATCCTATGATAAGACTATGTTTAGCCTTGAAAGAAGCTGCCAAGCTGTTTTCTGAAGTGGCTGTACCAGCTTGCATTCCCACCACCAGCGATGAATGAGAGTGCCTGTTGCTCCATGTCCTTGACAGCATTTTGAATTAGTATTTTGGATTTTAGCTTTTCTGATAGTCATGTAGTGACATCTCATTGTGTTTTAATTTGCATTCTCCTACTGTTATTTGATGTTGAACATCTTTTCATATGCTTATTTGTCATCCAGATACCTTCCTATGGCGAGGTACCTGCCCACCTTTTTTTTGTTTGTTGGTCTTAATCCATTTATTGCATATTTCTTTTTTTAAGTTTTGAATCTAATTCCAGTTAGTTAACATACAGCGTTATATTAGTTTCAGGTGTGCAGTAAGTGGTTCAACACTCCAGACATCACCCAGTGCTCATCGCAGCAAGTGCACTCCTTAATCCCCATCACCTATTTCCCCCATCCCCCACCCACCTTCCTCTGGTAACCAGCAGTGTGGTTACTCTCTATAGCTAAGTTCCTCTGGTAACAAGCAGTGTGGTTACTCTCTATAGCTAAAAGTCTGTTTCTTGGTTTGGCTCTTTCTCTCATTTTTCTGCTTTGCTCATTGGATCTGTTTCTTAAATTCCACATATGAGTGAAGTCTTATAGTATTTTTCTTTCTCTGATGGTCTTATTTCACTCAGCATTATACTCTCTTTTTCCATCCATATCATGGAAAATGGTAACATTTCTTTATTTTTTATGGCTGAGTAGTATTCCATTGTGTACATATACTGCAGCAACCTATGGAATGGGAGAAGGTATTTGCAAATGACATCTGATAAAAGATTAGTATCCAAAATATATAAAGAACTTGTAAAAGTCAACATCCCCAAAAACAAATTATCTAATTAAAAATGGGCAGGAGACATGAATAGACATTTCTCAAAAGAAGACATCCAGATGACCAATAGACACATGAAAAGATGCTCATTATCACTTACCATTGGGGAAATGCAAATCAAAACCACAGTGAGCTATCACCCCACCCCTCTCAGAATGGTTAAAATCAACAACACAATGTACTTGCCCACTTTTTAATTGGCTTGTTTGTTTTCTTATTGTCAAATTTTAAGAGTTCTTTGTATATTTTCAATGCGAGTTTTTTAATTGGATGTGTCTTTTGCAAATATTTTCTGAGTCTGTGTTTGTCTTTTCATTCTGCTATAGGCCTTCAAGAGATACTCCAGGTGTTTGAGAAGCGCTAGCTACACTACTGGGTGTTATGGGAAGCAAACTGAGGGCAGAGTCATCTAAGGTAACTTCATGGAGTTGGTACTCGCAGCTACTTAAAACAGTCCTAGCATTTTCTAAAGCCTACTAAAGTGTTTGTAAGACAAAATAAAATGAAACAAAACAAAGAACTAAATCAAGGGTGCTGTAGGTAGGTGGTACTTCATCTGAGCAGTAAAGATAGAGAAGATATTAGGGAGGATGGTACAGAATTCAACCAGTTGAGCAAAAGTCACAGCATGAACATGCTCAGTGATGTTCTTAGGATTGGAAGGAAGCTATAGGGTAGAAGAGAGGATGCTGTTTTTCAAAAGAGAGAAAGTGGTGTGGTTGATAATAGAATAGTAATCAAGATGAGGGCCCATTGTGTATAGGATAGCATTTTAAAACTTTGAATGGCTGTTAAACATGAAAATATTCTTTCACTTTGCTCTGTATTTTGCTAATTGTCCTAGTTATCTTACTGAGATCATTTCCTCCTCTTCCTAAGCCATGAGAGTCATGGACTCCTGGAATCACCAGGGTGACACAGAGAAGACAAAGACGAGTGGCTTTCAAAAGCATCACTAGCATCATGGGACTAAAAGATGTGTTATTTCAAGTTTCAGTGAAGAAACAAACATTCAGAGTTCTAAAGCCATTACCTTCCACTCAGTATCATTTGTTAGACACATTCAGCTACTTCTATTCTTATAATAAGCCACATTTCTTTCTACAAAGGGCCTTTGTCAGAAGTACCTGAGAGCTATTTCTAATGATTCCTTCAAGGCTCCCACCTGGTGCCCATTCATCCTTTCTTGCAGACTCTTGGCAAGTTAAAGTATGCAGAACTGGCTAAAGAACCTGGTCACAGTTCCCAGATGGATCTTTGCACTTTAAAGATCTTGCCACTTAAATTGACATGTATTTGTTCCAACATCCAACGTCTTTGTATCACAATAAAGTGTGTCCTGAAGTTCCATAAATTGCACTACGAAAATGTAGGTAAGGTAAAAAAGCTCATCACTAATGATAGTACCTAGAGTTGTACAACCCTCCAAAATACAGGCAAGGCATTCAGATGCCACCATCATCCTGGACAAGGAAAGACAGGAAGACCAAGAAAATCAGACTTTCATCTGGGTGCAAGGGGGAAGGAGATTACAAACCCAGGCAGGCTGAATGTGGACTCTGTCTATTACCTTGTGCCTTGTAGATCCCAGTCCAATTTCATATGAATATTTTCCCCATCATATCTTCTTTGCTGTAGAAAACTGCCAGACATGAAGGAGAAGTAAGGGTACCTTTCCTGTACTCTGGCGAGGTACATATCACGGTGGGGACATTCATCACAATATCAAGAACTAAGTTTAAGGGAAGTGAATGCTGTGTTCAAGAAATAAAATGCCTGCTGATTGTAGTTCCATCCCCATTAATACCAAATGAACATTTTCCATTTCACTCAGCTGTTTGAATCCCAAGCTGGGTGTTCTTTTTAAGATCCACAATTAATCACCTGATAAGGAAGGCGGGGGATGTGGGTGGGAAATGAACAAACCAAGTTGGTAGGAGAACCGTGGCAACAGAATCTGCAAGAAAACACACAATTATGGTTGCCTGAGGGGCTTACACCATGGGCAGTAATTTCCATTTACCTACAGGCCTCCATTCTGCTGAATGGAAACAGCAGGAAAACAAGCGGATGGACCTGTGTGATCGTACACATTATAAGCACTCTTGTCTGACCCCTTTCCTCAGTCTCTGTTGGCCACACAATTTGGGAGGTTGGAGTTGGAGGAAGCACAGTTATGGATTTTAGTTTTCAAGTTATGAAAAAGTTTCTCTGGTTCTTGAAAGAGAAACAAACACGTGTGACTAGAAGATGAGCACACCCAGGCACAGCCCAGAGACATTCCTCCATCTTATCATTTAATATCTCATTATCATGCGTCAGTAGGGAAGGTGAGTACCTGGAATCATCCCACCAGTCCCTGAACATAAAAACTCCATTTGCTTCTCTCTCTTCCTACTTTTTCCTTTTGCCTCTTCCAGTGGAGAATGCTTAGATGGGCATGTGTTCAAATGGCCTATTTAGGGAGACAAAAAGGCCACTTTTGGATTCCAAGTTCAGCATTTACTAATACAACTATGTATCTTAGAGAGATTTTTTTTAATTTAGAATTTTTTTCTTTCTCCTTTTGTAACCAGCATCAAGTAGGATGTGTAATCAGTTTTTATTTTAAGTTCCTTTTACTTGATTTCAATCAATCAGAATATTGGTTGTTCATCTTCTACTCATTTCATAATGTTTTATTAGGCATCTATTGTATGCAAGTCATTTTGTTGGCTCTGAGATATAAGGATTAGTAAAGTGTATTTGTTGTCCTTGAGGAGTTCAAGTGTAGAAGAAACCCTGATACTCACAAGAGAAGCCATGTTGAAGCTTTTAAGTTTGATTCCGTAGCCTACTATTGACTCCTTCCCCCATAACATGCAATAAATGAAAATTAAAAAGTTAATCTCATTCAGGTCCTTTATGATGCTCAAAGAGTTATTAATTAATTAAGCTATTCGCTAATTCAACAAATAATTAGGAAGCATGTACTACATGTCAGGAACACTCATGAAACTTACATTTATGTCAGGTAGTAATGAAAGCAGTGAAGCATAAAATCGGGTAAGGGGATAGAAAGAAGTAGAGTGGTAAGGGAAGGCCTCTTGGACATGATGACATTTGAACAAAGAAGAAGTGAGTCTTACGGATATCAGTTCTCAGTGAGTGCAGAGGGACTGGGGCAGGAATGAGCCAGGCATGCTCGAGGAGTAGGAAAGAAGCCAGCTTGGCTATGGCAGAGAAGGGGGAAGTGAGTGATGAGGAAGTGAAGGCTCTCATGATAGGATGCATGGTTGCAGAGGCTTTGGTAAGGATTTTGGATTTTACAGAGTGGCTAAGAATCCCAGACACAGATGAATAGAATATACACTTGTGTTACTTAATATGATGTTACAGTCCAATAAAATAATACTATTTCTGTTTCCAGACCTTATGGCCACCTTGTATAAAGAAAGAGGTGGGCAACTTGTGGTGGGTTTTGAACAGAAGAGGGTACGATCTGGCTTTTGAAGGGGTTCACAGTATGTATGCCACCCAAAATATGCCTTGCTGGCCTAAGGATTATTTTGAGTTGGAGATATTGAGAACAAAGAGACACACAAAAAACTCTCTGCCCTTTCCTTCTATACTAGAAAGGGCAGATTTAGTTCTTAATCACCCCAGAGAAAATTTCAGATGCTTATCAGCCCACAGATGGAACCAGAGAAATCTACATAGCTAATCTTGCTAAAACTCTCCTTTTCTTCCTTTAATTTATTCTATATATTTACCTTCTCATGATTTGCCACCCTTCAAGCTTAAAGTCTCCTTCCTTCCTCTTGTCACTTCTCTACAGAGTTATCACTCTTTTGTTAAGATGCTACATAAGCCCAAATTCTAACCAGCCTTTTGAATTGTTCACTGCTGAATGCTCACATGTATTGTACAATGCACACATTAATGCATTTCTGTTTGTCCATCCCTTGTTAATCTGTCTTTTATTAATCTCAGTTGTATGGTCCTACCTAGCTGGAGAACCTAGGAGGGTAGAAGGGAAAAAAGATAAGTTTTTCCTCCCCTATACTTTCATTTTGTCAAATCATTCCACCTGCTATGTTGGGAATAACCTTGGAGGTGACAAGAATTAAACAGGGAAAGCAGGTGATGGACTACAGAAATGTTTTTGGTGGAATATGCTGATAGTCAGATTATAATAGAGGTGGTAAGAAGGGCAGATTCAAGATATAAATCCAAGGGAGAGCCAAGAGGATTTGATGTTGTGTTGGGATGTGGTATGAGACTTAAAAAGAACAAGGACAATTCTAGGCTTAGTGACTGGTAGCCAGGAGTGGGTGCTTACCAAGATGGGAAAGACTAAAGGAAGAACATGTTTGGGGTAGGTGCTTGGAAGAAATGAGGAGTGGGTGGATTTGAGTTTATTGCATAGGAGGAAACAAGTGGAAATGATGATTGAGCACTGGGGTATGGGCCCAGAGTTTGGGCTGAGGTGAGGGAAAAGTCTGGGCTGGGGGTTGGGCTTTGAGAGTGTCCAGTGTATGGGCATTATTGGCTGCCCTAGGTGAGGCTGAGGCCCCCTGGGGAGTAAGTATATTGAGAGGAGAGAAGTGAGGGCTGAGCTCTGGGCCATGCTGGTGTTAGGAAGACAAAGAAGAGTCTGGAAAGTGGACTGGGGAGGAATGGACAGTAGCATACAGGAGTGCCGAGAGAAGGTGGGCTCCTGAGTGCCAAGTGAAGATGTTTCAAGGTACTAATGTTCAACTGGACATATGGCTGAGAGTTTGACTTAAGGAGAAGACCCCACTTTCTTTTCTCATTTTTTACCAGCCCTGAAAGTTGGTTTTTATGTCTGCAGGTATTAAGAGCTAGTTTTTTCCTTTAAAGGATATTTTCAACTCTTCATTATATATATATATATATATATATATATATATATATATATACATATATATATATGTATATATATATATATACACATATATATACACGTGTATATATATATTTTATTCTCTAAATATATATATTTATATATATTCAGAGAATATATATAAATATATATATGTGTGTATATATATATATATATATATATATATAAAAAAAAATTAAGTGGGTTTGTGTTGAAATGAAACACTTCACTGAAGGTTTGGCTGTCTCCCTAGGTATGTTGATCTTGAACATTTGTATTTTATATTTACACCACAGCAAAGAGACAATTTTCTGTATATCGTTGACCTTTGGGTCTGATAACACATAATTGAAATTGAAAAGTTAAACTCATAAATGTCAAGAAACAACAATGAAGAGTTGCCAGGGTTGTGATAGAGGAACATGTACAATTTGGGCACAAAAAATGGGAATAGTCAATTTTGCTTGCTCTGTGGCTTGTTTATAACTGGCTTTGTTCTGAACTGTAATCTTCTAATAGGTAAAATCTGTGTCTAAAATATACATTGTTTGCAGAAGTTTAGGCTAAGTGGCTGGGGGTATAATAAAGAATTAAAAACAGAGGCAGGTATCTTCTAGTTGACTCACATTGATCAATGTGTAGTTGCTGTATACCTCTCAAATTTTCAGTTTTTCACCCATATGGTCATTTAGATTCTAAGCCCTCAGGTTAAATCCAGGCAACAGGCAAGTTTTGTTTGATGTGAACAATGTTGGCTTATATTTTAAAACTAAGAGATTTCACTTTTTTTTTTGTTTAAACAGGCCCATAATAGGCTAGAGCTGAGTTGCAACCACCCCATCTAGACAGGATATGCATCTAATCTTCAGCTTGTCAAAATCCAAGCCAAATCTAATTTATTGATTTGAATTACCTGAGAAAGACTTATAGACAACTGAGCTTACAATCATTGACCTACATGATTTATTTATCATGTAAATTATTACAGCCTGAAGGAGGAGCGGCAAGATGGTGGAGGAGTAGGAAACCGATTATCATCAGGTCCCAGGAATTCACCCAGATAGCTACCAAACTACTCGCAACACCTACAAATTCTACCTGAGATTGAAGAGAAGAAGAGCAGCAATTCTAGAAACAGAAAATTGACCACTTTCTGGAAGGTAGGACGTGTGGAGAAGTGGATCTGAGGCGATGGGAAGATAGACCCAGGGGGAGGGACCGGCTGCCGGCAAGGGAGCGAGCAGTGGAGCACAGACTCGGAACTGTTAGAAGTCGGCTCCACTGAGGGACATTGCCCCAGAGGCCAAGCAGGAGGTGAAGCCTGTGCAGGGACAGTGTGGTCTCAGGACCCACGGGGACACAAAAAGACCAGGGGTGTCTGAGCGCGACCAAGCTCCCAGGTATCAGAGAGAAGCCGGCAGGAGAGATGGAGCTGAGCCAAGAAGGTGTCTCTCATCTCGGTGATACCATGGGTTGTAATCTGAAGCACAGCTGGGCAACTGCTCTGTGAGTGGGGACCCCACAGGCAGCAGACCCGGAGAGACCCCCTCCTTCCTCCACCAGGAGGAGCAGTGTGGGAGCGACTGCAGGAATCTGCCAGGTTTGGAGATTCTAAACGGGGCTGCGCCAGAGATAGAGACGCTCCGTCACAGGCTGGAGACCAGGAGACGGGAGGGACTGCTTTTCTCTGAGGCGCACTGAGGTCTGAGGCCCCAAGCTCTTGGCTCCTCTGAGTCAGAGACTGGGAGCCGCCATTTTTCAGTCTCATCCTCCAACGAGGTAAGGAAAGCGTTCAGGGAACAAAAGCTCCCGAGAGTGAACCCGAGCTGATTACTTAGCCTGGCCCCTGGCGAGGGCGGTGGGAATCTGCCTCGGGCAGAGACACTTGAGAGTCACAGCAACAGGCCCCTCCTGCAGAAGACCAGGGGGGAAAAAAATCCAGGCAAAGTCAAGTTCAAGATTGCTGAGAACTGTGGAACTCCGGAGCTAGGGGAAAGCAAAGCAGATAATTCATGGCTTTTCCCCCATGATTCTTCAGTTGTTCAAAGTTAAATTCATTGAATTTTTTTCTTACTTTTTTCTTTTAAATTTTTTCTCTTTTCCTATTTTAATGTTCTTAACTCATATCTTATCAACACATTTTAATCTTTTTAAAATTTTCATTGTTATAATCATATTTTATCCCTTCATTGTATTTAACCTTATTTTTTGTATACTTATAGGGTCTGTTCAATTCACCAGTATAATAGATATAGATAGATAGAGATAGAGATATAGATAGAAGTAGAGATAGATATAGAGATAGAGTCATAGACAGACATAGATATAGAAACAAAAATAGATAATATAGATATAGGATTTTGTTTTATTTATTTTTGTTTTGTATTGTTTTTGTATGATTTTGTTTTTTTGGTTTTTTTTCCTCTTTCTTTTCTCTCCAGTTCCAGGTCTCTTCTGAGTAGGTTAGTGTATATTTCTCTGGGGTCATTGCTACCCTTTAGTATTTGGTTCTCTCATCCATCTATTCTTATCTGCATAAAATGACAAGGTGGAAAAAAATTAACACACAAAAAAAGAACAAGAGACAGTAATGATGGCTAGGGACCTAATCAATGCAGACATTAGTAATATGACACAACTAGAGTTCAGAATGACGATTCTTAAGGTGCTGGATGTGCTCGAAAAAACCATGGAAGATAATAGAGAAGCCCTCGCTAAAGAAATAAAAAACCTTTCTGGAGAAATAAAAGAACTAAAATCTAAACAAGCTGAAATCAAAAAAGCTATTAAGGAGGTGCAATTGAAAATGGAGGCTCTTACTGCTAGGATAAATGAAGCAGAAGACAGAATTAGTGATTTAGAAGACAAAATGTCAGAGAAAAAAGAGGAGGATGAAAAGAGAGACAAACAACTACTGGACCATGAGGAGAGAATTTGAGAGATAAATGATACCATAAGATGAAACAATATTAGAATAATTGGGATCCCAGAAGAGGAAGAGAGAGAGAGAGAGAGACGGCCAGAAGGCATATTGGAGCAAATCTTAATACAGAATTTCCCTAATCTGGCAAAGGGAACAAGCATCAAAATCCAGGAGGCACAGAGAACCCCCCTCAAAATCAATAAAAATAGGTCCACACCCCGTCATCTAATAGTAAAACTTACAAGNNNNTACAAGTCTTAGTGGCAAAGAGAAAATCCTGAAAGCAGCTCAGGACAAGAGATCTATAACATACAATGGTAGAAATATTAGACTGACAGCAGACCTATCCACAGAGACCTGGCAGGCCAGAAAGAGCTGGCATGATACATTCAGAGCACTGAGCGAGAAAAATATGCAGCCAAGAATACTATATCCAGCTAGGCTGTCATTGAAAATAAGAAGGAGAGATAAAAATCTTCCAGGACAAACAAAAACTCAAGGAATTTGCAAATACCAAGCCAGCCCTACAGGAAATATTGAAAGGGGTCCTCTAAGCAAAGAGAACCTAAAAGAAACATAGACCAGAAAGGA